>CM076572.1:682772771-683212749 GCA_034641835.2 Pinus albicaulis | reverse complement strand
GATCTTGTGCCAGTTGCTGCCATGTCATCCATGCTCTTTATGCTCTAACAAGGGAAGTCGTCCATTCGCTACTCAGTTCTTCCCATTTCCACTATTGTCATTAGTGTCAGTCTGTCCGTCGCTCTATTGTTTTCTCTCGTGCCTTAGTTGAGGATCTCTCATTGCGTCACCTATGGCGGACCTCCTTCTGTCGACATCAGCACATTCATTCCAGAAGCTAGGTCTAGAGGGCAGTGTACCTTGGTTCCAGCTTCCACTCTTGTTCGGTGCCTCAGATCAAGCAGGGGGATCTCTCATTTCCCTTTGACTTGATTGTTTCTCCAGCTCCTTTCAGCATGATCGAGATTCGTATACTTGACGGTCCGGTGACCCAGCAGCAGCTCTTGATGATTCCCGGGTGTGTGTGAGATGTCTCAACCCTCATGAGGGGGTGGCCCTGCAGGTAGCCCCCCACATGCCCGGATGACCTCTTCGTTGCAGCCTTTGATGCCGCTCCAGATTTTGATGATGTTGGCCTTAGCCACCTGCAGCGCCTCCATGATTTTCATGTATCAGTCAGATTTTGTGAGCCCTTCCCCATTTACAGGGGGCATTTGGGTTGTATTTATCTCATGTACTCAGATATTATTGTACTAGTCCTGGCTGTTATCCCAGGCACAACATGTATGTGAGACTCTTCATTGTATTTTTATCTGGCTCTTGATTATGCCAGCTGTACTCTATGGTTCGGTCCCTTGTTTACTGGACACACTATTCTTTTGTACTTTGTCTCGCCGGGCATAGGTATGCCTCCCCCGCCGCCTTCAGCACAGGTACCCTCTCATAAAAAGAGACTTGTTGCACCTGCGAGTCTCGTCTCCTCAGGGTCTAGTCCTTCAGCACACTATCTACCTCACCTTTCTCTCTCTGACTTCCCTTTTTGTTGTCTAGCGATCGTGTTCTTACAACGTACTTCGGTCATACGATTTGCTCCTGACACTCGCACGCTGGGGGGCAATCTGTTACACCATTTTTTGGTCATCTAACCTATCATCATTAGATGGACCCAAGTACACCATTTAAGACCAATTTTACCCTCAGTAAAATTGCCTTCACTATGTTAAATAACTTAATAAACCATATTTATTAGGTTGTTTATGGTCCAAACAGGAAACCCCAAAAGGAAATATTAAACAAACCTATATTTGTTTGATTTTCCTCATGGAATAATTAATTAAACCATAATTTAATTATTATTCCCAGTCATGTTTAACCCAAAAACAAAGAAATTAATGAGATAAACCCTTAAGTTATCTTATTATTTTCTAAGAATAATTATTTAAATCTTATTTAGATAATATTCCTTGTTAAATATGACCAAATCACCCATCATTAATCAAATAAATCATTATTTATTTGATTATCTCCCAACCACTTCCTTAAAAGGATAAATAAATCATTTATTTATTTATTTTTCACTAATCAAGGGATTTGACCCAAGTCAAACACCCTTTCCCTCCAACAAATAATAATAAAATATTCCATAAAGGTGGATCTAGACTTGGTTAACATTATTTTAATCATGCACCAGGATCTAGAATGACCCAATATTTTGTTATAAATAGGAGGGTTCCTCCCCATCATTCCTTACCTTTTGTTGCCTATTAGATCACTCTGGATCTATACATTTGGTCACCATTTTCTGCCATTTTGCTCCCTTTGAGCTCTACTTTTTGCATTGGGTTTTCTACACCTACAAGAGAGAGAAAGCTTAGATCTGAAGTGCTGAGGACTACAAAGAACCCATCCCATTGAGGAGAGCTGGATACACCTTCTTGTTTTCCTCCCAGGTGCCCTGTAATATAAAATTCTTTCAAAAAATCGTGTTCTTGTCTTGTCTGTTGGATGCATGGAGCAAACCCTTTATTTCACTGCTTAATGTCTTTCCATTTATAGATCTGGTTGTTGCAGCATTTTGATTACTAACCGCAGATTTGAAGATATTTTGCAGCCACTATTGTTGTTAGGGCTATTAGTTATGCGTAGCTAAAGTGGTTCTTTTTCGTACACTTCGACGAAGAATTCATACTAACACAAACTATAGCTGGTTTTGAACTCATGTCTTTTTTAGATGGGTTTTCAGGATATAACCAAAATCCTGGTACACCTAGATGATAGATTAAAGATGACATTTAGGACTAAGTGGGGAACATATTCCTATTAGAAAATTTCATTTTCATTAATCAATGCAGGTGCGACATTCCAAAGAGCCATGGACACAAATTTTAGAGGACTCATTAATAAATCAGTGGTGATTTATCTAGATGAAATCACAGTCTATTCTAGACAAGCAACCAATCATGTAAATGACCTAAAGAAAGTCTTTGAGTGATGCAAATATTATGGAATCTCACTTAACCCAAAAAAGTCATATTTTGCTTTAGATGAAGGAAAAATTTTAGGATTCATCATGTCTAAGAAATTTATCTATATTGATCCTGAAAGAATCGAAGAAATTAAAAGAATCAATTTTCCTCATAATAAGAAAACTATTTAGTCATTCCTAGGATAGATAAAGTTTGTAAAAATATTTTTCCCTGACTTTTCGCAGATAGTTTTTTATTTACAATCAATGATTAAGAAAAAATCACTATTCAAGTGGGGACATAATGAGAGAGAAACATTTGATTTAATCAAACAATCTATTATCAATGCTCCAATCTTGACTGCTAATTTTATTAATCCTTTCACTTTATATACATTCTCATCAGATACATCATATGATGCTATCTTGACACAACTCAATGACCAACAAATTGAAGCATCGATATCATTTTACAGTTCCGATTTGCAAGGTGCAGAACTAAAATATTTGTCTGTTAAGAAACAAGCATTTGTTGTCTTCAAATTTATAAAGCATTTTAGGCCATTTCTCCTCAAAACTCATATCAAAATAATAATTTCATTCTCTGTAGTAAGGAAATTATTAATGCAAAGAGAGGTAGGAGAGAAAAGGGCTAACTGGGTAACTGCTTTGAAAGAATATGATGTAGAAAGTAGACCTTCTAAAATTATTAGAGGCCAAGGTTTTTGAAGAGTGTTAGTAGGAGCATCTCATTTATCATCAAAAGAAGATTGGGGTAATGATGTAAAAGTGTCTGAGGTAAGCCTCAACAATGCTCAATCTCAATATGTTGATCTTAAATTTTATTTTAAAAATGGACATTCCCCCACACAGCTCAGTTATTAAAAAAATCGTTCTTTAAGATTGAAATCTAAGCAATACAAAATGGTCAATTGTGTATCTTTTAAAGGAAATTTGATTTTGTGTTATTACAATGCTTGGAAAAAACTGAAGTAGAGAAAGTCTTGTAGGAACTCCATTATGGACCAGCTGGAGGACATTTTGGAGGAAATATAACACCACATAAAATCTTGCATGTAGGTTACTATTGGCCAACACTATTCAAATAAGCTCATGATTATGCGAGGAAATGCAAAGTCTGCTGAAGTGCATCTGGAAGACAAAGGAACTAGCTTTTCCATTACAACCAGTTAATATCGAACAACCATTAGAGCAATGGGGATTAGATATAATTGGTGAGATTGTTCCTAATTCTTCCAAATAGCATAAATATATCCTCACAACTACTGATTATTTTACCAAATGGGTGGAAGAAATTCCACCCAAAGTAGCCAACTCTGAGAATATTATTAAATTAATTGATCATTTTATCATAACTAGATTTGGTTTACCTACTGCTTTGATGTTTGCAATGCATCTTATTTCTAAGGAGCTTCTACGATATAATTTTCTATTAAAAGAGGTTTTAAACTCAAATATCTTGCTAACTATTATCCTGAAAGAAATGGTTTAGCAGAATTGATATGAAAGGAGTGTATTAGTTTTGTTGTGCTAAGTGTCCTTTGAGTAATAAAAACATGTACAATTTGTCTCCATTTGTTTTCTTAAGGAATGAGTATTTTAACCATGAAACATAGATGAATTTGTGAGTTTTAAGCATGAAAATAAGCCTAAATAACATTGTATAGCAGTGTATAATAGAGAAAAAACATCACACATAAGTTTTAAATAGTAGGCATGATGAAGCAGTTCACCCCTCCTAGGATACATCTATTGGTCCAGCTCCCAATTGCATGTCCCTCTTTGTCATATGATCAAAATTGCAAATACATGTTTTTACAAGCCTCTAATGGTTGCTTTCTCTACATCAGTGGCTCCAGAATGCTCCAATTAGTCTAGGTAGACTCTTGTTTCACCCAAATTGGTCGAACATTGACCTCCCAAAGTGTTTTCCCAATCTCAACTAGAAAATATACACTAAAAGTGGAGAACTACAGTTAATTGTAGTTAGTTTGGTAAATTATGCCTAAATTTTAGCCTAACGCTAAACTCCCATTGGTATTAACCATTTGTTTTAAATGCAAATGGTTAGGGAGGGGTGGTCACATGCCGACCCCCTGCCTTAAACTCTACGGTTTAATTTTTTGTATTAACTCCATAGAATGGATCGGAACCTGGAGTGATAAAGGTTTCAAAAACTGTTTCCAAAACCATCATGGTAATAGTCTCCATTCTGCGCATGTGATAGCTTTTAGCGTTAATACTGAAGGTCAGAGTTTGTATAACCGTGGGCATAAACCTTGGAGTAAACCCCACGGATAAACATGTGACCAAGATTGTCGGCAGTTTCATGTTAGGGCTTGCGGAACAGTCAATTGAAGTTTAATGTCACCGCGTGACATGTGACCTCATCGACTGAAACTGCTAGAGTAGAAGTTTGTTTTAACCGCTGGTTTGAAGGTTTTGTTGATGCAGTTTTAGAAGTCATGTGATTACATATAATGGGGCCAGCAGCAGGTTGGGACCACTGGCGGTCCCCCTCTCAAAATTGAAACATTTACAACTTATATTAATGCGGTGGACTATACAGGTAAGGAACAAAGTATATAAGTATATGAGAGACGGTAAAGGTCTTGGCGTGCAGGCCGGAGGTCGTGGGGTTGATCCCCCCCCTTGACTCCACCAAAATTTTAATCAATCCTCCTGGGGACATGTGGTAGCCTCCGAGCTTGCCATGTGTCACCCATCCAATGGTGCCACTTAAAATCCATACATCTCCATCCAACGGTCCAGAAACAAACTTTGTAGAACCAAATCAATGGCCTAGAATCAGCCATGTGGTGAGATCTGATTGGTTATAAGAAAAAGGAATATTCCCAGTATATGCCACCTATTGAATGTACCTGCATGCTGACTGGGCATCCTAGTCACCGTGTCACAAAAATTTTAGCTATTTAGGAAAATGAAAAAAATGGGATATCTTCCTCATATGACATCGGTTTTTCGAACCATTCACGGCGCCAGAATTGAAACAACGAGACCTTTCCGGTCATTTAGGTTCGGTACAGTTTTGAGCACTTTCAATTTTGAACATAACACATGATCTCCTGATCAAGAATCAACTAATAAAAAACTTATTAGGATCATTAAACGAACTATTAACTAGAACCAAAGAAATTGGCACAAACCATTAATATTCACTCTTTGGGTAGATCGAATAACTCAGAAGGCCTCCATTAACACTTATACATCTAACCTTGTTTATGGGAAAGAAGTTGTCCTTCATACTAATGTAATTATTTCTTTTCTTGCCTTGGTCCAATTTATTGATGAATTACCCTGTTCTTCTTTGCAAGTAAGAAAATTTCAATCCTTAAACTTGAAGAGGAAATAGAAAAAGCTAAATTTACTCATGCACATCATCAACAGTTACTTAAAGCTTCATTTGACACAACTTATGTCACTCCAAAAACATTTCAAATTGGCGTTCTGGTACTAAAATGGGATAAGGCACACGAGGAAAAAGGTAAACATACCAAATTCCAAAGACTGTGGCCTGGACCATTTCAAATCATAGAAGAAATAGGCCCATTAACATTTTTCTTGCAAGCTTTATTAGGGAAAAAATAATCCTTGCCTCTAAATGGGAAAATTTTAAAGAAATATTTTTCATGGGAGGTAACCCCTTCTATTCCCTGTATATTATTGTCTTTTCTTTTCTTAGGAAAATAAAAGTTGAATGGTACATATTTTTGGATTTTCAAATAAAGATCCCAGAGAATATTTTTGAATGATCACTTCTATAAATAAGAATTGTTAAGAAAATAATTGAAAAATTCAAATTTCAAATAGATTTTATTTCATTGAAAAATTTAATTCCACTTAAGTTATTTATTCTTTGATAAAATCTCACTTTTATAAAGTATGGTTACTCTACTATTAGTCAAGAAAATAATATTTAACATAGTAAAGACTCTTTACAGATAAACAATCTTAAACTCTAAGATTATCATCCAGAACCCTGAAAAGGGCCAATGATTCACCCCATCCGACAAACTTTTCAATTTTCAGAATGTAATTCAAAAAATATACTAAAGCTTAGAAGATAATAAGTCTCATCACGAGCTTGTTTACCATGTTCATAGGAAAATAGTTACACTGACATTACCAATACTTTCTACAAAAACATGGTAATGACTTGAGATTATATTGAAAGGCAAGGGGTCTCATCAAGAGCCAACTTGATCAGTTTAGTTACAACCAGTGAATGGAATTGCCAATATTTCGTTACCAAGAGAAGGAAATGGCTTTTAAGTGATAAAAAATACATAAAATTATTTACAAAAAAAAACAAGTTTCCAAAGAGATAAAGTATATAATTTTGAACTTATTTTGGAAGATTGTAATAGTAACTGGATGGGACAATGAATCATTGTTGGGTAAAAGGTAACTCTGCCGAAGTTTTAAATGTCTACTGGTATCAGAGGCTCTATCTGTGATAAATGAGTATATACATATATAAAGCTAATTTTAATGAGCCACCTGCTTGATCTTTTTGAACTTAGTAAAGACTGATATATATTCTCATATTTTGATTTTAAAGAGGAAATATTATGGATTATAATCAAGTGAGATTTTATTACTTAGTGAAATATTATTTGTATTGAAATTCATTCCTACAACTATTTTTTATTTTGAAAATTTATATAAATTAAAAAAAACTGATCAGATATAACTGGTTCTCCCAAGTGAATCGCCATAGTTTAAGATGCATTATTTAACTTAGCGTTAAGTTCTAAACTTTAAGAATAAAGGCATGCTCCTTTTGATTTGATTCCATTGCACTTACGACAAATCACAAAGCTCACAAGTTGACAAAAGTTAAAACACATATAAGAATTGCGCATTGTGATAAACACTTCAAACCTTTTTTGAATTATTTGTAATTCCCGCTGAAAAAGCTTAGAAAACCCTTAAAGTTCTAAAATCATGCCCTGATTCCATAAAAGACAAACTTATTTAATTTCAAATGGCATTTTCGATGAGCCGGACCCAATAAAAAAATTAACGAACAATGAAATGTATTTGTAAAATCTGATAGAGCACAATGATTTGAGTTTTTAGGCTCATATCGCATTTCGTAGCATCAAACCAAATGAAAATTAGTATACACTGTGATAAAGTGCGATGTATGATTTGCGCATATCACATTTCACATACACCTACGTTGAAGACATATAATATTAATGATTGGTAAAAGTTGTGATTTGCGCCATATCATTTATCATTAAAGTGCTTGAAATGATCATTAATCAATCGATTCATTAATAAAATTTATTGACTTAGATCGTTCGATTGGACATATTGGGTAAGATATGTAAATGATTTGATAAACGATTAAAGGGTTATTAACGACATTCAATAGGTGTAGGGTTCAAAAAGATAGATATATTCCTTAAGCGTGTTTTAAATTAAAGTGCCAGATTTTTTATTTATGTTGATTTAACTCTATTCTCTGTCCTTTTCGCTCCTCAGTTCAACTTTAAATTTAATTGTCTTGCTTGAATTTAGGAAATTTCCTAAGGAAGTGGTAGCAACAGGAATGACAAAGAAAGGAAAATCAGTCGCCCAAATATCCACTTATGAAGTTACAAACATGCCTCCATTATTTTCAGACATAACAAGCAATAAGGACAGTGGAAGTTATTCATGGGAAACCATGTATAATATGTTTGAAGGAGAAAAACAAAGAGAACTAAAGAAAATAGCAACAACAGATGAGGTTGTTTCATCAAAACCTTCTTACTTTGAAGTTGCATGTTCATTTCTCCATAGGATAGCGGAAAGGCCAAAGATCTTACTGTTGGGTGTAGGAATTACACTTAAGCAAACTCCTCAACACTTAATTTGTCAACCCAGGGGATCCGTAAACTTAGAGATGAAGCACATGCAATGCCAGAGATGGTATGAATCTTCCTAATATAAATCCCTACTTTCTTTAAAGGAAAGATTTCATAATCAAATTAAAAAGAGAAAAAGGCAACTTGAACCATCTAAATAATCTAAGACTGGAACAAGGAAGAATGCATTTGCAAGAGGGAATTAGAGATAAAAGGTAATCACTCTAGCTAATTATTGTTTAACTAATGAGTGTGTGTTTTTTATTTAGCGAATACGCTTAGCAGTCTCATCAGTTGGGCCCTTAAACCTGCTCCTTTAGATATTTCCTTCTTGCCCTAATCTATCCTGCACTTTCGCAGTCTGCTTGCACTAGTGTAGGAACAGATATTTATGCAGAAGGTATAAATGGTGTCTTTACTAGAGGATTTTTACTTCATGCAAGGGCTTGAAATTTTCCAGGTTCAAAGCACTCAGATCTCGTGGCAAGAAACTAGTTCTTGCACCGGATCAGAGCTTCCTGCAGTTAGCATTTAATTCTTAAAATGAGTGCTTAACTATTGCAAGTGCTATTATACTGTTAAATAAAATTGCACACATAAAAAGTGGATGTTTATGAAATTAACAGAGGCAGGAATAAAGAAGCAATCAATATACATTTATCCTGTCATAAGCATTTAATGAAAGAAAGAAGATTGCGGGAAGTAGACTAAGAAGGCTTGCTGCATCACACCAACATGCACTGGTGTAGGTTCATTTCTCCTGCTTGGACCAGGCTGAGAAAACCAATCAAACATAATTGCAGAAAAAGAGATATCACACCAACGTGCATTGGTGCAGGGTTATTTCTCCTACTTGGACGAGGCAGAGGAAAACCAATCTGAAATCAAGTGCAGGAAAGGCAATTGCAGGAAAAGGAAATTTATCTACTTCACACAATGGATCCGCATTCACTCAAATAGTAATGCATGTTCTTAAAATTAAATCACACTTGACAACGTGAACACAAATTACAGGGAAACGAGAAATGGGGTAAACGTGTTGGGTTGGCTGGGCCCTAACCAGCCAACGTGTTTCCCTTTTAAATAAGAACGTTGTTCAGTCCCTTAATCAATTCATCAGCTCAAATACAGAAACGCAATTTGTGAAACATGAGGCGGAGCTCCATTTTATTAATTCACTGAGGCAATTACATACATTAATACATCGTCCAGCCCAGATTTGGGCAATAACAAAATACACCAACCTGTTACCGCCTCTCTGGCTGTGTCTCTATTCTCTTCTCCTCTCAAAAATTCCCTTTTAGTCCTATTTACATTCTACATTATATAGATATTTGGCCAAAGGCCAAAATAGATCATTCAACCGATTACATAACCAAACCCAAAATTTAGCTTTTTGGCCTTCAAAATTAGACAGTTAGCAAAACTGGCCGTAGCCAATCTCCAACTTTCGTCCTTCACAGATTCGGTCTCGGCTTCCTTTGGATCGATCTTTCTATTGTGGCTGAAGCTTCGCAAAATGAGGCTGTGATCAAGGAGGTTCGGATCTACTGCAAGGATTTGCTGTGCTGGCAACAGTGCAAGATCCGATCCTGCACTAGGATTAGCGGTCACGGTGAGTACTCTAACTACCAAATAAACATTAGAGATATCGATAAGTTACAAATAGTGATTAAAAGTAAGGAATCATGTAACAATTGATTAATTAATGCTAAGTTGAGTTAAATTTATGAAAAATAAAGTTTATACGAAATATGTCACTGTGCTTGGACTAGTGCAAGATGAGGGTGCATAAAAGAGGTAAAACAGAGGTAAATGGTTATGATTTAGGAAGGGAAAAATGGAAAAAAGAGAGAAAATTAGGGGGCTAACACTTACCATACACTGATATGGTAAAATGGGTCATCAACAACCTCAACATTGCAGATAGGACATTCAATAATTCCAAGCTAGAAAACATGGGTTCATTACCACCGGGGATTTACGAACAATGTATCATTTGCCTATGCCACAAAAAACTTATGATAAGCTTTCTTGGAAATATTTACAAAAAATAATCAAGACCTAGTGAAGTTGGTGAAAGGATGGAAGGAGGATCAATGCAAGCTAAAGCGGGACAAACTTAGTATGTACCCAATAGCGTAATTTCCATCACCTTATTGTTATGCAATAGCAATGATATATAGATTATTTTCTGGACCTAATACCACTATCTTTCTATTAAATGGGTTCCTTTAATTGAAACAATATTTAATTCTTCTATTATGAATTGGGTAAAAAAATTATCTGATAATTTGGCCAAACCCATTATGGATTATAGAACAAATAGAGTCTATTCGACTAGGAAAATCCCTCGTTTTTACATGAGCCCATATATCATGGATGCTATATTTTTCTACTCAAAGTTTCGTATTATGGGTTGGAAGTAGACTAGATAAGACCATAACCCCATTCATATTTATCATAAAGCCCTGTGGGAGCCTGAATTTCATTTGCATTTCTATAAAATTTGTCATGGAGTTTTGTTGCCTATCCATCAGACTATTTTTAATGAGGGAGCACCTAGAATTTCTAAAGAAGTGAGTATAGTTATTCTATATGTGGCCAGATGGTTTGGTAAGGAAAATTTTACTTATGTCAGAGTTTTTGGGAGTCTTTCTCCCCCTCATGTTCTGCCCTACTATGTTCTTGGTAAGCTCCTAGCTAGAGAAATTTCATATCAAACTCTTGTAAATGGTATAACCAAGCAGCTCATAGATTCTAAGAAATCCATCTATCTTACATACCCATTACGATGTGGTACTTATGCCCTTTTTGACATAGGTCATGCAGCCAAGGAAATTCCAAAGATTACTTCATTAAATCTGGATTTAATGCCAAGGAGATGGTATGATCCTAATGATGTGGTTCGAAATTTTACCACTAATATTATACTTAAACCTTTCATGAATGAAAAGGATATGTTTGATGATTTATTTGAAGGAGTAGAGAAGTTTGTAGATGTGTTAGAAATGGCATCCAACAAGCTCAGTATAGAAGACCTTAAGAATTTTCATGAATACAGAAACAAGAGGTTAGAAACAATCCCATTGGAATTTTTATTTATTGAATATGTCTGAAGGCCAACTACTAGCATAAGTTTAGAGGATGAAGCAAAAGAGATGACATAAGATGAGTCACAACAAAAACCAATTCAAGATTCAGAGCATTGACAACACTCATCTTAGATTTTAGATCATTTTGATCATGAATCTGAAAGAAAAAATGAAATCCCTGAGAAGATAATTGAAGATGTAATTAAAGGAATTGATATGAAAACTGAGGAAGAAACTGGTGAATCTGAAGTATTAAAAGCATCTACAAAATAAGTTCAGCATGTTCAAACTACCCCTGAACAGACAATAAAACCTCAAGTACATAATTTAAGCACAAAATGGACAAAGTTTACTAAAGCACTACAGACACCACCAAATCCTAATCCAGAAGGATAATTAGGTCTTCAAACTCCTGAGAAAAATCAAAATATAGTAGAAACTGCAGTGGCACTTCAGTAGATACCAGAGTTTCAGGAACAGGAGATCATCTCGGCCTACCCAAATGAATAAATCATTTTAAAAATCGAGGAAATCCCTCTAGTAGATGTTTTCTACAGCCCAAATCACAAATATTTAGTAAAGAGAAGAAAGAGAAGAAGAGTTGATGAAACAGTCACAAATATCAATAATGAACATTATCCGTTGTCCGGAAAGACACTTTTGTCAATCCTACAGAACATCTTACCAAACTATCATAGTTTGTAGGTGCATATGCAACTGACACAATTGATAAAGCAGCAGAAGTGCAAATTTTTCTCAAACAAAAGGAACATAAAGTTCAAGAATTGGAAAGACAACCGGAACAAGAAAAGCTTAATGCCAATAAGAAAATTGAGATGAAAATGTCACAGTTCTAGAAATACTTTGAAATGCTGAAGTTTCAGTACCAAGTACAGATTTCTGAGAGGGATACATAGATAGAGGCAATGCTAGATAAGCTTGAAATCCAACCTCAAACATGACAGTTTATAAAAGAGGCACTTGAATCAAATTCAAAATTGAAGCAACAGTAGAAGACTTTTTGTCAGCAAATCTCAGCTACCAATTCATATTGTGAAACTAGTAAAATTTTGATTCAACAAGTGGAAAACAGAAGAATGGAATGTGAAAAAGTCCAAAATAAAATTTCCAAATTCATCCTGTGGAAAGAATCTGATATAGGAAGAAAGATGATCTCCCAAAAATTGATAAGTTTCACAAAGACATTTTATTTAAAGATTGGGGAATATAGTTGAGAAAGGCAGAGAAGGCAACATCAAAGGCAAAAAATCTAACAAATGAGATCATCGATTTCATTAATAGAAAACTTCTAAATGCTGAAATTATTAAGGAATATACAGCTAAAATGATCCCATAGCTCAAACTATTGGAAACATAGTGGAAGGAAAGAACAGAGACACAGGTAGAAGCTATCAAGAAGATAACTAAGTTAGATCAAGAAAATTATTGGAACTTTCTGATCAAACCACATCATTAGTTCATAACTCTACAATCCTTAACTGATTTCACTAAGAAATCGTTGCCAATAATTTCAAATATCGTGTTTAAAGGCTAGGTCAGATCTAGGATCACACAGGCAGCTCAGTTGAATTCGATGGTAGATATTTTCCACCTCAGAGATCAAATGACTAAAGAAGATCAACCATCTTAAGTAATATTGTTATTTTTATTTCTACATTGTAGTTTATTTCACTTATTACGAGGAAGGTTGTTTGAAACCTCCTCAAATTTTTATGTAATAATCTATTTTGGACCTATTCAGTTTAGTATTTAAACCCTCCTCATGCATTTAGAAAAGGGTCCAGAAATTTGTCAAAAACATTTACAAAGGAATGCACTTCTGTATGTTTGTGAATTCCTTGATGAATTAATGGAACAAAGTCCGATTTCTCTTAATATTGAAGTTGTTTAACTAAAGTTGCGCTTTTTTACTCATTGAATTTATTTGACTTGAAGAGGAGTAGACACTACTATCGATTTGATGAGTAGAACAAAACATATATGGCATTTCTACATGTTATGTTGAATTCTATTTCTTGAATTGACTGTCATATTTTATCTATATTATATATGAAAGTTGTTATCATAAGTAAATGTTAAATGCACTTTTGTACTGATATTTATCTATGGTTACTTACCTCATATATGATCAAACTTATGAATGCGATATATATTTCACAATTTTTTTGATTAAACTACTTTGTCAAAATAATCATTTTTACATAATTTTCATCTCTTTCAACTATTGAATAATCTTCAATACCAATTGTTGAAAAATATCCTTCTTGATCGCATTAAACAATGAATACTCATGGGTATATAGTAGAATAGATATTCAGTCACTGCATATGATAGATTAAATCATTTTTCCATTTGAATGTTATAAACAAACACACCCTTATTATCTTTATTGGGAAACTGGTCCCTTTATCCCCAGTCAGAGCCACTACACCAAATGGAAAAGGACTTTCTTGAAGGTCTGGACTAGGTGGTTTTCCCCCATATTGTTGCAACGGAATTTCGAGGCCTCAACATAATTCTAGTGTAGTAATATTGGTGCAGGAATAGAACTTGGTGCAGTTAATTGTTGATGCATGTGTATCTTTGATTATGATTTCATATGCCTTCCTAAAATATCATAAGAACCATCATTAATAAACATTTTGATGCAAATTTTATCGAAATAAAGGATATATGTTAAATAATGAACAATTACCTGATCATGCTCCAAGATTAAGATACTATCCCAACAATTGTACAAAATGATAGTAAAAAAAATGAAAAATGAGTAACATAGGGTGAAAATATGAATTAAACATGATAATTCCAGTTCCTAACATTCCCCCATGTCGATCATTAAGACCTCTGGCAAAGAGAAAATTTAATTAAGACTATAGGGCTAGGGTTTCTCTATTAGATTCATGTTGCATTGAATTAAAATATAAAGCTAATTTAGTAAGAGAATGTCGGTAAGTGCCATATGATGTTGACTCCCTTCACATTAGTAAGATAATAAAGTACAACCACCATATATTCAGTGATGTCAAGACTGCTCTTCATTAATTTCTAACTAATGCCAGGATTTTCATAGGAATGATAAAAGTGTTATGTATACAAGGATAACGTCATCATGAAATACCCAACCATGAAAATTTCCACAAGCAACTCAAGAGAATTCCAAATCAGCAGGTCTTCACTTTTAATAGCCTCATTATTATAAATATAAGTGACATAATTTGATGTTAAAGATGGATGAAAATAGGGAAAAATAAAGATGACAAAAAACTACCTTCCCATGATGACCATCTTACCATTACCCAAGCATATAGTTGAAGCTCCTCTTGTTCAAGAAAATTGAATCACCTGCACTAAGGGTCCCACATCCATGAAAAAAAAATTATTCCAAAAGATAGAACCCCAAAGCATAATACCAAAAGGATCTTAAAACCATTCTCACAGAGATATGATAATGAGTTGAGGGAAAGAAAAAAAAAACCAAGTAAATCATAGTGTAAATTAAATTTAATACCATAGGCATGGCCCTATTTCCAGTAGGAGTCTATATCCTCGAAAAGGATTCATTTTAACCCCTCAAAATTTTTGTTTACCATATATTAGATATAGATCTAGAATCATTTAAAGGAATTTAATTTGGTTTAGGAATTAACTAAAGGTCATTGTTCTGTCTTGGTAACCAAAAAACAACAATGGAATTCACTAGAGCTAACAAGAATGAAAAATTTTACTCATGATGAGGCCTCTAGTCTTCCAACTTTTCAACTGAAAGCCATTACCCTAGATTGGTGACCAGTAGCAGTAATGTCATTCTTGTTAGAACGCATGATCATGGTAGTTTGACTCGTAATGTGACATCCTATCCCTCAATTAATCCTTTTGTGTTAAAATAAAATCTGATTATGATTAACCTTAAATAGGTTACTTAATAAGTGGGGAGGAAATTCTGCTCCTTAAGAGAACAGGATGGCATGGAATTTTTTTAATGACTAATCTTTACTCATTGCTCCTTCTACCCTAAAGATTCATTTTAAAGAAGTAATCTCAGATAATGACCAAAATATTCATCGAGTTAATCATGATATGGTCCTCATGAGATCTCATTAGGGTTTTATAGGAGTGGTCCACCATAGGAGGATTTTCATCAATACCTTCGAAGAGAAACTTGAAAATGTTTCTTGGATGAAAGTATGTTAGAATGAATAGACCATAAGTACCTTTTCAATATTTTGAATGGAAAGTATTAAACAAAACAATAAAATCCCCCTAACTGACCCATTGAATAATATTGGCCTATAATCAAAGTCATTTCATAAAATATGAGGCATTAAGAGTGAATTTATTCAGACAATTCTTACCACAAGAATGCATTATCAAAAAAATTCAGTAGTTGTGCCTTAGGAATTGCAATTTTAAGAGTGTTGCTATAACAATTTTATTCCAAATGGAATTTTTATTTATCGTTTCTATACTACCCTACCCTAATTTAGATTGAGTAATATCTCCTTCAAGTGTAGGAGTACTTCCAGTGTAACCATGTGCTTAACACAATACTGAATATACTCACACTTGTGTTTAAAAAGTATACTTCCACGCATACCAGAGTATGGGAAACCAAATTCCTTAATTGATATGGCTCCAAGAGTTTTAGAATGATGAAGGAGTGAGGTATGCCAACTATTGTTTGGAACTAGGCTTCAATAGGATCCACATATTCATGGTTCTCAAAATTTTATAGGTATTCGACAACTCGATGTTTGCTTTCTTCAAATTGACAAGGATGGTTAAGAGAAATTCTAGGGTTTTCTTCTTGGTGAGCTTCAACAACTGTTTTCGAACAAGTTCCAATCATAGATTTCTCCTCTAATGGTTTATGGATTAAAGTTTCTTCCTGAGGTAAATGTTCTGTGGTAATAGGGGAAGTTTTTGAATTCACTCCTCTCCCCTCTCTAAAATATATACATTACATTCAGTAGGGGAGGGAGTAGGAAAATAGGTGTTTTCAATTGATGTGCAACTTGAAAATCATAATTAGGATTTGGCTGCAAAAGTGATTGGGACTATAGATAAGGATAAAATGGTGGTTCTTTGGATGGGAATTGAAATTGTTGTGGCTCAAGTAGTGGAATTTTCACGGGGAATTTCCCTAGAGAGGAGGCTCCAAACCATCCTTGAGGCTGCAGGAATATCTGGCTCGAGGGAGAAAGCCATTTTGGCCATAAGGTGGGATATTGGATTAGAGGAGGATTATAAGTCTTCCATGGAACTATATGGTTGTAGATCTGTTGAGGAACCTGATGGGATGATAAATATTATTCCAAGTATTAAATGATGATGAGTTTTGAGTTATATCTGGATGTCAATTTGTTTAATTACTTGACTCTTTAAATACTTGTTGTAACCTATACAGTGATGGGAAATAATTCTTCGAGTGATAATCCTTGCACTTCTTCTGTTCTTCTTTCAAATCATCCAGTTGTAAATTTAGAGAGGCTTTTGTAAGTTCTATTTTTGTAGTAGATTTCAAAAATTGAGAATAAAGTTCTCGAGAATTCTTACCGACCTTGGAGATTCCTCTTGAATACCTAATTCATAATTTACAAACATCATCATATGGTAAGTTTAGAACATCACCTACTCATATTAGATTTAAAGGTTCTAAAAATTCATCTTTGATTCATGTGAGTAAGAGTGTTTTCAAGGTATCTTTTTCCAAATGTTTATGTTTTGATTTTTGAGGGTTGTATCGAAATCTCTCAACATATTCCTTGAAACTATCATTTTCCCATTGTGTGATTCCAAAAAGAGTCTTCAACAGCTTGCCAATAGCCTTGGTAATTCTCCAAGAATACATTCTTCATATCTTCCCATGTTTGAATGTAGTTCCCCCCAAGGTTCATGAACCAATAGAGAGCTACTTCTTTTAGAGTAAGTGGAAACACTTGAAACCTTTGATGATTAGTACAATAACAATATCCTCTACAAAGTACTTCGAACTCAAATTAGAATGTATCTCCATTTTCCAAACCATGAAATTTTGGTAGTGCAGATGGGGGAATACTATGCATTTCTGCCACTCCTGGATCTTTGGTAGGGAATTCAAAAGTAACAATGTTTTCCATTTCTTACAAAAATAAAAGAGGTTATCCATGTACTATTTCAAGACTCCTTCTTCGAGTGTTCTTTCCAACATGTTAGTGAAACAGGTGCATTGGATTACTCATATTAGCCTCAAACTCATTGAAAAATGCCTCGAAATACCATTCCAACAAGATAGCTAATGTGTTTTGTCATCACATGGGTAAGTATATATACGGGGGGTGGGGGGGTTTCTTACACCACCCTAAAAATGAAAACAATATGTGGAGGAAAAAAACAAAAAACTTGCAAGAAAAAATAGGTAAAGAGAAAATCAAAGTGAAATGTCACTAAGGTCAATCCCCTAAGCGCCTCCCTAGCAATGACACCAAAATGTTGGGTGTAGTATATGGTTGATTAATGGACCAAAATATAATATCAATCTGGGGTATGTGGACTTCGAGACGCAACACTAGAAATGCTATAGAAAGACACTAGCAACCTGCAAAAAAAAAACCCTAACTTGTCTGGAAACTACTCATGCCTTTAGATTCCTGCACTAGTTAATACAATGTCACTACACCACTCTGGAAACTGGACTCTCACTTAGAAAATAGCAATCAAATAATTTTCTAGACAAATGCTTCAAAAATATATGAACTTAGAATTCATGCCACTCAATAAATCAATTGCAAAACACAAAATTCTAAAAATATATATACTCCTATACTAGGAAAACAGAGTAAATTTGTTTCTGTCTTATAAATTTTTTGTTCCTATACTAGAATGAATATGTTCCTATACTGGAATGATTATTTTCCTACACTAGAACGAATTTGTTTCTATACTGGAACAATTTTGTTTCCATACTTGGACAATTATGTTCCTTAATCAACATAAATACTGCAATATCAAGCACGAAATCAAGAGGTGTAAAAAGGAAACTTCAACTCAAGTAACGATAAAAATTCCAAATCATAAAATTCCCTTTCAAATATAAATTGCGACTTTGAAATATGAATTGCAAAATCAAATGTAAATCTTATCAAAACTTAGTGCGAATACCAAACTCTTGCGCTTGAATAAAGAATCACCTTATGAATATGATTTACTTATATATCCTCTGAAATATTCAACACTTTGTCTTAAGTAAACTCTTGTGTTTGGAAAGGAAATTTATTCAAACATAAAGGTTTAAATTCATAGTATTTAATAAAAAGAATAAAAATATTCGATTCTTTTACTTAAGGATTCAAATAAACAAGCAATTATCAAAGCCATGAATACGATTTCGATTTAGTAATTTCCACATAAAATCAATGTCCTTACACAGTTGCAATATACATTAATTAGAGTGAGCGTATTGCAAATAAATGAATATATAATAACCATTAAGCAAGGTTGAAATGAATGGAACCTGCAAACCCTAATCCTTATCTGAAAGGTGATTCAAAAGAAAAATCCCCAGACCACAATGCTTGTTGTGCTTTAAGGAAATAACATAAAGAAATGCTTTCAATGAGAAATGAAGAAATAAACTTTAGCACACAAAACCTCAAATCTGAGAACATTGCTACAAAGGAAAAGAAATACACGAGAGCTCATTCAATCAATCGAATACATCATTCATAAGCAACCTCCACACAAATCACTTCTTGTACTTAACACACAATATAATAGAAATGGGAGAACGAGTTGAGTTTTCTGGGACCTAAACCAACTCATTTCCCTTTAAGGAAAACACTTAGTATATGAAAGCAAGATTAAAAATACAGGAAATAGGGAAAATGGATGCATGAACCTAGAATTCATAATAAAGTTTAATCCTTCAGTACATATTGAGCTCAGTAATCCAACTCCAACTGATCATAGGGTGGAGAACACCTAAAATTAATCCAACAACATGAAATTAAAATGAATAGATTTCTATCCTAGGCTTGGAGCCATAGCTCTATTTTTATACATTTCATGATACAAATTTGGCTTTAGGCTAGCCAATCCATTACAAAACAGTATGAGGAATTTAATCCCAAATATTTTCCATCAATAGGAGATTGGTACAACCATTTTCCCATCAAGAAAATGCAGATATGATACAAATTTTCTATTTTTTGGCAAACCTAGGCAAGATCCTAGAATTCTGGAAAACAATATTTTTTTTTTTAAACTTCCTCAAAGAACCTCGTTTAACTCTTAGAAAAATTCAAATTTTGGGAAACAGTTTGGTTTCTAGATAATTTTCTATATTTTAAAAAAACCCATATGCTCGTATTTTTTATATTCTATTCCATATGCACGCAAATAGAGGTCAAAGTTGGAAGTTTGAAAAGTGTGTAAATTTTGAGCAGATTTGTTGATTTTCTTCTAGAGACCCACATGTGCAACCTGGGTGAAATTCAACTCATGGGAAGGTGTTAAAACAATATTCTGGAAAAAAAATTCCCTCGGTTTTCTTTGAAAGTGTTCCGAGATGTGGTATCCGCAAATTGGTGGATGAATGTTGGTGCAAGAACATAACTTCGTGCAATTAATTGTTGATGCATGTGTGTCTTTGATCGTGATTTCATATTCCTTCCTAAAATAACACAAGAAACATAATTAATAACCATTTTGATGCAAATATTATATAAATAAAGGAGATAGGTTAAATAATGAAAAATTACCTAATCATGCTCCAGGTTTAAGATACTAGACCAACAATTGTGCAAAATGATAGTAATAACAATGAAAACCATGAGTAAGCATAGGGTGAAAATGTCAATTAAAAATGAAAATTCTGTGACCTAATAGTTTTTAGCCTTGCCTTGAATTTTTCCAGATAGCCATGGTGTGTTGGGATTTTGATCTCGGTTTTGAGCTTTGGAATTGCTGGATGGATTTCAGAATTCAAGGAAGAGGTGGTCTCAAGAAAAATTCCAAAGGGCCTAGGAATACTTTGACCAGCCAAGAAATACCAAGAAAGAAAGGAACACTTCGAACACTTATTTGATTTTTTTAGGTCCCTATATTACTAGTATAGTCCCTTATTATTGTTAGTGTAACCCCCTTATTTTTATTATTGTACCCTTGTAACCCCCATTTTGTTATTATTGTGCCCTTACATTATTATTTTTAGGTCGGCTAGGATTACATTGTGGCCCACTAAGATTACATTATGGCCCCATGGACTCCTATATATAGAAAGGAGGTTTTGTAAATTGTATCATCCAATAATTGTTCATTCATGTAATGTATTGAAGGTTTCCCCCTCAAAGTGGTTTATTTCTAAGACGTTGATATCTCTTTTCTTCTATTTTTGGAGCTGGTTACACAACATTTGCTATCATAGCTTTGGATTCTAGGGTTTTGTTGCTCTAAACAGGTCATCATGGAATTTTTGCTACAAATTTTTTTCTACGAAGGTTCAGAATCTGAAATTTTTAGGGTGCGAAGCTGAAATCCTGAGGAAAAGCGTCAAAAAATTTCAGAGCTTGGTTCACAATATTTTCGGAGATATGATCTGTGGAAGGTGGTGTTTTTTCAGGCTCTCGAATTTCATCTCAAAGAGGTGATCGTGGGAAAATATTCATAACTCTCTCTCTGAGCATCGGATTAGAGTGTTGTAAAAAGTGGTCGTAATTAAATGGACTTTAGTTTCTTGGCTATCAATTTCAGAGCCGAAGGACTAAACAGTGACACGTGGAAATTCGTACAAGTTCACTCTACTGAACTAGTCCATAATTAGGTCATTGTGGGAGATTGGACAAAACTTTGTCTTGGATAATCCAAATCAGGTCAGACCTATGGCATTCGAAAGATAATTCAGAGGGCTACGTTGGTGCTGAAATTCAAATATTGAAGTGCTGCAATAACAAAGATAATCCAATTTCAATATCGAGCTCCTCAAAAGAAAGAAAAAGGTGTGTATTTTTTTATTTTATTTTTTTTCCGAATTGCATAAGTCTTGTTTGAAGAATCAATTTGAATTGATTTCAAGGACATATTTTAGAATAGATATCAATATTGTGTTCTAGAAGATGCCCCGTAAAAATAATTCAACACCCATTAAGCCTTCAGAAGGCTCTACGATGACTCATGAAGATGAAGAATTGCAACATGATCTATCAAAATTACAAGAGCAAGTGCACCAAATTTCGCTCTCGCAAAGAGAAACAAAAAATGAAATGGAAGTTTTGAAGAAAGGTGTGGAAGCGAAGATGGACGGTTTGAAGAAAGGCGTGGAAGCTAAGATGGATGGCATGGAAGCTGGCATGGAAGCTAAGATGGATGACATGAAAGACAACATGAAAAACATGAAGAATGATCTAAAAGCAGACATCGAAGGTTTGACCAAGTTGATACAAGAAATGTTTCCTAATGGTGAAAAGATAGTAGAAGAACCTCATGATGAGAACAAAATAAATGTTAATCGTGATTTCATAAACTCTAATGTTGGCGGAAAGAACCACCATATTCCAAAAATGGATATGAGGAAGTTTGATGGAAAGGATCCTGTAACATGGATACTACAGATGGAGCAATATTTTGATCTCCATAACGTGCAAAACACACAAAAGGTACACATTTCAACTTTACATTTAGAATAAAATACATTTGTATGGTATCAATGGCTTTGCTCCCGTAAAAAAATTGTCACTTGGTCAATTTTTACGGAGGAAATGATAGCACATTATGAGGATACAAAGAGCAACACCTTCTTTATCCAATTGATAAATCTCAAACAAAAGGGTTTAGTGGGGCAGCACATTGAGGACTTCCAAAAATTGAATATAAAGGTAACTGATATTCCAGAGGAACACAAGATTGATCTCTTCATAGGAACTTTAAAGGATAACATCCGACATGAAGTTCACGTTTTGGAACCTGATTCATTGGAGAAGGAATTTAGGTTGGAAAGAAAAGTTGAATGTAAAATTATGATGACAAGGAAGCCTACCACTCAATTCTATAAAGAAGGAAGTGTTGCTACACCTAGATTTCCATAACCTACAAGGTTGAAACCACAAAAATTGGAAGAAAAAAGAGCAAAAGGGCTTTGCTATAGTTGTGATAGAAAATACACTAAAGGTCATAAGTGTGCTGGGAAGAAATTATTTTACATAGATTGTGAAGAGGAAGAAGAAAATGAACAAGAAGAGGATATACCTCAGGAACCAGCCCTAGAAGAGGAAGAAATGAATCTGGCCATATCGTGTAATGCACTGGCAGGAATTACCACTCCTCAAACTCTCAAGATAGAAGGACATATCAAGAATAAAAAGGTAATAGTGTTGATTGATTCATGTAGCACCCATAATTTTATTCATTGTAAGGTAGCCAAGGAATTAAATTGTTTCCTATACCCAACACCAGAATGTCAAGTGATGGTTGCAAATGGAGGAACTATAAATTGCTCTGGTTAATGCCATAATATCAAGTTCACCATGGGGGAATATGTATTGACTAGTCCAATTCTTTCCATTCCTATGGGAGGTGCTGATGTTGTACTAGGAGTATAATGGTTACAATATTTGGGGACAACAACTTTTAATTTTCAAGAAATTTTCTTGAAATTTTTTTCAGAAGGAAAGGAAGTCGAATTACGAGGTATTAAAGGGAATTTGGGAAGGATAATAAGCTCTAATGTCATGACAAAGCTTCTAAAGAAAGAACAACGAGGCGTAATTGCACAATTATGCTCACTAGAAGTTCCAACATCAAAACCATCTATTTCTGCAGATCTCCAACAAGTCTTGGACAATCATTCCAAGGTGTTTGAAACTCCCAAAGGACTCCCACCTATTTGTGATCATGATCATGCTATTCATTTGATTCCAGGAAGGGTTCCTCCAAACATGAGGCCTTATAGATATCCTTACGTCCAAAAGAGCGAAATTGAATATATAATTGTAGAAATGTTAGAGGCAGGTATAATTCAACCTAGTCAAAGTTCTTTCTCTGCTCCTGTAGTATTGGTACACAAGAAGGATGGATCATGGCGAATGTGTCCGGATTATAGGGAGCTCAATAAGCTCACCATTAAAGATAAATTTCCCATTCCTGTGATTGATGAATTATTGGATGAATTACATGGAGCAATTTATTTTACCAAGTTGGATCTTCGTTCAGGATATCATCAAATTAGAATGAAGACCGAAGATATTCCAAAAAAAACATTTCGAACTCATGACGGTCATTATGAATTTTTGGTCATGCCTTTTGGCCTTACCAATGCACCTTCTACATTTCAAGGGTTGATGAATTCCATTTTCAAACCCTTCCTTAGAAAATTTGTGCTAGTATTTTTTGATGATATACTAATCTATAGCAGGTCTTGGAAGGATCATGTTCAACATGTTGACGGGGTGCTCAAACTATTGCAGGAGAAACAATTATATGAAAAAACATCCAAATGTTTCTTTGGAGTACAAGAGGTGGAATATCTGGGTCATATTGTATCTCACGAGGGTGTTAATGTAGACCCTAACAAAATTAAAGCCATTAAGGAATGGAAAGTCCCCACAACCATAAAGCAGTTGCGAGGATTTCTCGGGTTAACAGGGTATTATCGCAAGTTTGTTAAGAGTTATGGGAGAATAGCAGCACCTCTAACAACATTATTGAAGAAAGATGCATTTTCATGGACTCCTGAAGCAACTAAGGCCTTTGAACGTCTTAAAGAGGAAATGTACCTAGCACCAGTCTTAGCTACACCAGACTTCACAAAAACCTTTATTGTGGAATGTGATGCCTCAGGAAATGGAATTGGTGCAGTTTTAATGCAGGAAGGAAGACCCATTGCTTTTGAAAGTCGTCCAATCAAAGGAAAGTATTTATAGAAACCTATTTATGAGAATGAAATGTTAGCAATACTGCATGCACTAAAGAAATGGCGAACTTACCTAATGGGAAGACACTTCAAGGTAAAAAATGATCATGATAGTCTTAAACACTTTTTGGAACAAATACTATCTTCAGAAGAGCATAAAAAATGGGTCACAAAGATGTTGGGTTATGACTTTGAAATAATCTACAAAAAAGGAAAGCTTAATGTTGTTGCAGATGGACTCTCAAGAAAGAATGAAGAGGTGGAAGCATTGCTTTGTGCCATTTCTATTATCCAACCAGATTGGATAACCGAAGCAAGAGATGAATGGAAGAAGGAGAAAGATGTATGGACACTCATTCAAAACTTGCAGCAAGATCCTAGTACATCTGATACATTTAGTTGGAAAAATGATTCCTTATGGTACAAAGATCGCTTATATCTTTGTAAGAATTCCCAACTAAAACAAAAGATTCTTCTGGAATTGCACACTTCTCCTTTAGGAGGACACTCAGGATTTTTAAAAACTTACCACAGGGTGAAGAAAGATTTTTTTTTAGATGGTCTTAAATCTGATATTCAAAAGTTTGTGGCGGAATGTTTGGTTGCCAGCAGAATAAAGTTGAGACAATTAAGACCTCAAGACTTCTACAACCTTTATCCATTCCAAGTCAACATTGGGAGGAGATTTCAATGGATTTTATCACAGTTTTACCTAAGTCCGAAGGAAAGAGTGTCATCATGGTGGTAGTTGATAGAATTACCAATTATGCACACTTTTGTGCATTATCTCATCCATTTAAAGAAAGTACAGTTGCTACTACATTTATGGACAGAATTCAAAAGCTACATGGAAGCCCAAGGGTTATTGCAAGCGACAGAGATCCCATTTTTACTGGAAATTTTTGGACGGAGTTATTTTCTTGTTTGGGTACTCAATTAGCTCATAGCTCATCTTATCATCTTCAATCTGATGGTCAAACTGAGATAGTAAATAAATGTTTGGAAGGATATCTTCGTTGTTTTGTATCTGATAAACAAACACAATGGGTCAAGTGGTTACCTCTTGCTGAATGGTGGTATAACACTTCCTTCCATACTGCAGGAAAAATGACCCCATTTATGGCACTTTATGGATATCATCCACCATCCATCACATCATCTTTAAGGGAAAATTCGAAGGTTCAAGCGGTGGAAGATCACATCGAGCATCAGCAAGAAGTTCTCCAACTCTTAAAGGATAACCTGAATTTGGCACAAAATCGAATGAAACAACAGGCAGATCAACATCGCAGCGAGAGAAGTTTTGATGTAGGAGATTGGGTATTTTACGGCTACAACCATATAAACAAATGTCCCTCAAGCAAGCTAAGAAGGATAATAAATTATCGCCAAAGTACTATGGTCCTTACAAGGTGTTGCAAAAGATTGGTACTATGGCATACAAATTGGAGCTTCCTGCTTCTTCGCGAGTACATCCAGTTTTCCATGTTTCATGCTTAAAGAAGGTTATAGGTGAAAATCTTCCGGTTCAAACAATATTTCCAGAACTTGATGAGGAAGGAAAAATCATATTGGAACCTGAAGTAGTCATGGAAACAAGAACTCGACAGCTACGAAATCGATCAATTTCAGAGTATCTCATCAAGTGGAAGAACTTACCCACTGAAAATTCTACATGGGAGGATGAGAATTTTATACAGAAGCACCCAGAGCTACTCAAGCATTGAGGAAAACACTTTTTTGAAGGAGAGGGGCATGTTAGGTCCCTATATTACTAGTATAGTCCCTTATTATTGTTAGTGTAATCCCCTTATTGTTATTATTGTACCCTTGTAACCCCCATTTTGTTATTATTATACCCTTAAATTATTATTGTTAGGTCCGCTAGGATTACATTGTGGCCCACTAGGATTACATTATGGCCCCATGGACTCCTATATATAGAAAGGAGGTTTTGTAAATTGCATCATCCAAGAATTGTTCATTCATGTAATGTATTGGAGGTTTCCCCCTCGAAGTGGCTTATTTCTAAGGCATTGATATCTCTTTTCTTCTATTTTTGGAGCTGGTTACACAACATATTTTATGATGGAATTTTATGTTGTCTCTGATACCAGAAGTTTCATCCTAATTTCAAGAAGACTTTGGCGGGATAAACAGTAAAGTGGTGATGTCTAGTTTATAGACTCATTGATTGATCCGGATATAGTCAGCTTTGAGGATAGTGGACAAAAAATTCCCTCTATGGATTTCCGGAGGCATTCCAAGCTGGTTTGGTTTTGTGATCAGAGCACTTATTTTGGTGTGATCACGGTATGGTGAGGTGGAGGTGGTTTAACCTCCAGATTCCCTTGGTTCTTTTTTGATTGGTTTATCCATGAGATCCCACATTCATGCTTGTAATATGGTACGGGGGTGACTGGATGAAGAGATATTTGGCTCAACCATGTCTATGGTCAGGTGCTATGTGGAAGTCCAGAACCTGGTCAAATATTGCCTATGTTTAATAAAATCTAAGTTCTATTGCTTTTGTACTTATTAATGTGTGGATTTAATGGATTTTATCTCATTGTTATTTACATGGTTTTATGCTGGTTATAAGCATCGTTATATGACTCGTTCAAGTCAGGGTTATTTCATGTATTTACTTGTAAATGTTAAAATCATGGATGCAACACCTAATTGATGTCATAACAGTTCAAGGAAGAGGGTGGTGATCCTTCTTTTCATGTCTCATAATAGTTTTCAGTCATTCATGCTCTGTCTTGTATCCTATACTTGTAGACTGCATTGATGTCAAGTGTTTTACAGAATGTCAGTCCTAGTTGGAGATGGTCAGGCCTAGTCCTAGAGTTATTTTTTGGTCCATTAGCCTTGTCATAATATGTTTGATGGATTCTAGAAGCTACAGGAAGTTTTGGGTAGTGACCAGGATTCTGGGCTTAAAAAGTGGCACAAATCGTGTGGAAGTATGCACATACTGAGGGTAAAAGTCCCTAGATGCATGCATGGCTATGTTGTGGGAGTGTCCAAAGCCTCCCAAACACACCCTTTCCCATATCAAGGGAGCGTCTGGGGGTTTTCTTCAGCAAAAGTTAGTGGGACCCTGGGATAAGTCAGTGTGATAGCTAAGATAGACTCTGGGTAGCGAGTGCAGGAGTTTGTGTCATGGTTTTTTGAGTCGATTCCACTTCCTTAAAGTCACCAAGGAGGTTGAGTATGCTCTTAACTTTCCTCATCTCGTGCTTACCCAGGTTGGTCAATTACTTGGGTAGATGTGAGGGGAGGTGTACATTATAGGTGGTATCAGAGCATGGTTGCGCTCTCATTGTGTGAATGTGTTGTCATGCATACATGTTGATTTCATATGTGTGCCTTATGCTTGTGATATTTTTGGAAATGTTGTCATTGATGGCAAAATAGATGACAAAGGAGGAGCACCTGAATCAACAGCCAAGCGAGAGAGCGGTAAAGAAGCGAGCGAGTAAGCAAAGAAGCGAGAGAGGTAACGGAAGGCAACATAGAAGGAACAAAAGCAGCAGGAGTCAGATGAGGTGCTGCAAAGTAGTGAGGACAGTAGAAGAGGGCCATTACAGAGTAATGAGGAACAATTATTCAAGTGGGAAGACTGTGAAGCACTGTTGGGAAGAATACATCACAATCCATTCTGCAGAATTAAATCAAGATGAGGAACAGAACTCTGGTAACGTAGAAGAGATCGAAGTTTAGGAAAAGAACTATTCAATTGAAGGCGTAGAAGATCGGAGCCTAATGGGATTTGCTACAAGTATAATAGGTGGAGTGGATTCTATATACGCAACAGAGAAGGGAGCACAAAGAAACTAAGGCAGAAGATGTAGCAGAAAGGAAGAGACAAAAGAAAAATCAAGCAGGGCAAAGGAGACAGGCGGAAGAACACTGCTAAAGTGTAACAGTCGAATACAGAGGCAGAGTGAAACAGTCGAGCAGTGGAGACAGAGGCAGCGAATACAAAGGCACTGAAGTTGTCGAGCGGAAGAAGCGTTAGCACGACGGAAGCGAGTGACGAAGCGAGCGGAGACGGCCATTGTCGAGAGTATCTGCCTGTTGGAGGATGCTCTTACCTCGTCAAAATCAAATTACTGGGGTATATAAACATAAACCTTATTCCGGGAATCGCTTAACCCCAAGTGGAAAAGCATATATATATATATATATATATATATATGCAGCGTAGTTACATATATTGCGCAAGATTAAATGACTAAAAGGATCCAAAACAATTTGCCTTTACTATATATGAATTATATAAGTGGAGAGCGCTTTATGATCTCGAAAAAATAAATAATATAAGGTGGGACCCTTCCCAATCGCATCAAAGATTATAAAAAGTGATGAAATGATTAAAATAAGGATTCTGGAGATTAGGTATAGATGGGACCATTAGTAATACTTTTTATGTTTTGCATTCGGTGATACGTGAATTAATCGCATCAAAGATTATAAGGGAAGCGGAACAGGTTAAAATAAGAGTTGCGATTGCGATTGGAGGTCCGGATCCGATGGGTATATAAACTACAACTCATACATACCGTGAGTTCCGGTGAACAGTGATGATCGCATCAGAGAATATAAGAGTTGCGATTGCGATTGGAATTACGGACCCAATGGGTATATAAACTACAACTCATACATACCGTGAGTTCTGGTGAACAGTGATGATCACATCGAAGAATATAAGAGTTGCGATTGCAATTGGAAGTCCGGACCCGATGGGTATATAAACTACAACTCATACATACCGTGAGTTCCAGTGAACAGTGATGATCGCATCGGAGAATATAAAAGTTGCGATTGCGATTGGAAGTCTGAACCCGATGGGTATATAAACTACAACTCATATATAGCTTGAGTTCCAGTTCTAATCGCATCGGCAAATCTTATTAAACAACGACCAATCGCATCGGATTTAAGCAAGGCATCGGAACATGCAACAAAAAGTTTGCGATTGCGATTGGAAGTCCGGACCCCACGGGTTTATGAACCGTAATTGATATGTGTCGGAAACATATATAAACATAGAATTTGTGATTGCGATTAATCGCATCGCATCAGGTCAATCACATCGGAGTTAAACAAAGCAGCGAAACATGCAAATAGAAGTTTGCGATTGCGATCAATCGGAATCGAAAATCGCTAGAGGAGAAGCATATCACATTGAAAAAAATGTCAGGTGGACCCGAAAGGAGTTTTTATATGTTTAAATAGGTTTTATTATATACGCCAAGAATTGATTTAAGTCATACCTAAAAGGGCAGTTTGTATGTTAAACTTATGCCAAGAGCTGAAGTTGGATTATATATATAAGGGGCGCTATCATATATATATATAACGCTGTTGCGATGTGCCGCGTGATCCGTGGTTTATATATATGCCTCGACTTAATGGGAGGGTGATTATTAATATAAAAAAATTATGATGAACGTATGTTCCGCTTGCGGAACTCGCCACATCAACAAGACACTTGCTGTGTGTAAAGGGCTGGAATTTTCCCAGACTTATTGCCAGCTGTTACATATTTATATAAAATACATTGATATAAACGGCACAATTACACTTATGCAACAGTTACACCACAACATAGGAAAGAAGAGCAAACAGAGCTGAAAAGAGATAAAACATAGTCACAGAAAAGACAGACAGAGTCAAAGAAAAGACAAACGCGCAGCGAGCCAAAAGACTAAATGAGTTGAGCTGGAGTTCACATTGTAATTTGAATGTAAATGTTTTAATTTATTTTTATTGTTTGTGATGCATTGGAAAGTCTCCGGAAGAGAGAAAATATCCCACTGTAATATTAAAATAAGCACCTACAGTTACATTTTTTCTGAGTGAGCTAAAAAGAGATAAGAAGGCGGAAGGCAAAGAAACATGGCTGTCCATTTTGAATTCCTAGTGGAATACAAACAACCATGAAGCTATTTTTGTATAAAACAGGGTAATATCCAAGGGGAGGGAGTTGACGAAGACAGAGTGAGAAAAGAAGAGAGTGTGCAAGAGAATTGAAGAGAGTTGAAGAAAATAAGAAAAGTCAGTAAGAGAGATGAGGTGGAGCATAGAGAATACGAGTATGGAATTGAGTGCGTAGAGATATGAAGAAGGAGGAGCGTAACAAGAGGTTGGTGAGTGAAGAGAATGCGTAAATGAAGCAGTGAGCAAAGAAGAAGGAGGAGTTGAGAAGAGAAGGAGGAGTTGAAGCATGCACTAAGAAGATGCGTAAATGATATAAAGGCAGATATGAAGACCGATGCACAATGCTGGAAGATGATACGTAATAGAGCCGATATCCAAGGTAAATCGCCATGTTTTCCTTTTGAAAGAGTAAGGATCTTGGTGCTTTTCCACATCAAAGACATCAAGTTTTAGTTCGATAAAATGTCGGGCCTGTAGCTGACTGAGGTTGGAGCCTCCTGTAGGTTGGCGCCTGTAGAAAATTGATGGGAGTTGGAGCTTCCTTGCAAGTTTTAGCTTGTAGAATTAAGGTTGGAGCCTCCTGTAGGTTGGTGCCTACAGAAAATCAGTGGTGAGAGGGAGTTGGAGCTTGCCTTTGCATCACAACAATAATAAGATGTGGTTTTCTCCCTTTATGGGTTTCCAATTATATCTGGTGTCTCTGTGCATGATGTCTATGTGTTGATGTGGCTTATCTAATCTGCTTAATACATGTTTCTTACATATTACGACTGTTGTTACATAAACAAATCTGCATGATACTAGCTACTCACAAATTAAAATTGCTCACATATTAAGTTGATCATGAAATGAAGGTGTAAATAAGTTTTAAAAGTCCATGTATGTGTTAAACTGATTCACCCCCCCCCCCCCGTCTCAGTTTAACTAAGGGTTCAACAATTGGTATCAGAGCAGGTTCCTTTGGTGTAAGCTTAATAGCTTGAAGGAGATTTGGTTGAGTCATGGACTATCAAAATGCACTTGTGTTAAATACAACAAATTTTTTTGAATGGAGAGATAAGGTTAAAACAGGTTTAATGGCCTATGAACCTGAGGTATGGAAGCTTTTTTGTGATGGTTACTGCACAGACCCCCCCACAGTGAAAGAAAAACAGAGGAATTCCAAGGAAAAATGTGTGATATATAACAATCTTCATAACAAGGATCCTGAGTTGATAATGGATTTAACCTCTGCAAAAGAAATCTGGGATAGATTGCACTTCATGCATGGAGTAAACACTAAGGACTGCACTGACAAGAAGGATAAGAGAATCAAGAAGAAGAAAACTTCATGTCAAAAAGAAAATATTCAATCAAATGAAGTACCTACTAGTGTGAATGGAGATAAGAACCATGAAGAAATTACAGCTGAAGAAAAAGCCAAACTTGACACTGCTTTGACAGAAATAGAAATATTGAAGAAAGAAAACAAAGACCTTAAGATAGTAGTGCAAATATGTGATCAGAGAGAATATGAAGATAGGAAAGAAATTATTGATCTAAAGACATAGCTTGAGGAGGCAAAGAAAGTAGAAGACACTCTGCTGCAACAAATTGTTGGCATGTGTTGTCCTTGATGGCAACCTACTTGATGAAATACGATTATTGGAAATATGATGCAGAGTGTTGTCCTTGATGGAAACCTACTTGATAAAGTTGATGACAACCTACTTGATGAGTTAAGGGGGAGATTATTGGCAATGTGATACAATGTGTTGACTTTGATGGAACCTGCCTGATGAAGTTGTCCTTGATGAAAACTGACTTGATGAGTTGTTAATGATGTAAATCTGATGTATCTACAGATCAGTTCAGAAGTAAATGCTAGAATAATGATAAATAAGTTATGCTACAAAGCATACATGGGTTTGTTAAGGTGAAGTAGCGTATGCACGCAGAAAAGTACGTGCCAAGTCGCGTATGCCAATTTGCGTTCTATTTTTATAAAACCAAGGGGCATTACCATGGTATTGACCCATTATATTGAGCGCTGGATTATCTATTTGATTCCGTCCAGGAATACCATCAGAAGTGGTGTGGTTTTGACTCATGGTATTGACAAAGGCTAATTCTATTTAAGAAGAAGGAAATCATAGTGCAAGGGTGTGCAAGTGTCTGGGCTTTAATGAATACTTCACTCTGAAGTATATCTGCATGGTTGAACTTTGTTCTTAATTGATCTGAATCTATGATGCACCTATGAATATGATGAAGGTTCAAGATATAGAAATGATGAATCTCTAGGATGATCTGAAAAGAAGTGATGAAGACCTGGCACAAATCTAATGAAGAAATTGGAAAATCTGGTGGTTTCACTGTTCTGTTTGAAGCATTGGGCGAAGTATATTTGTTGATAAGTGATGGGTTGTATTGAAGCTATTTGATCCAGTTTGAAAATAGATGAAATGTGGTCTGCAGTGGTGCTGAGGGTCGAAGCCTTCAGTGAGGGGTAGTAGCTCCCTTCTAGTGGCAGCTGGTAAACGAGAGCAGGGGGTAGTAGCTCCCTTCCAGGAGAGGCTAGTAAACGAGAGCAGGGGGTTGTAGCTCCCTTCAAGGAGAGGCTGGTAAACAAGAGAAGGTTGTAGCCTTTTGCAGTATTTTTCCCAACAATTGGTATCAGAGCAGGTCCTTCTGAAAAAGCTTAGCCGCTAGAAGGAAGATCAAGCAAGATGAGCAATCAAGATGGAACAACATCTATCAAGCCTCCGCTCTTTAATGGAAGAAATTTAATGTTCTGGAAAACAAGGATGAGATCCTATCTTCAGTCTATGGGAACAGATGTATGGGCCATTGTTCAACAAGGATATCAATATCCAGCTACAATACCAACAGATCCGACTGAAAAGAAGAATTATGAATCAAATGCAAAGGCAGTCAATGCTATAATGGGAAGTCTGACTGAATCTAAATTTGTCAAATTTATGCAGCTAAATACAGCAAAGGAAATGTGGGACAAAATCATTCTAAGTTATGAAGGTGATGCAAAGGTAAAAAGTGCAAAACTCCAAACTCTCAGAATTGAATATGAAAATTTAAAGATGCATAGTGATGAGAGTATTGCCAGTTTCTTTTTACGTGTCGATGATGTTGTAAATCGTATGAGAAATCTAGGAGAAACAATAACCGAATCTACTTTGGTTGAGAAAATTTTAAGATCGCTAACAGCAAAATTTGAGTCAAAAGTTTCTTCTCTTGAATAAAAACAGGATCTTCAAAATCTTACTATAGTACAACTTCATGGCATACTAACTGCATATGAAATGAGAAGAGGAGGACCATTTGAAGTCAAAGAAGCTATCTTTAGAGCTTCTACAAAAGGGAAATAAGTGCAAGAAGCAGAAGGATTAGGATATATCTCAGAAGAAGATGAGGTAAATTTTGTAAAGAAACTTCAACTTGGCACAGGACGGTTCAGAGGTAAGCTTCCTTTCAAATGTTTTGATTGTGGAAGAGTTGGTCATTATGCTGCTAAGTGTCCTTATAAAGAAATATATACAAAAGGAAAATAAGTAGCAAGAAGGAATAAGAACCGGTCTAGCACTAGAAAAAGTTACTATACTTATGAAGATAGTGATGGGTTATCTGATAGTGAGGAAGAATGTGAACAAGATCTTAGACTTCTCATGGAATTTGAATCTAGAGAAGAAAATGATACTTTTGTGGATGCTCTAGAGGACAATGATTTTCTTGAAGAAAACAATCAACTCAAAATACACTTAGAAGAAAGTAAAATACTCTTAGAAGAAAGGAAAATAACCATAGAGGTTCTGAAAAGGAAGTTTGAAGAAGCAAAGAAACACATTGAGAAATTAGAATGTGAAGTGGTAAGTCTAAGAAAATATTTTGAGAAAGAAAAGACTCTGAATCTTAGATTTGCTAAAGGATCTGAAACCTTAAATGGAATTATCAAGGTACAACGCTCTCCTCTTGTAAAGAAAGGTCTTGAATATACCGGGGAATCTTCTCAGGCTTCGGCACTAAATTATCTAAAAGTAGCTACAGCTGGTTTACAAAATTCTGCCACTCAGCAAGGGAATAAAGAATCTTTACAGGTAAAGCATGATCATCTCAATTCAAAGAACACTAACAGGAATATCTTTCAAAGAAACACCAATCAACAGGTAAATTCAAGTAGAATATTTCATGATCACAGAAATTTCTTGTTCAATGGACAATGTTTCTCATGTCACAATTTTGGTCACAAAGTTGTTAAATGTGTTGCATATAAAACCATCATGACAAGAGAAGCGAGAAAGAAAAGGATTGGTATTGAAACAAAGAAGAATACCTATAACAATTTTTCTCCTCTTCTAAATGAAGTTGAATGTGCTTATTGCAATAAATTTGGGCATGAAGAATCTGAATGCAGGAGCAAAGTTCAGCTAAGAGAGCATTTTCCTTCAAGCTCCAAAGTATGGAAAAAGAAGGAATTACAGGTTGAGAATTGTGGCATAGCGTTATTTGCAGAAGGTGAAGAAAATCAATGGTACATTGATAGCGGATGCTCAAGACATATGACAGGTGACAAAACCAAACTTCGTGCATATAGTACACTAGAAAAGGAAAAGAAAGTTACTTTTGGAAATGATACTCCTGTTGTAATTAAAGGAAAAGGGTCCGTGTTTCTAAAAGAAAAGGTGAAGGCTAATGATGTCATGTATGTGGATGGATTAAGGCATAACCTGTTAAGTGTAAGTCAAATGTGTGATCAAGGAACTGAAGTTGTCTTTAGTTCAAAAGAATGTTTGGTTCGTGATCTTGATATAGGTAAAACAATTATAAAAGGAAAAATAACTCCAAGCAACCTATATGTATTGAAGAACTGCAAAGAACAATGTTAATTGAGTAAATCTTCAGAAAACGGGCTATGGCATAGAAGGTTGGGGCATCTAAGCTTCTCTCAAATCAACAGATCAAGCAGACTTAATGTTGTTCGTGGTCTTCCCAACGTTTATCTACTTGAAAGTATCATATGCAAATCTTGCCAATTAGGCAAGCAGACCAGAGTGCAATTTAATGCCAAGGAAGGATCAACAAGTAGGCCTCTTGAACTCATTCATACTGACATATGTGGACCTATGAGGAAAAATTCACCTCGTGGTGAACAATACTATATCTTATTTATTGGTGATTTCTCTAGAATGTGTTGGATTGGGTTGCTGAAGCACAAAGATGAAGCATTTGAGAAATTTCAGATCTTCAAGGCTCTGGTTGAAAATGAAGTAGATCTAAAAATCAAATGTCTTAGATCTGATCAAGGAGGAGAATATACTTTAAATGAATTCCTTGAATTTTTTGAACAACGTGGCATAAAAAGACAATTTTCTGTAGCTGGAACTCCACAACAAAATGGCGTAGTAGAAAGAATGAATAGAACAGTTCAACAAATCGCTAGAGCTATGCTTGATGATTCTGGAACACCTAACACATTTTGGGGAGAAGCAGCACATACAACGGTAAACATTCTCAACAAAGCACATGTTCGTGTAAATAGTGACAAAACTCCATATGAACTCTGGTATGGTAATTCTCCATCTGTGAAGCATTTTAGAGTTTTTGGAAGTAAACGCTTTATAAAAAATAATGATGAAAAACTTGGCAAGTTTGAACCTAGAGCAGATGAAGGAATACTTCTTGGTTACTCCTCTACGAGTAGAGCATATAAATGTTACAATAAAAGACTTCGGAAGATTGTTGAATGTATTGATGTTGTTATTGATGAGTCTCCTGCAGCCCCAAAGGAAGAAAAACAAACAACTAATGAAGACGATGGTGACTTATGTCCTTCTACATCAAATAGCAATGATATAGACAGCGAACCCAACGAAGAACCTGAAGATGATTTATCTGAAAAGGCTCCATCCAGATATGTTCAAAAGAATCATCCAGAATCTCAAATTTTGGGAGATAAGGGATCAGGTGTACAAACAAGAAGGACTCTTGTGGGATCCTCTAGCTATCTGGCATTTCTATCTACTATTGAACCTCACAATGTCAATCAAGCTAGCAAAGATGAATGTTGGGTTCAAGCCATGAATGAAGAGCTTGATCAAATTGAAAATAATCACACTTGGGAATTAGTACCAAGACCTCATAAAAAAAATGTCATTGGAACTAAATGGATATTCAAAAACAAGTTAAATGAGAATGGGGTTGTTGTAAGAAACAAAGCTAGACTTGTTTGCAAGGGGTATACTCAACAAGAAGGTATAGACTTTGAAGAAAATTTTGCTCCTGTAGCTAGACTTGAAGCCATAAGAATGTTTCTCGCCTTTTCAAGATTTCAACAAATCAAAGTTTATCAAATGGATGTTAAATTTGCATTTCTCAATGGTGATCTAGAAGAAGAAGTTTATATAGAACAACCAGAAGGATTCATTTTGGGAAATGATGAAAATCTTGTTTGTAGACTTAAAAAGGCTCTATATGGTCTCAAACAAGCTCCAAGGGCATGGTATTATCGTCTTGACAAATATCTTCATCAACAATGATTTTCAAAGGGGTCTGCTGATAGCAACTTATACACAAAAATTGAAAATGATAAACTTTTGATTATGGTTGTATATGTTGATGATATCATTTTTGGAAGTAATGAAGAATCTATGAGTCAGAAATTTGCTTCTGTCATGCAAAAATAATTTGAAATGTCTTTACTTGGGGAACTAAAATTCTTTCTTGGTTTGAAAGTGCATCAAACTACAGATGGTATATTCTTATCACAAGAAAAATACCTTAAGAAAATTCTGAAGAAGTATGGCATGGAAGAATGCAAACCTGTAAGTACACCGATGATAACCGGATGTAATATCAATTCTCATGATGATTCCCCCACGGTGAATCAACCAGAATACAGATCTATGATAGGAAGTCTACTTTATCTCACTGGGACTAGACCGGACATTATGTATGTTGTTGGGATTGTTTGATGATTCCAAGCTAATCCAAAAGAGTCTCACCTTCAGGTTGTCAAAAGAATATTAAAATATCTACAAGGAACTCAAGACTTTGGACTATGGTATCCAAAGAATGCTGATCTGAATCTTCATGCTTACACTGATGTAGATTGGGCTGGAAATGTTGATGATCGGAAAAGCACTAGTGGTGGAGCATTCTATATGGGGCCCCAGTTAGTATCTTGGTTCAGCAAGAAGCAAAAATCTATTGCCTTATCTACATCAGAAGCAGAATATGTGGTTGTCGCATCATGTTGCACTCAACTTCTTTGGATGATGCAAACCTTACAAGACTTTCAAATCAAATGTTCACCTCCTGTCTCCATTATGTGTGATAATACAAGTGCCATCAGTATCTCAAATAATCCTGTTATGCACTCCAAGACCAAGCACATTCCCATCAAGTATCACTTCTTACGTGAAAAATTGCTTTAACAAAAGGTGAAGTTGGAGTATGTTCCTTCCAAAGAACAAGTTGTTGATATACTGAAAAAACCTCTGCCCAGGGAAGCGTTCGAATATCTCATACAGAAGCTGGGAGTAGTCTCTGCCATGCAGAAAATCAGAAATTCTTAAATTCAGAAGATTAAATTGGATACGCGGGTTTCCTGAAAGACAGTCGCGTATATACGCGAGTTTATACCAAGAAAACTGCGTATGGTTAGTTGCTGACAAATTTTACTTGGGGTCAGCATTCTTCAGCACAACTGCAGTGCTGTTTGGTATCTCTGGTGCTGTATGGTATCTCTGATGATGTTTTAGCTCTTGCATTTCTTTTTCATTCTCTGATTTTGGGTAAAGATGCCTTGATTATTGGCTGTTAAAAGTGTTCAGGTTGCACAAGCTAAGGAGGAGTTTTGGTCATATGGAAAGGATGCATTGGATGCACAGTTTCAGGGGGAGCATTAGCCTTGCTGAATGTAATGCATTGTTGGCATTATGATGATTCTGAATTTTGATCTCTCTTGAGGTCTTTTTGATATTGGTTATAAAAAATTCATATGTGTAATTTGATGAAAAGGCTGTGACCTATGATGTAAATTGTAATATTCAGTCATGTAAAGGACTTGTTCAAATTTGTAAACCCACTTGGTTGGGTAGTTGAGTCAAAATGTGTAAACCCACTTGGTTGGGTACTTGAGTCATATATGTAAATCCACTTGGTTGGATCTTTGCTGTAAGTATGAGTCCTTAGTGATAGGAAAGGTCATAGATTCATGTAATTCATTGAATAATATGCTTGAAGATTCAGCATGAACTCAGGGGGAGCATGGTAACTTCAGTGAACATCAGATCTACATAACTCTTCTTTCTACATGTGGAGAAAAACCTTGTCTTGGCTTTGATCCGCCCTTTTCCCTTGATGTCAAAGGGGGATAGTATCATGGTTTTTTCATAATGGTTATAATCAATGTATCTATCTTTTATGGTGATCAAACACCATCATGGTTGCCATCAAGTCCAAAGGGGGAGATTTTTGGCATGTGTTGTCCTTGATGGAAACCTACTTGATGAAATACAATTGTTGGAAATATGATGCAGAGTGTTGTCCTTTAATGGAAACCTACTTGATAAAGTTGATGACAACCTACTTGATGAGTTAAGGGGGAGATTGTTGGCAATGTGATATAATGTGTTGACTTTGATGGAACCTGCCTGATGAAGTTGTCCTTGATGAAAACTGACTTGATGAGTTGTTAATGATGTAAATCTGATGTATCTATAGATCAGTTCAGAAGTAAGTGCCAGAATAATGATAAATAATTTATGCTACAAAGCATACGTGGGTTTGTTAAGGTGAAGTAGCGTATGCACGCGGAAAAGTACGTGCCAAGTCGCGTATGCCAATTTGCGCTCTATTTTTATAAAACTAGGGGGCATTACCATGGTATTGACCCATTGTATTGAACGCTGGATTATATATTTGATTCCGTCCATGAATACCATCAGAAGTGGTGTGGTTTTGACTCATGGTATTGACAAAGGCTAATTCTATTTAAGAAGAAGGAAATCATAGTGCAAGGGTGTGCAAGTGTTTGGGCTTTAATGAATACTTAACTCTGAAGTATATTTGCATGGTTGAACTCTGTTCTTAATTGATCTGAATCTATGATGCACCTATGAATATGATGAAGGTTCAAGATCTAGAAATGATGAATCTCTAGGATGATCTGAAAAGAAGTGATGAATACCTGGTGCAAATTTGATGAAGAAATTGGAAAATTTGGTGGTTTCACTATTCTGTTTGAAGCATTGGGCGAAGTATATTTGTTGATAAGTGATGGGTTGTATTGAAGCTGTTTGATCCAATTTTAAAATAGATGAAACGTGGTCTGCAGTGGTGCTGAGGGTCGAAGCCTTCAGTGAGGGGGTAGTAGCTCCCTTCTAGTGGCAGCCGGTAAACAAGAGCAGGGGGTAGTAGCTCCCTTCCGGGAGAGGCTGGTAAACGAGAGCAGGGGGTTGTAGCTCCCTTCCAGGAGAGGCTGGTAAACAAGAGAAGGTTGTAGCCTTCTGCAGTATTTTTCCCAACACAAATGAGAGAGAAAAATCTAGAATGTGAAAGATTGGAAGAAGAAGTAGTGAGCCTGAGAAAGAATTTAGAAAAATCCCAAAGAGAACTATTATTGAATACACCTCTAAGGAAAAGCACTGAACAATTGGACAAAATGCTAAATGCTCAAAGGTCATCTCTCATAAAGACTAGGATAGGATATGAAGGTGAAACCAGTAAGTCCAAGGTTGAAGATAACAAGAAAATCATCTTTGTAAAAGCTGTAAAAGACAGTGAAGTAGCTCAGCAGACTACTACACAAATAGAAGCCAGCAAGAACAGGATTTGTGAAGAAACAAATAGAATCAAGCATCAAAATGTTAGGACAGAGAATGAGAAGATGAAACAATTAGCTTCTAAAGGCTCATATGCTCCTGAAGATGAATTGAATAAATTTGGAAGATGTCAAAGGAGGTTCTTTCCTCCTATGAAAAATATCACATGTTTTACCTGCCACAAACAAGGACATACTGCAACATGTTGTAAGACAAAGCAAACCCAGTCCAACCAGCAAAATATGCAGCAAACAAGAAGAACACCTCAAGCAAGCAAATGGAAAAGACAATCTTTCACCAGGTACACAAATCATTTCCATGGCTATTGTTATGCATGCAATAATTTTGGACACAAAATTGTTGATTGTAAAATGTATTCAAGAAGAGGAACAACGTATTATACATCAGCTCAAATGTGCTTTGATAAAATAAGATGTTATATATGCCTCAAGCTTGGCCACAAAGCAAAGGACTATAAACTGCCATATATACTAAAGAACTTTAGACAGATGATGGAAACAAAGAAAATCAAACAAAACTATGAATTTAAGAGAAGTGCAGACATTATGACGAACCCCAATAAAGTATGGAAGGAAAAGAGAAAGGGGGAGCCTATTATCTAAATTACATAATGAAAACATCATAGTCTCAGGGGGAGCTGCTCTAGGAAACAAAGCTAATATCCAACCAGTGATAAATATGAAGCAATATCCCAGGGGGAGAGCAGTTCATATATAGACCCCATGAAATTAGTCCAAGAAGAGCTCCATGAAATGAGAATAGGAAGGGAAAGGAACATCCCTCTAACAGAGAACTATTGAGGAAGAAGATAATATGAAGCATTCAATAGCTGATAAACTGATGGAATAAGAGAAGACAACAAGAAGCCATGGTAATAGAAAGAAGACATCTGCACCTTAAATGATGATCACATTGTGCATCATACTACTAGAATTGACAATGAATCACATTAAGAAGAATGAGTAATAAAAGTGCCTATCATCAGTTCATTACATCTTTCAAAAGGTCCACTTGGAGAAATGTAGTTAAGTGAGTAATAAATATTTGAGTAATCAGCCCATGAAGATACATAGAAAATAAATCGAAGATGTCTTCCTGAAGATTTGAATGCTAGAACAGTTGAAAGTGTATATAAAGCAGCAATGATTTTGGAGCAGTCCAAGAAAAGGAAATGCAGTGACATTCTTTTAAACCAGAATGAAAGAATAAGAAAAAGGTTAATGATGCCAAGATTAAATTTAGTATATTTACGATTGTTGGTGTGAACAGTGAAAATACCAATAGTAGAAGCTATGGGTTCATGTACTAGCTAAAGTGAAACCTCTGCATGGTTTTTTCAAAGTAATATCAATTGGTGTTTAGGAACAAGCAACATGCTTATCAACAGATTACCAAGCATTATCAATGGAGCAGAAGTATGATACAGGTCCACAGGATCAAAGAACTATGGAAAAAGAACCTCAAGCTGTAACAAGAACCTTCAGCTATTAACGATAATATCAACATCCTAGCTCATATCACCACCAACAGGCAGGAAAGGTGTACCACAGCTATAAAAGACGCATTGACATCATCACAATTGAACAAGTGTGGCACTGTAGATGTCTATAGTAGAAGAATACATACTCCAACGACAACTTCCTCAACAGATGTGGATTTCTGAAGAAGATAATACTAGAAACTGAAGTATATTTGAAGCATGCTCAGTATTTTAGGTTTAATCCAATGATGCATCTCTGATTAGATAAAACTGGTACAATGTGTTCTATGAAGTGTCATTATCCTCACTTTCTTATTTATACAAGTGAAATGAGTCAGTGCTTTGGGATTGTATCAACTTGCAGTGTACATTCAAGATCAATAATCCTCAAAGTGTTCTCTCAACAAGTTTTGTACACCAGTCTAGAGTAGCAGGGTACATAGTCAGAAGAAGGTGGTCTAAACCCAAATCAGAGAGAGGAAATGCAAAGATAGAATCAACACTAAGAAATGTGCAACCCTTTGCCATTGATGTCAAAGGGGGAGGAAAAGCAAGTAATAGAAGAAAGGGTCTTCTAAAAGAAGACAGTCGGAGAAAGACTTGGAGGAAGCATTGGATTATCGGTGGATGTGTTGCCATCAATGCCAAAGGGGGAGATTGTTGGAAATTTTGTCATTGATGGAAAAGTATATGACAAAGGAGGAGCACCTGAATCATCAGCCAAGTAGCAGAGGCAGTAAAGAAAGCAGCAGAGATAGCAAAGAAGCAGAGAGGTAGCAAGGCAGCATAGAAGGAACAAAAGTAGCAGGAGTTAGATGAGGTGCTGCAAAGTAGTGAGGACAGTAGAAGAGGGACATTTAATAGCAGAACTGAAGAGACAGAGTAATGAGGAACAATTATTCAAGTGGGAAGACTGTGAAGCACTGTTGGGAAGAATACATCACAATCCATTCTGCATAATTAAATCAAGATGAGGAATAGAACTCTGGTAACGTAGCAGAGTTCGAAGTTGAGGAAAAGAACTATTAAATTGAAGGCGTAGAATATCGGAGCCTCATGGGATTTGCTACAAGTATAACAGGTGGAGTGGATTCTATATATGCAATAGAGAAAGGAGCACAAAGAAACTAAGGCAGTAGATATAGCAGAAAGGAAGAGACAAAAGAAAAAGCAAGCAGGGAAAAGGAGACAGGCGGAAGAACACTGCTAAAGTGTAACAATCGAATACAGAGGTAGAGTGAAACGGTCGAGCAGTGGAGACGGAGGCAGCGAATACAGAGACAGTGAAGTGGTCAAGTGGCAGAAGCGTTAGCACAGCAGAGGCAGAGCGACAGAAGCAGCAGAGACAGCTGTTATTCCGAGAATCGCTACCTTAGCCGAAGGATATATGTATATAATTCCGAGAATCATTACCTGATGGGCGTTACATATAAAACATAAACCTTATTCCGTGAATCTCTTAACCCCAAGCGGCAAAGAATATATATATATATATATATATATATATATATATATATATATATATATATATGCATCATAGTTACATATATTGCGCAAGATTAAACGACTAAAGGTCCAAAGCATATATATTAATTTATATAAGTGGAGCGCTTTATGTTCGAAAGAAATGAAGTAATATAAGGTGGGACCCTTATGAATTGCATCAGAGATTATAAGGGCAGCAGAACAGGTTAAAATAAGAGTTGCGATTGCGATTGAGATCCAGACCCGATGGGCATATAAACTATGACTCATATATGTTTTTCATTCCGGTGAACAGTGGTCAATCACATCGGAGTTAAAGTGGAGCATCGGAACATCACAACAGAAAGTTGCGATTGCGATTGGAAGTCTGGACCCGATGGGTATATAAACTACAACTCATACATACCGTGAGTTCCGGTGAACAGTGATGATCGCATCGGAGAATATAAGAGTTGCGATTACGATTGGAAGTCCGGAACCGATGGGTATATAAACTACAAATCATACATACCGTAAGTTCCGGTGAACAGTGATGATCGCGTCGGAGAATATAAGAGTTGTGATTGCGATTGGAAGTCTGAACCCGATGGGTATATAAACTACAACTCATACATACCTTGAGTTCTGGTGAACAGTGATGATCGCATCGGAGAATATAAGAGTTGTGATTGCGATTGGAAGTCTGGACTTGATGGGTATATAAACTAGAACTCATATATAGCTTGAGTTCTAGTTCTAATCGCATCGGCAAATCTTATTAAACAGTGACCAATCGCATCGGATTTAAGCAAGGCATCAGAACATGCAACAAAAAGTTTGTGATTTCGATTGGAAGTCTGGACCCGATGGGTTTATGAACCGTAATTGATATATGTCGGAAACATATACAAACATAGAATTTGCGTTTGCGATTAATTGCATCACATCAGGTCAATCGCATCGGGGTTAAACAAAGTAGCTGAACATGCAAATAGAAGTTTGCGATTGCGATCAATCAGAATCAGAAATCGCTGGAGGAGAAGCATATCGCATTGCAAAACGTGTCAGGTGGGCCCTGTTGACCGCACTTTGTCAACTACCCCATAGCAGTACACCCCCATTTTTTCAAATGGGATTCTTCATGTTCGATGTGGTTGTGCCATTCAGATTCCATCATCAGTCATTAGTCGACAGTTTTTCAAATGATGTAAACCCATTCTGCATGTAATGATGTAAATGATCTAAGTAAGACCGTCAATGTATGTAACAACCTAGGTAAGCCTAGTGTGTTGTTGATGATCTCTATCCTAGGAGCTTTTTTGTCTCACTGATTCACGTAAGTGATCGGCAGAGTTTTTCCCTCCAACCTCACCCCAAAGCTAGGGTGGATTTTGTCATTAGCATGCTAAGTGAGTCCTAGTGTTTCTATCGAGTCCTTGTAAAAGTAGTTTGAACTACTTGTTTTACTAGATCATATTTTGAGTCGGAGAATTGGGTATTTATTTGAGGGTCTATACGAATGGGTTTCCCCCTTCATGTATGTAAATGTACTATCTCATGTAAAAGAGGGTTGGAAAAATAATTATAATCCCCTCTTAGTCAATTAATTAAATTTTTTGGTCCATTAATTAATAAAATCTTAAACTAGAAATTTAATTAATTTAGGGTCCTAAGTTAGGATTAAATCTTTAAAGACAAAATTTGTCGGTCCTTGGAAAATGATTTTGAAAATCCCAGGCCAAGGGAATATTGAGAATTTTAAGAAATATTGGACCCTTGGGCCTTGGTGGTTAAGTCAAGGTCAAAATTTTGGGGTAATTAACTCAAAAATAATTAAAATTGAATTAAATGTTAAATTCGTTTTTTCCCCAAAATTTTAATTTCAACGCTCCGGATTAAAAGATAATTAAATCTTTTGGACGATTGAGATTATTTTGACGAGGATCATCCAAACTAGCCGTTAGAGATCTTGTCCTATAAATCTAGAGGTCTTTCTCAGTCTTGAGTCATCCGATCTCAGGATCGTGCACTTGCTCTTAGAAGCTCTTGTAAACTTTTGAGGAATAAAGCATAAAGACTTTGGGGTTACAAATTTGGATGTTCCTTCTCAGATCTATGTGGTGAATTATCTCTAAACTCTGCTACTTTGTTTCTTGTATTTTATGGTTGATAGCCTTCATGGATTAATCTGCATATAGGTATCTTATGCAGTTTTATGGGTTTATAAAATAACATTCTGATTTTTCTACAAAGGTCTCATGTTGTTTTCTTAAATCTCTATCGATCTAAGATTCAGATCTAAGTGTGCAAGGAAATTTTTTTTTAAGATTGGGCGTCTGGGGAAGTCTTCGGTTGGACCAGCCGACTCTCAATAAACATAAATCTGATAAACTCTTTATTTGTTAAATTTCAGGTCTATCTTACGATATTTGTGATTTTGCAGGGTTTCGAAGGCTTGTGCCTCTCACTAAAAACTTTAAATCTCTGAAAATTGTGCTAAAATGGATTTAGATCTAACCATGAGGGTTTTAAATTTGTAAACTAGTTTGTATATTTGTAAATTTCTTTAGACTGTAAGAGTTTAATTATTAAATTGGCGTGTACATCTTCAGATCTGGCTGTCTTTTGCAGATTAAGGGTTTACTCAAAAAAATTTTAAAATATCTAAGGCGGATCTCAAATCCCTCCTGTGGACGAATCTGGGCAGTATCTGATTCAGATATCATAATAAATTGAGCTTAAATGAAGACATTTTAATTTATCTGCTGAGAAAATTTGTGCGTACTGGGTTCTCCTCATTCTGGTCAACGCTGCCTCTGTCTCAGCTTTTATCTGGTGTCTCTTTGCATCCTTCTCCTTTGCTCCACGTTGATCTGCAGCTACCCTTCGATGCCCTTTCTGCTAACGTCCCTCTGCTCTCCATCGAGATCCCTCTTTTCTGCGTTGCATATTTCCCTCCGTCCAATTCGTTTTCTCTTCCATCGAACCCTCTGTCCTAGTCGCTGCTCTAGCTGCCTATCTAACCTTCTGCTCTCATCGAAACCCAACTGTGCATCCGTCCAGTCTCACGTCCAACCTACAGCAAACAGTGAAACGATAAATTCAGAGCTTGCCTTCAATCCTGTCGTCAAACCTTGCTTCAACGCTCCGTCCAAGCTCCTTCATGCCGTCCATCGATCTCCATTTTCCTTGCCTGCGTTCTCATTGCCGTCTGCTCCACTAAACTGCAAAACAACAAATCGCACCATAAAAAGCGTTGACTGTATATGCTTTGATCGATTTCAAATTTTTTAATAGGTTAAGTCGATTTCATTTCGTTTTGCATCATAGCTTTAGATTGTATATTCTATTTTTTGTTCGATTTTTAAATGTGTAGTTTGATAGCATCGTTCTAATGTGTTAGATTTTAAATTCGATTTTATTTTAATTTTTGTTATTTCATTTCTAGTTTTAATTCTAATTTAATTCGATTTTGGTTGGTTTAGATGTTAGAGTTTGATTCTTAGTCGTAATTTCATTTTATTTTGTTAGTCGTTGGATGGCTTCAATTTGATTAGATTTTCATTTAAATTTTATTTTAGAGTTGGTTTAGATTAGCATTAGATTTCGTTTTAGTTTTCATTTAGAGTCTAACTTTAGTTTTGGATTTAGACTTTTAATTTGTTTAAATTTAAAAAAATAATAAAAATTCCAAAAATTCTAAAAAAAAAATTTAGAAAATACAAAAATTTAAAAAATTTAAAAATTTTTATAGTCAAGTGTGCTAAATTTTTCTTATCTAAAGTTTTGACTATAGAAATATTTTCTGGATCGAAGTTAATCAACGCATCATAAATCTGGAAATATTGCGAATATCTGGCATTTCATCTTATTGTTTCATGGTTGTGTTTTTCAATTGAATATCATTGTGATCAATCGTGTTTTAACAAGCAGCAATTAATCGTCACTTACTTGTTTATAATTGCGTAACGAGATTTTGTTTGACTCCATAAGGCACTGGTCTTAAACGTGAAATCTAATTTAGATCTGTGGAATCTCGTTCATTGTACCAAGTATTTGATGTCTTAGCTGTGTCTCCTGGATTCTTCATCCTCATTTCTAATATGGTCTACCTCCCTTAGCTTGCAAGGAGACAACTTAAATAGAGAGATTGGGGATAAGAGTGACAACCCCCAGTCTGAGTCGTTGTCGCGGTGCCTGGACAATCTGTGCGAAAAAATTTTTTGGCACCGTTGCCGAGGATAGAGTTTTTTCTGTCCTTGGTCTTAGCGACATTTTATAATCTTCTGATCTTCTTTTGCCATTCATTAGCTTGTCGCAAGGGATCACATTTTCTGACGACTTTTCATCTCTGCATATTTTCATCGTCTTATCTTTTGTCATATCACTAATCATTTCATCATTTCATCTTTAGCACCTAGACATTTTGGTTGGCTTCTTGTTTGGGTGGCGACTCCACTTATTCATCTTTTTTAATCCCAGACAAGAATCCCCCCTTGATATCCATCTGCTATCTTTCGATTATTTCTTCTGTTTTAGAATCAGTTTCATGTTCAAGTGGCGACTCCAATTCTTTCATTTCTTACAAGAGTTCCTGCTAAGAAGTTCGCTTCTTGAGGACCTTTTGACTATTCTTGAACACGGATCTATTTCTAAAATCCTAAAAACGATATCATGGATATTTTTGCCCCGTGTAATTTTGCTAATATTCAGGGTTATCCCATGATCTCCCTCAAATGGATAAATTACCTTCTTTTCAAGGAAATGATGCAGTTAGTGTTAAATCTCATTTGTTTGCTTTCACTAACTGGTGGAATATAATTGCAATTGCAAATAATAATTTCGATGATGTAAAGATGAAAACTTTTGTTCTTACTTTTGGTGAGGATGTTGCTGAATGGTTCATGGAAAAACCTGATAATTCATTTGATACTTTTGAATCCATTGTAACTGATTTTAAGGAAAAATATGGTGATAAAAGGGAAGATAGGCATTTGGTAAGGGAAATCAGTACCATAAAAAAGAAATAAAATGAAACGACTGAAGAATTTAATAGGAGATTTAATGGTATTCTTAAAGAAATATCTCAAACTCATAAACCTCCTCATGGATCTCTTCTGAATTTTTACATTGATGCTTTTGATTCTGATACTTCATATGAGTTAAGGCGGGCTAAAACTACAAATTATAAAGCTTGTCAATCTTTAGCTGAGGAGATTGAAAAGGATAAGAAAGCATCTGGAATGTCCAAAACTCCAGATTTTGATAGGTCTTTGACAGATACTCTAGAAGATGATGATGACCCTATGAAAAGATTGATGCAAAAGCTTGAAAGCATGGCGCTTAATCAAGAAAAATTGATCTCTGAACATGCTAAGGAAATAAGCGTCTTACAGGCTAGGTTGGTTCAAATGGAAAGGGCTCAAATGCAGAATTCCCAACCTAGAAATAATAAATCTTTACAGAAAAGAGGCCTATCTTATGAGCAGAGACCGACAAATCAACTTGAGTTCGCAAATCTTGTGGATGAAGCTCTGCCTTATTGTAGAGCCTGTAATGATCTTCATGAAGAGGCTACTTGTCCCATTGTCAAAAGGATCATAGCTAGTAGAATGGCAAGGTCAAGTCATCAAATTAATGTTGTTGGTAAAGACTATCACATGCATATAGAAGATCATGAAAGTCAGGTTAAGAAACCAGCTCAGATGATTAAGGATGTGCAACCCAGTCATATGCAAATAATTCAAAACATGGAAGCTAACCAAATCAATCTTCAAAATAAGATAACTTCCATGGAAGAAATTCATGCACAAGAAATAAATGTCATGGAAAACAGGTTAAAGATAATGGAAGTTAATAATTTTAATCAGATGTCCATTATACAGAATCATATGATTGAAATGGAAGCAAGACACACCCAGGAAATGACTGCCATGAAGGAAAATCACTTGTTTGAAATAAAAAATATGGAGGCAAATCAGACGAAATTAATAGTAAGGCATGCCAGGGAGATGAGTTCCATACAAAAGAAATTGGAAAAAATGGAAGAATTACAAAAATTTCAACCGAAATTTGATTCATCAACAGATCATGCGACTTATTGTCTGCTAAAGCCATTCCCATCTCATCACACGGAGGATTTAACTATGGTTTCAAAGGATGTTGAGAAAGACCAAGCTTATGTGTCACCATTGACAGTGTATATCCAGAATAATATTGGTCACGCTCCAGGTTCTTCAGATATTTTGTATAAAAATATTCAAGATGAGGACAAGAAATCTACAGTGGTCTCATTGCTGACATCATAACCCACTCAGAAGAAGAGAAAGAAGCAAAAAAAAAGTAAGTGGTTTGATTCGTCTGATGGTCGAGAGCAGCTTGACATTTGGATAAGACAGAGTCCTACATTATGCAAGATTGGACATGGCACATCTGAAAAGCAGCCTACAGACTTGCCTGAAAGCAGGAAAATGCTCAACATGCACTATATTGAGCACATCTGATGCCACAGGGCATCCTCTGTATCGTATTTCTAACCCTACTCCTTGTTATTTCATCATTTCATTTTGCAGTTAGAATAGATTTACTTTTCATGTTAAGTAGAATAATAAATAAAATAAAAGCTTCTATTTTTCATGAGCTTAATGTTATATGATGATATTTGGATGGACGCTACTTATGTAATCGTGTGTGTTGCTTGGATGCAGATTCTGGATTCTCACATTCCTTCAAAGAAGCAACGTGTCCCCAAGTAGAGCCAGATGTTGACCACACTTTGTCAACTACCCCATAGCAGTACACCCCCATTTTTTCAAATGGGATTCGTCATGTTCGACGTGGTTGCGCCATTCAGATTCCATCATCCAGTTTTCATCGACAGTTGACGTCGTTATAAATGATGTAAACCCATTCTGCATGTTATGATGTAAATGATCTAAGTAAGACCGTCAATGTATGTAACAACTTAGGTAAGCCTAGTATGTTGTTGATGATCTCTATCCTAGGAGGTTTTTTGTCTCACTGATTCACGAAAGTGATCGGCAGAGTTTTTCCCTCCAGCCTCACCCCAAAGCTAGGGTGGATTTTATCATCAGCATACTAAGTGAGTCCTAGTGTTCTATTGAGTCCTTGTAAAAGTAGTTTCAACTACTTGGTCTACTAGATCATGTTTTGAGTCGCAGAATTGGGTATTTATTTGAGGGTCTATACGAATGGGTATTCCCCCTTCATGTATGTAAATGTATTATCTCATGTAAAAGAGGGTTGGAAAAATAATTAAAATCCCCTCTCAGTCAATTAATTAAATTTTCTGGTCAATTAATTTAAAAAATCTTAAACCAGAAATTTAATTAATTTAGGGTTCTAAGTTAGGATTAAATCTTTAAAGGAAAAATTTGTGGGTCCTTGGAAAATGATTTTGAAAGTTCTAGGTCAAGGGAATATTGCGAATTTTAAGAAATATTGGACCCTTGGGCCTTGGTGGTTAAGTCAAGGTCAAAATTTTGGGGTAATTAACTCAAAAATAATATTTTTGAGTTAATTAAAATTGAATTAAATGATAAATTCGTTTTTTTTCCCAAAATTTTAATTTCAACGCTCCGGATTAAAAGATAATTAAATCTTTTGGACGGTTGAGATTATTTTGACGAGGATCATCCAAACTAGCTGTTAGAGATCTTGTCCTATAAATTTAGAGGTCTTTCTCATTTTTGAGTCATCCGATCTCAGGATCGTGCACTTGCTCTTAGAAGCTCTTGTAAACTTTTGAGGAATAAAGCATAAAGACTTTGGGGTTACAAATCTGGATGTTCCTTCTCAGATCTATGTGGTGAATTCTCTCTAAACTCTGCTACTTTGTTTCTTGTATTTTATGGTTGATGGCCTTCATGGATTAATATGCATATAGGTATCTTATGAAGTTTTCTGGGTTTATAAAATAACATTCTGATTTTTCTACAATGGTCTCATGTTGTTTTCTTAAATCTCTATCGATCTAAGATTCAGATCTAAGTGTACAGAGAAATTTTTTTTAAGATTGGGCATCTGGGGAAGTCTTCGGTTGGACCAGCCGACTCTCAATAAACATAAATCTGATAAGCTCTTTATTTTTTAAATTTGAGGTCTATCTTACGATATTTGTGATTTTGCAGGGTTTCGAAGGCTTGTGCCTCTCACTAAAAACTTTAAATCTCTGAAAATTGTGCTAAAACGGATTTAGATCTAACCATGAGGGTTTTAAATTTGTAAACTAGTTTGTATATTTGTAAATTTCTTTAGAATGTAAGAATTTAATCATTAAATTGGCATGTACATCTTCAGATCTGGCTGTCTTTTGTAGGTTAAGGGTTTACTCAGAAATTTTTTAAAAGATCTAAGGCAGATCTCAAATCCCTCCTGTGGACGAATCTGGGCAGTATTTGAATCAAAGAGCATAATAAATTGAGCTTAAATGAAGACATTTTAATTTATCTGCTGAGAAAATTTGTGCGTACAGGGTTCTCCTCATTCTGGTCAACATTGCCTCTGTCTCAGCTTTTATCTGGCGTCTCTTTGCAGCGTTCCCCTTTGCTCCACGTTGATCTGCAACTACCCTTCGATGCCCTTTCTTCTAACGTCCCTCTGCTCTCCATTGAGATCCCTCTTTTCTGCGCTGCATATTTCCCTCCGTCCAATTCGTTTTCTCTTCCATCGAACCCTCTGTCCTAGTCGCTGCTCTAGCCGCCTATCTAACTTTCTGCTCTCATCGAAACCCAATTGTGCATCCGCCCAGTCTCTTGTCCAACCTACAGCAAACAGTGAAACGATAAATTCGGAGCTTGCCTTCAATCTTGCCGTCAAACCTTGCTTCAGCTCTCCGTCCAAGCTCCTTCACGTCGTCCATCGATCTCCATTTGCCCTGCCTGCGTTCTCATTGCCGTCTGCGCCACTAAACTGCAAAACAACAAATCGCACCATAAAAAGCATTGACTGTATATGCTTTGATCGATTTCAAATTTTTTAATAGGTTAAGTCGATTTCATTTCGTTTTGCATCATAGCTTTAGATTGTATATTCTATTTTTTGTTCAATTTTTAAATGTGTAGTTTGATAGCATCGTTCTAATGTGTTAGATTTTAAATTCGATTTTATTTTAATTTTTGTTATTTCATTTCTAGTTTTAATTCTAATTTAATTCGATTTTAGTTGGTTTAGATGTTAGAGTTTGATTCTTAGTCGTAATTTCATTTTATTTTGTTAGTCGTTGGATGGCTTCAATTTGATTAGATTTTCATTTAAATTTTATTTTAGAGTTGGTTTAGATTAGCATTAGATTTCGTTTTAGTTTTCATTTAGAGTCTAACTTTAGTTTTAGATTTAGACTTTTAATTTGTTTAAATTTAAAAAAAAAATTCCAAAAATTCTAAAAAAAAAATTTAGAAAATACAAAAATATAAAAAATTTAAATTTTTTTATAGTCAAGTGTGCTAAATTTTTCTTATCTAAAGTTTTGACTATAGAAATATTTTCTGGATCGAAGTTAATCAACGCATCATAAATCTGGAAATATTGCGAATATCTGGCATTTCATCTTATTGTTTCATGGTTGTGTTTTTCAATTGAATATCATTGTGATCAATCGTGTTTTAACAAGCAGCAGTTAATTGTCACTTACTTGTTTATAATAGCGTAACGAGATTTTGTTTGACTCCATAAGGCACCGGTCTTAAACGTGAAATCTAATTTAGATCTGTGGAATCTTGTTCATTTTACCAAGTATTTGATGTCTTAGCTGTGTCTCTTGGATTCTTCATCCTCATTTCTAATAGGGTCTACCTCCCTTAGCTTGCAAGGAGATAGTTTAAATAGAGAGATTGGGGATAAGAGTAACAGCCCCCAGTCTGAGCCGTTGTCGAGGTGCCTGGACAATCTTTGCGACAACAGGTCTTAAGCGCTTTTCGACTTAGCCCTTAGCCCCTCGTCCTCCATGAGACCGAGGCCTGTGACCACCCGCTATGAGCCTTAAGCCCCCATCGGCCATCGCACTTCGACGATTCCCATTTTCTTGCTCCCGCATTCCTTTTCTCCACCGATATGCGAAACCCTGATCGCATCTCCTTCGTCAATTCCTTCGAGATGTAATGGCTGTCGTGCTTTTTCCCTTTTCTAAAGTTCACATCTCATTCTCTTTTTCCCCGCCGATGTGCTTTCCTACTTTAATCTCCACCGTTGATCTCGTTTTCGATCTAACGATCCTCTCTTCATCGCAATTTCGCCATCCCCTTGACCCCTCATCCACCATCTTTAATCTTCGCTTCTTCGAGTTAATCCCCATCGTGGATCTCCTAGATCCAATGACTCACATTGATTCCCCTTTTTTTCCACCCCGCTAGCCTTATATATCCTCCCGTTTGATTTGAGCCGTCCATTCCTCCCAGATCAACGGTCACCACTCAATCGCAGCATTTCACCACCTGATGATCATCCCACTACGCGCCAAGATAGTTGACGCTAGCACCGGTCCCACCCGACCGAGCAACTTCTCACCATTGCACTCCCTTGTGGCCATCGATTTATTACCCCCAAATTGAACGACTAACATTCATCTTCGTGGCCGATTTCCCAAAGCCTCCCAACACGCAAATTTAATGCAAAATGGGTGGTTTTAAATGGGACACGTGTCACCTTCTGGCCTGTATCGCGTTCCTCTAAGCCATTACCGCTTACCATTTTCCCCTCATGCGAAAACCATTCGCGGTTTTCCTGTGAAACCACCAATGTACATTTCGTGCCCAAACTAAATTCTACCTTGTTTTCTCCATCCGCCATGTGTTTTCCCCTCCTTTAACACATTTCCCACCGCCTCTGCATGCTCCTCCACCTCCGCCAAAGCCCTCTGAAAGCAGTTTAGACAAAAAACGCAGGTTTTAAATTAATATTTGTTTGTTTATGCAAGTTTAAATGGTAAATAAAGATCAGCAACGCTCTCCCATAGTCCATGAGGGACAATTTAGACCCTGGATGATGATCCAGGGATTTTAAATCAAGAAAAAGATCAGAGGACCTTCTCTGAGGTATGATCGATGATTCATTACCATTGATCAAGTCAATAAAAACCTCCAGCGCACCAAAGAAACCCCTACACGGAAAGACAAAGAAGATCAGTAAAAATGTGAAGAAGCAAAGGACCGAAGACTTAATCACATTAAATGAATGAAGAGACGGAGATCAGTCCTTTAATTCTGTGATTAGAAAGCTAAAGGTCGAAAGATAAAGGATTAAGGGATAAACAAGTTGTTTTAATAGAAACGGTCGGACTAGACAGAAAGGACAATGAGGCAAATTAATTAAAATGGCAAGTCAAGGCTAAAAAGCCTAAAGAGCAGTTTTATGATTAACTCAAGAAGACTTAGGCCAGAACAACCTCGAATACATCAACACAGGAGCAGTTAATTCATTGAAATATCTGAAGCCACCTGTAGCCTGCTTTTCACTTACAAAGGCACTTTGACAGTTATCACAATGACAGAACATCTTTTGACTGTCAGAATAGTTATTTGAAGACATGGGAAAGCCTTAAAACCCACTCTTTTCACCTACTTTATCCTCAGGAAGTAAAGATAGAGTTATTAAATAGAGAAGTAGTGCAACTCATTCCTACCTTAGGCCTTGCACAATTTTCAAGGCTAGGAATGCAATTACTTTGTAATTAATAACATTTTGAACCCTAAAAATAGTTCCACCTCCTCATTCTTCTATAAATACTCTATGAGGAGCTCTTTGTTAGTTGTTTGTTTCTGGCATTCGAACTCTTTGAAGTTGTACATAGTCTGGCTGAAGATTAAGAAGAAATTGAAGTATTGGAAGATTGATGATGTTTTGACATGTTTTGTTAATGAAATGGCTCTATCATTGATCCCTGAGCATGGTTGTTGGTGATGTATTCTAATCTGTTAATGTTTTTTCCTGTTTTCCATTCTGTTTCATTATTTCTTACTACAGTAGAGTAAAAATTTTAGGCTAAGAAATGTCTCCTAGAAGCACCTTAGACCTGTTTACTCTCCATTGTTTTATGTTTTCCTCTGCTGAGGCATTCTAGAGAATTCTTAATTGCTCTCTTGAACCCTTATGCTTGTTTATTTCAGAAATAGTTCAAACAGTTGGTCTCAAGAATGATTTATGGTTGTCCCTGCTTACTTGCTGCCACTTGAAAACTGTTTCTGAAGTCTCCCTTTAAAGTACCATTGTTTACAATATGCCAAAGAGGTCTATTTTTTCCATACCATTTGTTCTTGCTGAGATAATTGTTTTGAAGGTCTTTATAATTGTAATTAGAGATTTTTAGGCATTCCATCTTCAATGATACAATTATTTGTGAATCTTTTATGTTTTCTAAATTCCTTGAAGGTGAAATCTTTGGATGAAATAGAGCGTTCCTCGACTCCTAGATTTCATTTGAAAAGTTTTTCTTGAAATTGTTATTTGCTGAAGTGTGGTTTGTAGAATTTATGGTTAGCCTTGTCTATTGAATGCCTCTTCATGTTCAGATAATGTTTTAAGTCCCTTTGTTGAGAAGTACATATAACTAAGGGTTCTTAATTGTCCTTAGTTCTACTTATCCTTCTAAATCCTTAATGCCCATTTCATTTCATCCACCAAATCCAAGATCCACTGGCCAAGTTAGATTTGCCCTTTGATATCCCATATCCATTGATTGAGCTTGTTATAACTTCTTCTTGACACCTTTACCCAATGGCTCTAATATTTCCCCTTTCTATCTATGCTTCCTAGATCATTCATTTCCAACCAACCAAACCCAAACAAACAAACTTGCACTTAATAACTAGCCTAAAATCAACCCTTAAAATCAAACAAGACATATCTATGCAAACAATTGAGAGATCCCTCTTTGAGATTACGAAGGCTAGATCCTAGAGCTCTAAAGCTTGGTTTGAATGTTGCCTTGTCATTTGGTTTTCCAATCAGCCAAATCACAGGACCACAATATAATGACGATCACGGTGGGACTTATGAGTACATAAATGCATGAATACATCTTAAAAACTCTTTAGACCCTCAATAAATCAAAGAATATCCAATGAATCTGCCACCTCATCACCACTCCAACATAATGGCAATCACGGTGGGACATCTGAGTACATAATAGCCTAGCAAACTCTTGTAGACTCACTAAGTCCTTCAATAACTGTAGAAACTCAGAAAACCCCAAAAAAATTTCAGATTGGTTTTTATAATAAACTGGTGGTGGACCATAAAACATTTTACCTTCATAAAAGCTAAAACATTCCCACCTGGTGACTCCACTGGCCTCTAGTAGGCCTATTAATTTACTAGTCCTTGTAAAATCCCCTAGGAATGCATTGAGCAATCCCAATCATGCTGACGATGGACAAAAATTTCAAAATCTTTCACATGGCAACTCCACAATTCCAAAAGACCTAATGATTCCACTGGAAGAAGACTCTAAACTGGTTGAAAAGATGCAATGACCTCTTTATAATTAACAAACATGGAATCAGGTATAGACAGTAAAGATAAACTAAACACGTTATTGGACCTAATTGGAAAAATAGTTTACATACTTGATAAGAAACTGGAAAGGCATGAGGTTGATACAGATGTTGATTATCCAGAGAAACCCATGCTTTCTCCTGATCAAAAACAAACTCAACCACTACAAGACATAAACAACAAACAAAATATGTATGATGAGAAAGATTACAGAGAAAACAATGAAGAAAGTTGTCAAGAAAGTCCTGACAGCCTACCTTTATCTTGTATTGCGCTGTTAAGAGAACTTTATGACCAAAATGCAAATGCAGAAAGTGAGCAGTGCTTTGAGGAAACAATAAGCCTCCTAGGAAACACAGAACCTGAAATAGAAGAAAAATCAACACATATAGGGACTCTCCCTCTATGTTATAACTCATTATAGATTTTAAAAGGAGAGTGGCATCCTGACAATGTAACAAAAACAATTCATGAGCCTCAAACTGACCATCACAAAGATCAAGAAGAGTTGTTTGAGAATGAAAAAGATCAGGAAATAGAAGAAAATCCTCAAATTTTCCCTGCAAGCACAAGTAAAGATCCCCTAAGAGAGGCTCAAGAAGACATCCAACCTCAAAATCAGTCAACACAAGAGAAATCGGACTGTTGTACTTCTGCCCAAATCCAAATAAAAATCCTTCCTCTTTTGATAGAAGAAGATATTGATCAAATATTAAATAAACAGCTAGCCCTCAAAACTTCATTTGAACAAAACACTTCTACTCATCTACCTACTGAACCTTGTTGTCTTGAACCAAAAAATAAACTTTTAGATCAGCTTAAAGAAAAACAAACTGATAACCCAATATGTTTGATTGGTGAGATTGTTTATACTAATGATTTTCCAATTTTTAATCAGTCTGGATTATGATGATGAGCTTCAAGCAGAAACTAATCATGCAAGGCAACCAACAGTTGATTGGTGTCATGAAATTCACTTCATCAGCTTGAAAGCAGCAATCAACCAATCCAATCCATTAGAAATAGCTTTCATATAATTGGGAGTCAGCAATATATTAGTTGTGATGATGAGGTTGAGAAGAAAGAGGAATTTCTTGAGCAAACTGAAGATAAGGAGCCTTCTCCTGAAAGGGTTGAGGGAATAAAAGATACCCTTACTAAAAAATATGATGATCTCTTCACAGAGTACAGTCCACTGAATCAGAGCATACCAGGACTACAAGAGGACAGCACTGCAATATATGATGAGTCCTCCAGTTCAGATGATAATGAAGATGAGGAGGAAGTTCTTTCTCAAAAGAATCTTAAGCTTGATCCAGTGGAGAAAAAAGTAAGCCTAGTCGAAACCTATCTTCAAAATATTCATAACCAGGTATTATTTCAAGATCCCTATGCTCATTTCTTGAAGATATTTGAAGAAGGGATAAAGGTTGTTAGAAGCAGTGTATTACCAAAAGCAAGAAGATTTTTTAGCACTGCTGCTAAAGAACAAGGGAAATGGGAGTGGCCCTGTTTGTCTAGCATGCTCAAGGAGATGAGCAAAGACCAATCATGGAACCATTTACTTGATTGGCTATATTGGAAAAGAGAATTTGTTAGCTAAAAACGTAAATATTTCAGAGTTAGATTAGGGTAGGTAGGAATGTCAATAAAGCTCAGTCTGTGAGCATTTAGTTAGTTTTTTGTTTTTTTGCTTTGAAAGAAAAGTTGAAAAAAAATACAAAAAAAATAGAAAAAGAGAAAAGAGGGCAGATATAAAAGAAGAAAGGTACAACCCCATACTAAAAAAGAAAATAAGAATCTGAAAGTGTGCAAGATTAAATGCCACTACTAAAAGAAAACACTGCTATTTAATCATACAGCCTAATCATGACTAGATAGATTTCAATTTATTGTTGATAGGTTAGTGAAGAAGATTTGCAAAACTGTTTAATCTTGGCTTATCAATAGAATAGATTAGGATAGAAGAAAGAATGGTTCCAACATGCTCAAAATCTGAACCAAAGAAAAGAAAGAAAAATATGGCTCTAAATAGATCATAAATTGAGCCAAGAAGAAAGAAGGATGTCTTTTATTTTCAGATCTTAAGCTTTCACAGTTTTGTTTTAATTTTCTGCAAACAAAAGTCTATGTGTAGCTGGTTTCTTATGCCATAGACATTACAACAAATCAAATTGTTTAATCTTGGTTTATCTATGTTTAAATTTCTGTTTTAGAATGTAGAGAATGTAGATCTATTAAACAGCTTAATCTTGACAGATAGTAGATTAGGTAGAGAAGCTTTTGAGTTCAACTGTATAATCTGGACTCTTGGAAGAAATAAGGGTAGCATTATATAGTTTTATCTTTCTGTTTTCAAAAATAATATGTAAAAGAGATGCCAGTCCAAGTGCACTTAAGAGAAGAAAAAATGTTAGGACAAGTAGGATTGGGTAGGTAGTGATGCTGCTTTGAAGAATGTCATATGCTGCAGATTGCTAAAATGTTCTCAAATCCAAAGATAGCCAACAAAAGAAATAAAATAATGTTGCCCAATGGATTAAGACACTAGTTTGCTGAAAGCCAGAGATTGATAAACTGAGGTTCTGGACACCTGAAGAGCAAGTTGTCCTCCCCAAGTGGAGCCACTGTTAGCCATCTATAGTTTCTGTTATACCTAATGATGGCTGGAATCAGTTTGCAGCCTTCAAGAAACAATTTCAAGCTAATATGTTAGTTCTTGAAGCCTGGTTGTTCTCTCTGTCCAAAGAAACCTACCTTCACTGATGTTTTCACTTCAAAATCTTCAAAGAAGTCCTGTTGATTCAAAAGACTGTTTCAAGCCTCCATTTCCACCATTTCTCCTTTTTCCCCTCTATGACCATTTACCCTTCATTCCCCATCAAAACCCCTTAAGACCTTATAAATCATCTTTATTTTGGTCTTAAACCTCTTTTTCCCCCTATCGGAACCCTTCTTCAGGCTCAAAAAACCTTCATTTTGGCCTTAAAACACTCTTTTAACATAATGGGCCTTAAGCGCTTTTCGGCTTAGCCCTTAGCCCCTCGTCCTCCATGAGACCGAGGCCTATGACCACCCGCTATGAGCCTTAAGCCCCCATCGGTCATCGCACTTCGACAATTCCCATTTTCTTGCTCCCGCACTCCTTTTCTCCGCCGATATGCGAAACCCCGATCGCATCTCCTCCGTCAATTCCTTCGAGATCCAACGACTGTCGTGCTTTCACCCTTTTCTAAAGTTTGCGTCCCATTCTCTTTTCCCCTGCCAATGCGCTTTCCCGCTTTAATCTCAACCATTGATCTCGTTTCCGATCTAACGGTCCTCGCTTCATCGCAATTTTTCCATCCCCCTGACCACTCATCCACCATCTTTAATCTCTACTTCTTCGAGTTAATCCCCATCGTGGATCTCCCAGATCCAATGGCTTGCATTGATTCCCCTTTTTTTCCACCCCGCCAGCCTTATATATCCTCCCGTTTGATCTGAGCCGTCCATTCCTCCCAAATCAATGGTCACCACTCAACCGTAGAATTTCACCACCCGATGATCATCCCACTACGTGCCAAGATAGCTGACACCAGCACTGGTCCCACCCGACCAAGCAACTTCTCACCATCGCACTCCCCTATGGCCGTCGATTTATTACCCCTAGATCGGACAACTAACATTCATCTTCGCGCCCGATTTCCCAAAGCCTCCCAACGCGCAATTTTAACGCGAAATGGGTAGTTTTCAATGGGACACGTGTCACCTTCTGGCCTGTATCGCGTTCCTCCAAGCCATTACCGCTTACCATTTTCCCCTTGCGCGAAAACCATTCACGGTTTTCCTATGAAACCACCAATGTACATTTCGCACCCAAAATAAATTCTACCATGTTTTCTCCATCTGCCATGTGTTTTCCCCTCCTTTAACACATTTCCCACTGCCTTTGCATGCTCCTCCACCTCCGCCAAAGCCCTCTGAAAACAGTTTAGACCAAAAACACAGGTTTTAAATTAATATTTTTTTGTTTATGCAGGTTTAAATGGTAAATAAAGATCAGTGAGGCTCTTCCACAGTCCATGAGGGACAATTTAGACCCTGGATGATGATCCAGGGATTTTAAATCAAGCAAAAGATCAGAGGACCTTCTCTAAGTTATGATCGATGATTCATGACCATTGATCAAGTCAATAAAAACCTCCAGCGCACCAAAGAAACCCCTGCACAAAAAGACAAATAAGATCAGTAAAAATGTGAAGAAACAAAGGACCAAAGACTTAATCACAGTAAATGAATGAAGAGACGGACATCAGTCCTTTAAGTCTATGATTAGAAAGCTAAAGTCGAAAGATAAAGGATTAAGGGATAAACAAGTTGTTTTAATAGAAACAGTCGAATTAGACAGAAAGGACAGTGAGGAAAATTAATTAAAAATGCAAGTCAAGGCAAAAAAGCCTAAAGAACAGTTTTATGATTAACTAAAGAAGACTTAGGCCAAAACAGCCTCAAATACATCAACACAGGAGCAGTTAATTCATCGAAATATCTTAAGCCACCTGTAGCCTTCTTTTCGCCTACAAAGACACTTTGACAGTTATCACACTAACAGAACATATTTTGACTATCATAATAGTTATTTGAAGACATGGGAAAGCCTTAAAACCCACTCTTTCCACCTACTTTATCCTCAGGAAGTAAAGACAGAGTTATTAAACAGAGAAGTAGTGCAACTCATTCCTACCTTAGGCCTTGCACAGTTTTCAAGGCTAGGAATGCATTTACTTTGTAATTAATAACATTTTGAACCCTAAAAAGAGTTCCACCTCCTCATTCTTCTATAAATACTCTATGAGGAGCTCTTTGTTAGTTGTTGGTTGTTGGCATTCGAACTCGTTGAAGTTGTACATAGTCTGGCTGAAGATTAAGAAGAAATTGAAGTATTGGAAGATTGATGATGTTTTGACATGTTTTGTTAATGAGAAGGCTCTATCATTAGATCCCTGAGCATGGCTGTTGGTGATATTGTATTCTAATCTGTTAATGTTTTTTCCTGTTTTCCATTCTGTTTCATCATTTCTTACTACAGTGGAGTAAAAAGTTTAGGCTAAGAAATGTCTCCTAGAAGCACCTTAGACCTGTTTACTCTCCACTATTTTATGTTTTCCTCTGTTGAGGCATTCTAGAGAATTCTTAATTGCTCTCTTGAACCCTTATGCTTGTTTATTTCAGAAATAGTTCAAACAATTGGTCTCAAGAATGATTTATGTTTGTCCCTGCTTACTTGCTGCAACTTGAAAACTGTTTTTGAAGTCTCCCTTTAAAGTACCATTGTTTACAGTATGCCAAAGAGGTCTATTTTGATCATACCCTTTGTTCTTGCCGAGACAATTGTTTTTAAGGTCTTTATAATTGTAATCAGAGATGTTTAGGCATTCCCTCTTCAATGATACAGTTAGTTGTGAATCTTTTATGTTTTCTAAATTCCTTGAAGGTGAAATATTTGGATGAAATAGAGCATTCCTCTTCTCCTAGATTTCATTTGAAAAGTTTGTCTTGAAATTGTTATTTGCTAAAGTGTGGTTTGTAGAATTTATGGTTAGCCTTTTCTATTGAATGCCTCTTCATGTTCAGATAATGTTTTAAGTCCCTTTGTTGAGAAGTACATATAACTAAGGGTTCTTAATTGTCCTTAGTTCTACTTCTCCTTTTAAATCCTTAATGTCCATTTCATTTCATCCACCAAACCTAAGATCCACTGGCCAAGTTAGATTAGCCCTTTGATATCCCATATCCATTGATTGAGCTTGTTATAACTTCTTCTTGACTCCTTTGCCCAATGGCTCTGATATTTCCCCTTTCTATCTATGCTTCCTAGATCATTCATGTCCAACCAACCAAACCCAAACAAACAAACTTGCACTTAATAACTAGCCTAAAATCAACCCTTAAAAGAAAAAAAGACATATCTATGCAAACAATTGAGAGATCCCTCTCTGAGACTAGGAGGGCTAGATCCTAGATCTCTAAAGCTTGGTTTGAATGTTGCCTTGTCATTTGGTTTGCCAATCAGCCAAATCACAGGACCACAACATTCCTGTCTTGTGTCCTTTGGCCATGACCAATGCTCCTTTGTTTATTTTCCAGCCTCCTTTTCCAAAGCTTGTGGAATAGCCTTCATCATCCTGCGGTCCCATGGAGATCAAAATCATGTGCATTTCTTGTACATGTCTGACCTGTTTCAACAATATAACTTGTCCATTCTTCATCTTTATCTGGACATCTCCCACTCAACAATACTACAAAAATGATCATTCCCCAAATGCACTCTACCATAATCACTAGGATTATATGCAAAAAAACAATCTTTGCATGGGGTTACATGGTGAGATGCCCCAGAGTCAAGGATCCAATCAAAGCTATCACTAGATGTATATAAACATGCATCCTCTACTGAAATAGTAAACAACACATCACCATCTATAAGTACAACAGTAGTCTCACCTTCATTTGTTCTGGATGACTTGTAATTTGTATTCATTTTTCTTTGATCCTTTTGTCCTTTATTCAAGGCTTGAAATTCTTTCTTTATGTGCCCGAGTTTGCCACAATGAAAGCAGATAATCCTACCCCTCCTTGATTTTGATCGGCCTCTCAATCTTAATCGCCCTTGTCGACCTCGATCAATCCTCCTACCATGATTAGCTAGAGCTAGAGCTTCTCCTCCCTGGTGTTCCGCAATTGACTTGAGTCGCAGCTCCTCATTCATTAAACTGCTGCTGACATCATCAAACTTTAGGGTCCATGCAGGTGTTGAAGTACTCATAACCACAATTAAATTTTCCCAACTATCTAGCATAGAACACATTAACAAAATAACTCTAATTTCATCATCTAGAGTTATTTTAACAGAGGCAAGCTGACTAGTTATAATATTGAATTCATTCAAGTGCTCCGCAACTAAAGCACCGTCCTTCATATTGAGATTGTAAAGCTTTTTCATCAAGCACACTTTGTTTGATGCCGTATTCTTCTCATATAGATCATGGAGCTTCTGCCATAATCCTTTTGTCTTCTTTTCTCCAGACACATTGAAATACACATTCTTTGCTAGATAATGGCGGATTGTTGCAATCACCTTTCTATCTAGCTTATCCCATTCCTCATCTTTCATCGATGAGGGTTTCTTTGTTACACCATCAATTGGCAAATACTGATATTTTAAAATCAGTATATCCTCCATCTATGATTTCCATAGGGAAAAATTAGCCCCGCTCAACTTCTCCATATCATTAACTGTTGTCTCCATTCTCAATAATTTCACAACCCAAAAATCTCAAATTACCCCTTACAAAGTAAAACTTTAATTATTACAACATTATCCACTTTAAAAAAAATACCAAACCAATCTCATTAAAACACTGAATTTTCTCCTTTTTTCTTTTAAAAAGGTCCAAACTCTAACAATTATTATAAAACATATATGTTATGTTTCATAATAGCATAGGTTTATAATGATTATGAAACATAAAAAAGATTATAAAACATATCGCTTTCACACAATATCGATTATGGCAATCTCCAAAATAAAATTAAATGGGCTTACGGGTTGCAATGGCTGCCCTCATGCCAATATCAATTGTGGAAGCGACTTCTGCATACCACTTTGGCTCCTTTCTGTGCCAAGTGGAGGATGATCTCTAGACAATCTTATAACAATGGGCCACCGCACTGATTTTTGAAGTTGTATGGCAGTAGGGAATCCACAAGAATTTAACCAGCGTTGGAGAATACCGCACTGATTTTTGGAGTTGTATGGCAGTAGGGAATCCACGGGAATTTAACCAGCGTTGGAAAAATTCTCCAGAACCGTTCTTGGCATTTTCTATAGCGGAAAAACTTTGTTGCTAACCTTACTGCAAATAGGAGCAGTTCGCATTTGCTGTAGCGGAAAAAATTTGCTACTAACCTCACTGCAAACAAGAGCATGCGGAATTTCTTAGCGTCTTTAACTATTCAGAAATCGAATCCTCTAGTTCACTTAGATTGGCTCTGATACTAGTTGTTGGGACAAAGCAACACAACAGAGCACAAAAAGCAAAAAGACAGGAGAAATTATGATAAACACAGACTAGAGAAGGAGAATAAAACACAAATTTCTATTACAGAAAGAGGCCTTGCCTTGCTTGGCTTGACATGCTCAGGCAGAGGTAAGAAACAAAAATTTATAGTTGCAAAAGAGGGCTAATTCTACATGTGAAAAACATATGATTACATAGTCAATCATGGTGGGAATCAATTAGTTGCTTTGAGCGGCATGTTAGGTTTGGTGCCGTTATTTTTCAGAGATCATTGAGGTCGGTGGTTGGCATCTGAATACGGCTTCATATCAACAAGACCTTGGTGACAATTTTTTCTATTTATCGTGTCATTCTAGTGACAATTTTTTCTATTTATCCCACCCATCATTGTTTAACATTGTTTAGTCTCACCCATTGTTTAACATTGTTTAGCCTCACCCATTATTGTTTAACTTTTTATCCCATCCATCATTGTTTAACATTGTTTAGCCTCACCCATCATTGTTTAACTTTTTATCCCATCATTGTTTAGTCTGCCTTGACATATCCAATTTCACCATAAACCATAGTGACAAATTTCTCTATTTTTCCATGGTGACGAATTTCTCTATTTTTATCCTAAGCCTTCGACATATCCAAATTCAATTTCATCATAAAACCATAGTGACAAATTTCTCTATTTTTATCCTAAGCCTTCGACATATCCAATTTCATCATAAACCATAGTGACAAATTTCTCTATTTTTCCATGGTGAAGAATTTCTCTATTTTTATCCTAAGCCTTCGACATATCCCCGCCCGCGCCGACCAGCTCTCGCCAACCAACCAGCCCACTAGAAGCAAGCCGTGTCCAACCAGCAACTGTGCCTTCCTTCCCGACATTTCCATCTAGCCAGCAAGCAGGATAAATCCGGTATTCAGGTAACCAGTATGGGTATGTGTTGAGAAGGGAGTGGGGGGGTTTCCTACTACCAATCAAGCTAGCACATCAAAGCTCTGATGGCCTAAGTCGACCCAACTTTTCTCTATTTTTCCATGGTGACGAATTTCTCTATTTTTATCCTAAGCCTTCGACATATCCAACTTCTTTCTCTCTTTTTATCCTAAGCCTTCGACATATCCAACTTTTCTCTATTTTTCCATGGTGACGAATTTCTCTATTTTTATTTTTCCTTGGTGACAAATTTTTATATTTATCCCATCATTGTTTAGCCTCACCCATCATTGTTTAACTTATGATAAGCCTTGGACATATCCAACTTCTTCATCATATGCCTTGGTGATAGAATTCTCTATTTATCCCACCATTGTTTATCCATGATAGATCTTGGTTTCTATTTATCTTGTCATTGTTTAGCCTCACCCATCATTATTTAACTTTGTTTCACCCATCATTGTTTAACTTATGATAAGCCTTGGACATATCCAACTTCTTCATCATATGCCTTGGTGATAGAATTCTCTATTTATCCCACAATTGTTTAGCCTTGGTGACAGAATTCTCTACTTATCAACCTTGGTGATAGAATTCTCTACTTATCACACAATTGTTTAGCCTTTAGCCTTGCTTATCATTGTTTAAGCTATCATAAGCCATGAACATATAAACTCTTTGTTTAACCTAGTTATCATAAATCGTGGATATGAGCTCTTTGATTAACCTAAGCTATCATAAGCATAAACCCACATGCCAATGCACATATGATTTTTTCCTAACATGGTTTAGCCTAACATATGGGCTATGAATTTGGCTATAACATTGTTTAGCCCAACCTATAGCGCTTTCAACATATCCAACTTCCTATTTACCCTATCGTAGGCTTGAGACATATCCAACTTTGTCACGATTTTATTGTTTTTCATAGATCTTGGACGTATCCAAGGTCATCATCCTACTTCGATTTTATTGTTTGTCTCATGTTCCACCATGATCTTGTTCAAGATTTGTTGAGCACCAACATAGTCCCCCATTCTTCCACTATGATATTGTTCAAGATTTGTTGAGCACCAAACATAATTCCCCATTCTTGAGCTATGACTTTGTCCACGATAGCTTTCATTCTATTGAAAACTACTTTGCATAAGATTTTATAGGAGTTATAAAGGGCAATGGGTCGGAATTTTGGATTTTTTTTTTTTTGGTATTTTGAATATTTATTTTGGTATGAAGAGTGACAAAGGTGAAGTTGAATTCTTTTAGGTCTAGGAGTTATAAAGGTGGATTTGGGAAAGTGCGAAGCCCCCTTATAAACGATTATTTGTTTCAATTTCAAAAAAAGATAGTAAATCCAATGAACGATTATTTGTTTCACGATTTGCAGATCAATAGTAGATCAATTGAACAAAATCATAGCAAATCCAATTCACAAAATAATTTAAAACATGAAAGTTTGGGTATTTTTCACATGTTATATATGTTTTAATTGAGTGTTTTCATGCACATTGTAAAGAAAATATAAAGAAATTTGAACAACAAAAATAATTAATGAGTATCCTAAGGAGAACATAACTAGTAATTAATTAAATATTTAGAGTCCATAGTCAAAAGAGCGATAACATCAAAAATATATATTAGCCTTATGACAGAAGAGCTTAAAAACGCTCCAAAGGTCTCTATACAACGAGACAGATATAGAATGACTTCTATCATTTGAAATATAAAAACGAAGGAAACAGCACGGGCATCTCTGGTAATGGCGGAGAGGGAAGGGGAGGAAGCATTTCCGGTAATGGTGGCGAGGGTATGGGAGGTAACGGATCCGGCGGCCGAGGGTTTGGAAACGGAGGGAGATCCGGCGAAGGCATTGGCGGAACATTTGGCCGTCGAGGGCCGGGCGGCGGGATATCAGAAGGCGGATTGCCGGGAGGAACAGGGGGAATCGGAGGATGGATATCGGGAGGAGGATATCCGGGTGGAAAAATGGAAGGATCCTGAATAACGCTAAAATTCTCAGTACGCCTCGGCGGGACTTCGAGCGGCGGGGGCACAGGATTGGTGGTATCTGGGCTGGGAGGAAAAACTTCCGGTTGGGGAGCGGGGTTTATATTGGGGACCTCTGTAGGCCACGAAGGATCGGGGCTCGGCGGAATCTCCGGTACTGTTGGCACCTCCGGCGGCAGGGGATCGGGATTCTGCGGGATTCGAGGTTCCGGAGGGTAATTTGGAATGGTTTCTGGTGGTATCGAGGGCGGTCCCGGGGTCGGAAAGACGGGATTAGGGTCTATAGAGGGTTTGATGTCAGGCTTAGGGTTTTCTGTGGAGAAATGAACGGAAAAGGAAGATTTGCAGCGGGGAACGATAGGGTGCTCACAAATACGGTCTGTTTTTCGGCGCCGGAAAATACTAGGGCTGGATGCTTCAGAAAATGATATGCTTCGTCCTTGCCTGTAATTTCGTGTGCTTGTCGTTGATATTTGCCACAGAATGCGGGTCTTGCTCGGCAGCGACGCCATTGTTCGCGGAGAGGGAAGCTTGTTCGCTGTGAGAATCATTCGCAGGGATTCAAACTGCCGCAGATTATCAGCTGGACACTTGCAAATCGAAAATTAGCAGGAAAAGTAAAAATATCGATCCCTTCGAAAGAATTTGTGAAGATGCAGAGGGTAAATGTGGTCGCAGACTGGAAAAATCGAAGAAGCCATAACAGGGAATTTTCAGAGGTTCGGGTTTCTTGTAGTGTTCAAATGCCGAGTCATGGGGTTTTTTGACAAGTGTGGTACTTGTGTAGGAATCTGACACCTACATTTTTCAAAATTTTGACATATGTATATTTCTGATTATATGCACATCCTCCTCTGTCATCACCATAGAGATAGCGAACGCACGCAGTCGCATTTAAATGTCCTTTATCCGACACATCCTTGAATTTCTTTTTTTTTTTTTCCTTTTATTTCAAAATTTAATCTCATTATTTCAAAATTTAATCCTAAAGTCTTTGTGTTTACGAATCGGGAGCTGATGTGACAGCGCCTAATCGTCGGGCTCCGGCGACCTCCCTCTCTCCGGCGACAATCAAGACCCGCGCATCCGAACGGCGATGGAGACCGAACACCAACGAGACACGCCGTTAGTGGACCCCACCGGCTCCGCCACTCCTCCCGCGAGCGTCCCTCCTCCGCCACTTGCTGCTCCTCCACTCGCCACCCCCACGTCCGCCGGCGACCAACTCGAATTTAATGCTCGTTTTCATCACCCGCGCGCGCAAATAATCGGTTTTCATCCATCGTCGGGTTTTCATTGTCAATTTTTTTCATCGCGTCAGGGTTGCAGTGGAGCAGTGGAATCGGAGAATCGGTTATTTGGAGCGGAAACCTGCATTCCATTGCATGTAATTATCCTGGTAATACTTGTAAATAATTTAGTAAGGAGTATTATAAAAAGAGGAAATTTTATAAGTATCTGTCTCTGTTTTTATCATAGAATCTTGATGGAACTTTGAAGTTTTCATTTAATTGCTTGTATCTTCAATATTATTTGCACTGTTTGTGCTTCCTGATTAATCTTTCCTTTTAATCTTTCCTTATTGGAAGGTCTGTCTCCGTCTCTATTTTTTGTGAGTATCATTACATCCTCTCACTTACCTTCCTTAGCAAGCTCTCTCAACTCTGCTTTAAAGACTTAAACTTTCTTTTTTTCACTGATGTTCAGTTTTCCATATTTTTTTTCTCCCTACTCTGCTCATGGTGGAGTACAACGTGTCAAAGTGAGTTAACAATGGCATCACTTGGTGGTGCAGAAATGACAAAATAGAATGCCCAGGGTAAGATCAGGGGTTGGTTCGTGTCATTCCTTTCTTACAACAAAAGAAAGACGTCATATTAAAAGTGAAACAACCATAAACCCTGGTAAGCTCCCATGTTAGGTCACAAAAACCAAGAATTTTAGATTTAAAAAAAAAAACCCAGTTTCATAAAAGGTGAGTAGAAAGAAAACGGTTACATTTTCAATTGAACAACTGTGATTATTTAATTAGGCAATGAACTATTGAACCAAGTTAATATATTCTCATAATCAGCACCCACATTCTCACATATTGACCTTGAAAATCTTAGCGAGCAATGTATCCTGAATTCAATTTAATCCACACCTATTTGCCACCCATATTTTCCTATTGCCAACATGTATTCACTTCAAACCCTAAACCCTAAAATCCCAGAGGATAAAACCAGATTGCCAAGTTTACCAAAAACTGACACTATCCAGATTGCCAAGTTTACCAAAAATTGACACCATACTTCTGAAAAGATACTTTCCCACTTTGTCTCAATGAACACACTTAATTTTCTATCATAAAATCCTACTGTTCATACTGTTCATATTACCATAAACACTAAAATCTCAACATAGCTTGCATTCCGTAAATCATGGGTGGTTCAATTTCACATCAACTGGAGAGATGTATACCCACTGAGGCCATTGGCAGATGTACTTTTGCTTGTAATCTATACACAGAAGTACAATATCACCTTGTGACCTCCATTAAATTGGTTCTATAATATATGGAATGCACTGAAGTGGTTGGAGTGGGTTGGACAATGGTCAGGCTGTAGCATTTCACTGGACTATTTGGAAAAATAGAGTTTAGTCCGAAAATTATTTCACTCCTCTAATTGGTAACATTACAAGTGACTGAGAAAGGAAAAACTCCATGATCTTGTGGCAGTTGATTTTGATGCTTGCAACAGAAGTCTGAAATGCTTCTTTAGATGTACTACGAACATATTGCTCCATAAACACTCTCTTAATCAATTAATCAATGCAATGCATACATCAACAAGTATATATTGGTTCCCATTGTGAAATTCATGTAATTTTCCATTGATTAAAAATACATAAGCACTATTTTAAGCAATTAATTAATGTTTTATACACATAATGCAAGTTTATCATAGAGAAACTACCTTCATTACATAATTTTAGTGGAATAAATCTATCAATCTTACACCAATTTTAGTTTCTAAATATTATATCTATATTACATGTAAATCTATAATATAACACCTGGAAAGACAATGGAAAAAGGCATGCCTTAACAAATATAAGGCTCCGACTGAAAACTATTGTATCCATCTTCCAATATATCTATATTACACCATAACCTTAGTTATGAACTATGAAAAAGATAGTCAAAGTAATAAATTTACCTTCCATTATCTGTATTAGATCTGAACAAAAGATGCTGAATCTAAATCTTAGTTTTGAAGATAATGAGTGAAAAATTGCAAACGGCTTCAGGGTTTCTGGACATTTAAATAGTTAAAATCATTAGCAGAACGACTTTCGCAAAAATCTATTGAAGTTGTATGGAGACCAACGGAAAAGCACTCACCTCAGAAATTATAACGAACACTTACACAGCGACTATCGAGTGGTATAAAACATAATGATTATACCCTAACACGAGTAAAAATTGTGGTTTTCTGTAAGAGTATATAGCATCAGAAGTCTAATCAATTCAAATGCCTACTGGGGACCATTTAGAATAACATATTTTCAATATGAAATCATGCACAAAAGCCATTAGTCCTAGTCAGAAATTTTAGAAGCACAAAAGCAATTAAAATGTTGCATAACAGAATGAGCAAGGAAATCTCAGATCATTTTACATGTTTCCAAACCCCAAAAATATACTCCCTAAAACGATCTACTATATAACACTGAAGACTAGGGGATAAGAGCACAATAAATACATCTCAGAAAGAACTCCATGATCTTCAATGGCTAGAATCTGTACACAGTAGATTGAGGAATCTTATGAATCTGTACATAGTAGAATGAGGAATTTGAGGAATCTTATGCTTTAGAGGGATTGCAACATATTATAGCAATCATATGCAATTGTTAGAGATTTCAAAAATATGTTCATAGGAATTTCATGAACTAATAAAGTATGTGCATAGGAATTTCTTAATTTCACGTACACCAGGAAAACCTCTATGGAATTTCTTAATTTTGGGTACTACAAGCACTTGGGGTTCAAGGTCAGTGGCACATTAGAAGCAACGTTTACTAGACCAGAGGATTCAAAGTATTTTCAAGGGACCCTTCAAGGCCATAAAAAAATTCTTTCCAAGCAGCAGCAGAAGAAATCTTAAGTTTCTTATAGAAGCAGAATAATTCTATGAATATTCTGTATTATCTACATTATGATCTCGTAGTTGCAGATTACAATGTTCTGCAGAAACAACCAACTTACAATCCAGGGGGTTTTGTTGCTCAAAATAGTCATACCAAATTGAAATCTAGGATGATCCATGTTAGAGATGCCAATCCAATCTCATGATCTACCTAAGAATATAGAGAAGTTTTTTCAAAAATTCAATCCAGAAAATCATGAAATTCTAGAAATTTGCATTTGTAAAACTCCAATCTTCACATCTTTCAGATTTCAGCAAATTTTGCTGCTTCTGCAAGGATTTTGAGGGGGTTGTTTTTGGCCACTGCGCTCCTCCCTCTTTTACGCTTTTTTTGAACTGTTTGCAATTTTTTTTCACTTCCTACTGGAAGCTCATCAATAATCACAATTGGTTCCTTCAGTTTGGGATTTAACTTTCCTTTCAAGCCCAACCTCAATTTGTTTGTAGGCCTTGTTCGTGGCCTCTTACAGTATTCTGTTGCATGCTGAATTTCTACAATTGTTTCATTTTTGTTGTTCTCTTCAAATTTTGTTTGCTGCCGTGTACGCCTCCTGTTAGGGTTGTCAGTGGCTTTTGTAGCAGCTTGATGACTGCTCTCGGCCTCTGTAGGTAAAGCCCTTTCCTTCCTATGTTTTCTAGGAAGTGGCTGTGGAATTACCCTCTCACTTGATTGTTGTGCTTGCTTCTTTAAAGCATCAAGGTACAGGATCTGAATGAGGCCATGGTGGTAGACATCATGGGGATATAAAATCTTCCTTTTTCTTGCACAAGCAACCATTTTTATTAAGCTCTGATGCAAGAAATAAGAGAGATTCATCTTATTGAACCCGGCCATGTATACCAAAAATCTCATGTGATAAAGGAAGACCTTAGAAAAACGTCCATCACATGTTAAATAAAGCTGAGTCTGCCGCATTGGTTTTTCCCACTCTGGTTTTAAAATGCTAGAGTGGACCCCAACGCTCCAGCAAGGGTCATGACAATTGCATTTTAGAAAGAAATTCAGGTTTACACCCTGTACTGGTTTCCTTTTGAACCACCTTTCCCCCTCAGCTGCTATGTTTGTTGCTTTTGCAATGCTTTCCTATGTTACAGGAAACAATAGCCCCTCAACCTTCGCGTTGTTACCATCAAAAGTATCAACGAAATCAGAAGAATATTTCATTTTATGCCCACTGAACAACTTAATGATGGGCAACCAGCCTGCTTCGCTGAAATATGGAAATTCATCAGCACCATATATTTCGAATGTAGAAGCTCCATCCGGCTCATAACGATATAGGTGCCCACTCTTGCCCATCTGTCACAAAAACATGAGTAGTTATCAAAAATATAGTTTAACTAATGCAACAAGACAGTCATAATGTGCATTAACTCTACCCGATGATGTTACATTCCAAACAAACAAACTAAAACAAATAAACACCTCGTGAGCATATATAATTGTGCTCTAAGCATGGTTATAGAATAATTATAGGTTATTGATCCAAATAGTAAATTTTGATTATAAAATACCAATGCAATGATAGTTTTCGCAATTTACAAATGCATATCAAATTCCTTTCAAAAGGGGCACTCTAGGGAGTTATATGACTTCTACTACAGGCCTCCCAAGGAGGAGGTGGTTAAAATAAGCATGATTATATGGCAGATCTTAGTCATGGAAGATTTATAAAAAACTTAAAAGTTCCGAAATGTTCGAATTTTTTCCCTATAGGAGCTGGAAAATGATTTTCCAGCACCTACAGGAAAATTTTCGAAAATGTATTTCATCATTACTATCTCCAAAAACATTGCACTTCACTGATGATCACATTGTGAGAAAATTTCAAATTCAACCCATTTTGTTTGTTGTCTACTGGGATATAGTTCAAAGGCGTGGATGGTGGCATTTCAAGCTCTGTCAACGTTCTCACATGTTATCTCAACCAAATACATTAATTCAATTGCAATCTACCATAGAAGTTATCAAGAGCTAAAGAAAAGCAGAGCATTAAGACTGCTATCAAAGCATTATCAAGGTTAACAAATGTGATCTACAAACTTTTAGACCAGACCTATCACACCCATGTATTCATATCCAAAACCTTAGAGAATAAATATTCACCTGCTTATGACAGCGGCTGCAGTTTCCCAGACAAACAAGAGGGCGACCAAAAGGAGAAGCCCTCAGAAACACAATATGCAACTCTTCCTGTCAAATGGTAAACAAAGGAACCATCACCAAGAATTCTCACATGTTATCTCAATCAAATACATTAATTCAATTGCAATCTACATAAGCCATGTGTCTATCTGTTACTTTCCTTATGTCATATAAGAAAATTCACTGCCATAGCCAGGAGTTTTACTGGTCGTGTGCGCCTAGGCGTATTGTTTGTGCACAATTTATTTATTTGAAACATAACAAGCTATCCTATCTAGGAAGCGTTTGTCTACTTTGTTTTATAGCATGAACTTGTGTTTTTTTTAACAGAAATTTTGTTATAATGGTATAAGGGAGTTTTTCAAATCAGGCCCTGGCCCTCATATGCACAGTTATATTAATAAATTAATACCATGACATGAACTACCTTTTAACCAAATTTTGATGAAATTAATCTTAGATACTACTTAATGGACTTTTCCCATCAAGGGTTTTAACACTACAGTCTCCAATCCCATCTTCCCATAAATGAAACACATGTGATATGTGCTATATAACTTTAGGTAGCAAATTTAGACTCGAAAACTTTCAAAAGATACAACAGTTTTTATGGAACTTTAACTGGAATATAATGATAAATGATCGTTTTCAGTTTCTCAATTAATATAGTGTTTCGTTAATATTGTGTTTTCGCTGTGACTATTTCTCATTATTAGAGAATAAGATGAAACACATACTCTGTAACATTACAGAAGAACTATAACAAGGAAAAAAAAATTATATGCCTACAAGAGAGAGAGTGCACCAAAAATTCCCCAAATTTATTAAAATACAAGAGAGAGTGCACCAAAATTGGCAATGCCTGTTCCACCTACAATCTCATGGATACTTTCCATGAATTTTCTTCGCAAATATTAAGCAACATAAAGTAAGCCAAATATTGGCTCACTGCCTTTACATCTTGTACGTTGGATGAAAATAAAGTAAAATTCAATGAACAGGATAGAAAGGTAAAATAAGCCAATCATTAGCCTAGTGCATGGTGATTAATATTTTCCCTTCAGGAGTTATTAGGCTTGAACAGGATAGAAAGGCAAAATAAACCAATCATTAGCTTAGTGCATGGTGATTAATATTTTCCCTTCAGGAGTTATCAGGCTTGCAAAAAGTCTATGGATAAACAGTTATGTTATTCTCATATGTTAGATAGAAGAATCTATCCTGTAAAAGGCCAATGCATGTGATTTTAGAGAATCAACCTATGAAGTAGAGACATTATAGTTAGCAACTTCGTTGTTCCATTCGGACAAGAAGAATTTATTAGTTTTGTGGGGCTCTTGGTAGTTTGATGGTTTAATAATACATTGCTAAACAACAGTTTAAAGTTATATGTCCATGATTATTCAATTTTATCCTAGGAATTTCAACGAGAAGCCTATGAGCATTAGAAAGGGTTCAATATCCAAACCCCAGGAAATAACCAATCATCAAAGAAACTAGCAAAATGAAAAATGCCGCTGTAAATTGATAGCCCAGTTTCGAAAGACAGGTTACGGTAAGCACATGGCTGTTGAGCCTGTAGAGTGTTCTCTCTGTAAATAAATTGTGGACTTAACAGGACGCATTCATTTCATCTTTGTCCTGAAATTATTTGGGGGAAAAGGAAAACGCTAGTTTGAAGCTTCAAAACTAAGGGCAATGCAATGGGAAGAAGGGCGTATGGGCTAACTGACTACCACACTTTCGAGGATAATCCTGGGGGAAGTAAAGCGGAGGAAATGGAAAGAAAGGCATGTGTTTAAAACTTTCATATTTTCGAAGAGGGCAGGGGAAAGGGTAGCATACATTCATCAAAACAATAAAAACAATATCTTGAACACGAGGAAAGCGGTAGAAATGAATGCAGCGATAAGGGTAACATACCATAACCCTTCTGTTGCGATTCAGATGCCACCTGCATTGTCTCAGGTGATCGAAATAGGAGAAGTATTAGCAGTGGCAGAAGTGACCACTGCAAGCGGCACATTGTCAATGATCATGAGTGCGAAGGGCATTTCCAATGGGTTTCATTGGTACGCATCTCCTTTTAGTTGGAGCACTCTATTTTGCAATCCTTGTTCACTTTCTACTGTAAATGCATTATTATTTGAGCTTGCATGTCTATGGAAGGAGTAGATAAGAGGCCAAGAACTGGACTTAATTGGAGGTAGAGAGATTTTGTGAGGTCAGCCACACATGTGCAACTTTGATTCAAGTTTTGAGATGGGCCAGCGAAGGGAATCAGACAAGACAACTAGAACAGTAGAAATGCTGGTGAAAAAAGGCTGTTGCAATCAATCACTATCAAATTCACTCACATTCACTCACTCACTGGTTCATTTTCATTGGATTTAGGTGAGTGGCCACATTCACTCACTGGTTCATTTTCACTCTATGGCGGAAACAATGCATTTCTATTCATTTCAAAGGGATTTATGAATCATCGCCCAGAGGAAATGGGGAAGTATATTATCCACTGCTTTCTACAACACATGTGAACAATGAAAAGGATGGGAACTTAATCTACATACCTGCTTATGAGAGTTACTGCAGTTTCCTAGACAAAAGGAAAAGCAAACACCGTCAAACAGATGTCCTCAGAAACACAGTCAAACACCGTCCTCAGAAACAGAGTATGCAGGGCTTCCTATGAAATGAAAAAGGAAAAATAGGATAAAACATTCACAAAAAAAGCAGTGGCTAAGGCGGTGTTAAACAAAAGGCACTTTGGAGCACGTAGGAGCGGTGTAAGACATCCGTACCTAACTTGGACCTCCATAAGGACCAGTCCCAACCACGTGGAGAAAAACTGATGGAGGTGAGCTAACCTATGAACTGTTATAATTTCAGTTTTGGGATTCTAACCTTATACCATTGTAATCAACGGGAAAAGGGTGATCGATATGAGAATATGAGAATATGAAGTCCTTGTGATATATAGTCGAATACAACATTTTTAATTATTCCTTGAAAATATGCTTGAGAAATTTGAACCATAGTAGATTTAGATGTTCTGAAAGTATAATAATTTGAGTCTATATAACTTGAATTAAATTGAGGACCTAATAACTTGAAAGTTGCAACGCTTTTTATGTGTCTACTTGTACCATCTTCCATTAACTAAATTTAAAGATTTTAATATTTGCTTGCTTGAAGATCTAAAAATAATCTTCACGTGGCTTGAATCAACTAAACTCCCTTTTTATATCTTCCATACTTTTTCTAGCGTGCTTTATTATATAAATTTTGTATCCCTACAGATTCAACTCTATTTGTTATACCATTTTGTGCGCTTGATATCTGCATAATCTTAACTATATGTATTTCCAATTATTTACAGAAATAACTTCTTATAAACTTATCTGAATGCATTTCTTTCTTTTCCTCCTTTTCATGTATAGATCTTGCTACTTCTGCATCATAGTAATACTTTCTCATTCAAAAGTTCAATTTCAACCATAAAGTTCATGTTTTTCATATTCCATTCATATAATAGTTGAACATAATCTACCAAAGACATGATATCTCCACAATTTAACGTACAGTGTCCCTGTATTCTGAGCATTTACTGTCCTTCGACCTAGTACAAGTCTTCAACATTGCAAATTGGCAAGAGACCAGTAAAGCATCTGAGATAAAGGCCAAAGTATTTGGCTTGACAAGAGGAGGTTGGTAGCTAGTGGGGGCTGAGCAATGAAAATTCCGAACAGATATTGGTGGAGGGAAGGAAGACCACAAACCTAAAAACGATGGGAACTTTCACAGATCGATAACCTCTCTATATGTCTTTTGTGTTATTTTCATCAACTGATTTTGTATAGGATGTATAAGGCTAGCGGCCTTTGCATGTTGGCTCTTTCTTAGTACATGTAACAGCATTGGAATTTGGTGCAGCAGTCAGAAGTTAAAATGGTTGAGGCTAAGCCTCTTGTAGTTCCATTACAGATGTGATTTTGGAATCTGGATCCATCTTTTACCAGCATATTAATATTTTTTCCAGATGAAATTTTAAAAAGGCCGTGATGTTTCACAGTAGGATGTATTGGCTACAAATTCTTAGTTAGCTACACTTTGATATTACAGTTTTGGTCAAATGAAACATTTTGATATTAATTATTGTTCTGTGCACATGACAAAGAATATTTGTTTGAAGTTGAGGTTGATGGTGTCATATATGAATGGAAGAATGATATTATAATGACAGAGTTTTCAAATGTTTTCAAATCAAGATGTACTCCAAAATAGGATCTCTCAGTTATCGATCCTTCTTGTAAATATTTTTTCAAACCCTTTTTCCAATAAAAGTATGGCCATAACCTAAACCAATCTTAATTTTAGTTTATCTATCCATGATTTTTCAAACCCTTTTTCCAATAAAAGTATGGCCATAACCTAAACAAATCTTCATTTTATTAGGAGGAATAATTTATGTACCTAATCTCTTCAAATATAGCTTAAAGCCCATGCTCAGATGGAGATCTTCAATCAGATTCAATCTTAGATAACCCTACTAGTACCACTCCTAAACAAGTTGATGAAGGCGTTGCCATACATTGATATATTAATTACAACAACAATTTGTTTGACGGTGAAGAATTAACATATGCAGAAATAAAAAAGCAAATAGGAAATAAGGAGAATCTTCATACATTTCTTCTATCCAAATGGTAGATACTCCATTATAAGGCCTTCATAACACATTATTTGCAAGAGATTCCTACATTTATCCAACAAAATTAAAAATCATACAAAAAATTGGGCCTCACATATGATAGAATGATACCTCCAATATTCCATTAAGATTGAAAAAATGATACACAAAGTAGCACAAGGGGAGAGCTTCTCAATCCCCAAAATCCCAACCATTACAATGGAGAAAGAGCTCCTCTTTTATAGAGTGAGTCTCTTTCCTCAACCATTAAAATACTATTATCTTTTAACTAACTCCATGACAAATCAAACAAATATTATAATGATGGAGTTAGATCTCTCCTAACTCCATGGTTGACCATGTTAAAACATGTGGCAAATAGGCTCCCTTAGACAATTCACCCCCATCCAACAATATTAGTAGTATGTACCAAACAATGCTCATGAAGGGGACACAACACCAAAAATAGGCATCAAACCAAGTCAAATGCAAAATGTCCACATGAAATGCACCCTCCAAAAATGTGCATGCATGCAACCACTCCCCATGTGTGAATTCCAAGGTAACCAACTCCATGGATGAGTGTACAAGAAGCTGAGTGGATAAAAGCACTCCATAATAAAAGATGTAGTTAAAAACCCTAAAATAGCAAATGGGCCATCTCCATAAAGCAAATCCAATAATATAAGGGCAAATTAGGATTTGACCATTCCAAACTAAATGAAATAATAAAATACATGTCTCCAAAAACAGCAAGAAATGTCTCCACAAGTGCACCCTCCAAGAATATCCAAAATTAGTAAAAAAAATAACCTTCCACATGTGCACCCTCCAAGAATAATCTCCAAAAATAGAAAGGAGACCAAGTATAAGAGCATGCTAGGTTACACATGTGACCTTCCTCGTGTGCCACATGCCTCCCAATAATAACCTACATAACCACCCCAAATAAAATGATATATAATGCCAAGTCAAAGAGATGAGGGCACTCTCCAATGAAGGTCAAAATAATGCCAACTGCGATTGAAAAATCCATGCAATAAAGATGAGTGAACATCTAGGAGAGGTGTGCCCTCGAAAAATTTGTTATATAACTACCTCAACCACCCAAAAACTACTCATAAATATTCACCAAGTGAAGTGTTCCCTAGGAGAATGTGCCAAGGTGGCTAGAACTCATAAATGAAATAATCCTCCATATGCCATGTCATGTAAGTGTCTACCAAAGACATTTATTTCCCAGCACCTACAATAGTACTAGTGCTCCTGTAGGTGCTATAAATTGATTTTCCATCACCTTGGAAAATGATTTTCACAGTATGTTATCACTTTGAAATTTTAAAAAGGCCGTGATGTTTCACAGTATGCTGTATTGGCTAAAAATTCTCAATTTTGATACACTTTGATATTACAGTTTTGGTCAAATGAAACATTTTGATATTAATTACTGTTCTGTGCACATGACAAAGAATATTTGTTTGAAGTTGAGGTTGATGGTGTCATATATGAATGGAAGAGAATGATATTATACTGACAGAGTTTTCAAATGTTTTCAAATCAAGATGTACTACTGAAGAGAATTGATTTTCCAACACCTTGGAAACTGATTTTCCAGCACCTATAGCAGTACTAGTGCTCCAGCTCCTTGGAAAATGATTTTCCAGCACCTTGGAAATTTATTTCCCAGCACCTACAGCAGTACTAGTGCTCCTGTAGGTGCTAGAAATTGATTTTCCATCACCTTGGAATATGATTTTCCAGCACCTACAGGAGTACTAGAAATCATTTTTCACTACATCATTTCATGGAGATGCAATTACTATATTTCTTGTATATGTACAAATCACCTTCTCATCATTTCTAGCTCCCTAATATCTTTTCACATATTCTTGCAGTCAATCATCCAGCATGGAAAAGAAATGGAAGTCAGTCATGGCTCTTGAGGTCCAAGACCCAAAAGACAAAGTCATTTTTTCTGGTAAAGATTTAGTTTGGACTAAAATCTACAAAGAAAACATGAATATTGACTGGGTTGCAAAAATTCCCAAAGAAAGAGTTGTTGATTTTATAAAAGGAGAGGAATCGAATCCAGATGCTCCATGTTCCTTCTGGCGTAAACAAAGAAAACCCCCAAGCACAAGAGCCTTACAGTATGAATAGTAAGTATTTTAGAACTACATTGTTTAGATGTTGATATTAAATATGCTTTATATTTACCAGATTTGGTGACATTCCTGTAATTTATTTTGCAGTTATCATTGCTCATATGGTCCAACTGACAAGAGAGAAGAATGGAAAAGCAAAGGAAGGAAGGGATTTGTCAAAAATAAGGGATGTCAATTCCATTTTATTGTGAAGATTATGGTTCAAGATCCCAACATAGCAGTAATAACATACAATCAGTATGATCACGAAGATGGGCAAGGATGGCCTTGTCATGGTAAAGACAACACTTCAAGTGATGATGTTACTGAGAAAAAGCAAAAACTTTTGAAGGACATGATTTCTTATATAGAAAGTTGTTATTTTCTTGAACTTCCAATTGACTCTGTTTGTAAAATACATATAAAGAAATATCTTGACATAGATGCTACATCCAGAGACAGGGATTTCTTCTTACGCAGAAAATACGTTGTAAACATTTATAATCGTCTAATGAAAGAAAGTTATCAGTTGCATAGCAAAGATGAAATGAGTGTGAATCTTTGGTACCAAAGAAACCAGGATGATTTCTTCTTCTTCCAGAAGCCCAATGGCACGGACATCCCTTTTATAGCTGGAATACAAACAAAATGGATGTTGGAAACTATGGTCAAGATATCCCACAATAGTTTGATAGCCAAGGACTCAACATTTAGTACAAACAAATATGGGGTGAGTTTTTTTTCCAATTATTGCTTCAATAAAATAATTTATGTTAAAATTAACTTCATTTCATTTAAAATGACAGTATCAGTTGTACACGCTTGCGGTCTTTGATGAGCGACAAAGTGGGGTACCAGTTTCTTGGGTGGTGATGTCACATAATACATCACAAGATATACAAGTATGGCTGGAGAGCCTCATGCTTAGGTGTTTTCGGACTCGTCCCGATTGGAGGGTCAACGCCTTTATGGTTGATGATGCTATGGTTGAAATCATTGCTTTGAGGTAACATCAATATTATTATTTGACATTTCGAATTGCATTCATTTTAAGAATTTCTAAAAATGAATTAAATGTCGCAGGAGAATCATGAAATGTGAAGTGATTTTGTGTATTTGGCACGTAAGGAGGGCATGGCTCAAGAATGTTAATCGGTTGGTTAGCAACTCAGAGAAAGCAAAAGAAATGTTCAATGAACTCGGCCATATCATGAAATATTGTTGCAGTGGATGATGCAATCAATTCTTTTTTCATCAAATATGCAACTGAGCAGAAGTTTTTGGACTATTTCTACAAGACGTGGATTGCTGGTGACAAGATTCGTAAGTTTGCATAATATTCCTATTGTGTTGTATGTTTTTCATTTATGTTGGACAACTAATATTTACTAATTGAGTCTTTCCATGTAGGCATGTGGGTTAAAGGTTGCAGAGATTTTCCTCATGCAAACCAGGAGACAAATAATGCTGTGGAATCGTACCACGGTTACCTGAAGTCAACATTTCTATGTGATAAGAGAAATAAATGCTCTCGTAGAATGGATTGGCTATTCTACACTCTCCTAAAAAATGTTGAGCCATGTTATCGATTCAAGGAAATTTTGAAAAAAGAAGGATATTATAACAACCACAAGAAAGAGATGTAGCTTGAATCATCAATGGAAAAGGCTAGAAGAATTCCAGACAGTGATTGTAGGCCTCATGAGAGCATATCTCATGCTTATTGGGTAAGGAGTCAAAGAAAAGCCGATAAGGAATATCTTATCACTTTTCATCGCAGAAATTTTATCACTTGCGATTGTCCATGGTCTATTCGAGGGAACATTTGCAAGCATGCTATAAAGATAGATTGGTTTCATTCCTCCTTGATTGATTTAGACCCTTTATTGGATCTTCATACCACACCTAATCAGTTGAATGTCCCTTTTGAGATAAGTACAGAGGCGCCAAACCTTCCTGCAGATACTATCCCGACCAATATTGAAGATGACAATGTTGAAGAACTTGGTGTGTTGAGAGAGGAGTTGTTGGGTTATCTAGACCTGATTAGAAACAATCCTCCTTCCACTGTGAGCAAGGCAAAACAATTGATTGATCTAGCTAAAAAAATTGTTGATGATGCTAATAACCTTGATATTATGGATCATGACTTCACAGTTGATTTGGGTGCTTATGAGTCATCTTTGAAGAGAAATAAGAGTTTCCTTAGTCCAAAAAAATAAAATAAAATGGCAAGTAAGGTCACCTTGAATATTGATTTGAATGTCTCTGCATCTGAAGATGAACCATTTCAGTTTCCACACCTCAACAGGCGTGGTCGTCCTCCCTCCAACAATGCTTCCTCTATTGTTCCAAGTAAGTTCTATAGGGAGACGATATCAGTATGTTTAGATCAAATTCATGATCTTCCAAGTTTGTTGCTATGTTTAGATCGCTTTGTCGATTTTTCAAGTTTGTTGCAATGTCTTTGGTCTTTGCTATTTCTTTTAACTTAATGTAGTGCTGTAACATTTGCAGAGCCACAACATCCGATCAATGTGATTATAGATGAAGGATGTACACAGACCAACAATCAACCTTTTGATCACATGAGTCAAGGTACATTTGACGATCTTGTTGATTGATCTACTATGTATTCTGATGCATATATTATTTGACATGTTATTTTTTTCTCTGATGGAAATTGTGTTGTCATCTTACAAACATAGCTGGTTTGTCATTGGGCCCCCCTCAACCAGAACAGGATTGGGCCACTAACATCACGGACACTGGTGAATTTCCATGTTTGTTTGCATTGTCTTCACTCCTAACGATTAGCACTGGTTGTTGTTCATGTTGTTAATGTAGTGTTGGAATGTTTGCAGTGCTGGAGCATCCAATTAATGTGATTTCAGATGAAGGATGTTCACAGAAACATTATAACTATTTTTATCATATGAGTCAAGGTGCTTAGGACGAGACTTTTAATTGATATTCTTTGTATTCTGATGCATTTATTACTTGTCATCTTATTATCTTCTCTGATGAAAAATTCATTGTCATATTATAGACACAACTTCTTCAATGGGTCCCCCTCTATCTGAAGATGATTGGGTCACTGACATCACTGAACTTGTAGACAACACAAAAATTGGCTTCAGAAAAAAATTGTGATAGAAACTGCATCTTTTTGTTTATTGTCCGACATACCGAATCATGGCGGAGTGGCAAGCCTTGGTTACATGTGATTCCTAGTGTGGAGAAATTTGTTGTTAGGGTTATATTGAGAATGAAACATTAGATGGTGAAGAAGATTAATTGAAGATATCAAAGTGGTTTGGGAATTCAAATGCTTGTTTGGCACAATTTTATATCCATTATCTGATGAAATATGTAAAGAGATTGAGCTGACAAGTTTATCTCCAACCTTCAATCATTTACTTCCAGAGATTGGATTGTGGAGAATGTTAATTCAGAACATCACTTTATTTATTCATATATATACGACATGAGAAATAGCAGTAATTTAATCTTCAACTGATACATTGGATCCATACGCAAATTTGGTCAGTCTTCATCTTGAAATAAAGACAACACCCACTTGACCAATGTCTATTTGCAAATTGCTGTTGTTGTGGATGTTTTAGTTGCTGCTGTTGCTGCAAAGCCATTGAGTTGTAGAAATCCATATTATTGTTCATGTTCATGGATTGTGCAAAAGACAACGGGGCCACCAACATACCTCTTTAGGAAGTCACTGTTTGTCTGGTTAGATTGAGCCTTTGTAGCTTTCTGTAGGCAGATTAGCTTCATGAACAGGTGAGCAGGTGCTGCCCTATTGGAGCCACTCTGTATTGATGCTGTTTGATGCATCAGATTAATTTGCACCTTCACCTCTTGCATATAAAAATTTGAGCCATTGAATTTTTTCATAACTATTTGTTCCATATATAAAAATAAATATCTACTATATGATTGTTACCTTATAATTTCAGTGCACATGTAGGGACTCAACTCGCTAGGCACTGTCTTAGTAATTATAACTTTAAGTCCTTATCCATTTCCATGAGAGGTAGTTGTAATTAACTTTTTTCTTGATTTATGAATAGTCCACTTAGCACTCACTGCATCAGGTGATGCTCGCAGGGGTGAAGAAGTGGGATTGAAACTAGTGAACTGAATCACATAGCGTCAATAATCACTTCCAAGGCTTACACCTGGTAACCAGGACTTCGCGAGAGGTCACCCATCCCAGATCGACTCTGGCTCAAACGCTCTTAACTATGGAGTTTTCCCCACAATGAAGTTCACTTAGTTTGCTACCCCCTTTGCAAAACCTTAGCAAGTATTGTGCCTCATGAACCATTCAATAAGAGCTCCCTTCACTCTTTTTACTTAAGTATTCAGGGGTTTTCGAAGTGCATTATATTAGATATCATGTTTTCAGATTCAGCTACGTTACATAAGTCATTCATCTATGACCATTTCCATGAGAGATAGTGGTAACTGACTTTTCTCATGATTTTTGAAGTTCATAACCAAATCAGATTATGAATGGTAGTGGTAGAGGTAGGACTTGCTTCTCAGATCTTCAAGTTCAGCACATCAGTTAGAGTTATTTATTTACAATTGTTGAATGGAGCACAGGGTTAATTATATAGAATTGTTGAGCTGCTTTGCCCAACTGCTTGATTATATAAAATACCTACTATAGAGTGTCAAATTGTTTTTAATTGATACATTTACTATTCTGAAAAATATCCATGTTAATCTATCATGTATTAGATCCCAAGGAAGTAAAAACAAAAACAATTTTTACCCAATAGAAAAATGGCAAAATAACACAACATAAAATAATTATACCCTCAAAAAGATTCATGTATTATATCGCGAACAATCCAAAATTACAATCGGTTCTTCTCTAGTGAAAGAACCATGCCATCATAGCCCCAAGGAAAATTATAAGAATACCACATCCACTTATTTGAGAGTTACCCTGATGATGATTGATGACTTCACTTGCAATAAACCGTGATTTGGTGTCATCTCTGACACCTGCATCTACACTTGACATTCTTGCCACCAGTATATCAGTGGACATCCTATGAATGTCTGAAAGCCATTGTATGCTGAAATATTTAAACTGAGAGCTCCACATTCTTGCTTCCGTGTATAGGGGTTTTAAATTTGCTTTTAGAACTTCAAAGATGCCATTGAGCTGATTGCAAATGAGTTGTGAGTTCATGTAAACTGCAATGTCATTCACAAAATTGTTTTTTGCCTCTTTTAAGCCCTCAGTAAGGGCGATATAGTAGGCTTCATTATTAGTTGTCCTCCCATGTAGATCTATGTTTCTGTGCACTACATGATTTCGCGCCAGATTGTAAAGCACATATTTAACTGTGGCTTGTCCAGGATTTGGACGACAGGAAACTTCAATACACAATGTCCACTTTTCGACCATTGTCCACACTTTAAAAACCTAAAACCTAAAAAAACAATAAATTAATATCAAACATCTATGCATTTATAGAAATAAAAAACCAGATTACCCACTTATTCATTACACAGAAATCAAAACTAGATTATATTTTGCATTCATGTAGTGCTGATTCAACATTCCAAAACCAGATTACATTTTGCATTCATGCAGTGCTGATTCATCATTCCACTTAGGAGGTTTCTCACTATCACCTAGGGGACTTACCCACTTATTCATTACACGGAAATTCAAAAAGAAAACCCACACATTCTGGTTATATCCTAACAGTACAAAACATAACACAAAACCAGAGAAGCAGCTAGCAGACTGTTAAGAATCCCAGGAGAAAACAATAGTTAAGTCCTTTGACCTTCAACCTCGATGGTAGGATCAAAATTACATTGAAGATGACTTTTTATATGGACCAAATTTGCAATCCAATCTGTTCATGAAGAAATCTTGTGTTCTCTTGATGTCTTCTAATTAACAGGCAAACACCTTATTAATTTTTGTTTGCTTGTCTTTCAATACTATATCTAGCAGAGTCTTCATTTTCTAGTGCAATGCAATGGAGTTGACATGTCGTTTTATCCAACCACTAGTGTGACAAAGGAGAGTTGGGAAATAGGAGACCTCTTCCAAGGTCTCATACTAAAAAAATCCTTACCCTCTCAACACCCATCATGGTTTTGAGATTCCTGATTTCTAGCTGAGTTTCTAGGCCACAACATTGAAGTAAGCCTCAACTGATTCCTGCGAAAATAAATGAGCCTTATGATAGCCCTGGAACCTTGCAACTGATTCCTGCACAAATAAATGAGCCCTATGATGACCCTGGAACCTTGCAGCCCCCACCCCTGCTATTGTGCATATGTTGCCTAGGCAGCACGATGTGCAAGAGGCACCTTCTTACAATGAGCACTAAAACAAGGCCACAGATAGACCTAAAAAATAGATCTACTAAAATTATATCCATTTTTTTAACACATATATTCATGTTATCAAACACATATGAGAGGTTGATGAGAACTTCGGGAATTCTATGTGTTTTGTTAGAAGAGAGATGAACATTTCACATATCTTCAAAAGCAAAAAGCTGTAACAGATGATAGGAAAAGTTGTAGACCAGAATGTATTTGAATTTAACTTTAAATTTAAAATCAAATTAAAAATTAAATTATTAAATAAATAAATACACAAGATTCCAGTAATTTTCATCAACATTATATTCTTAATTGTGAAAACATATAAAAACAATATCAAGACATAACTCTACAAAATCACAATCCAAACAATACCACCAAACCCACTATCCAGACATAACCAGGACCAAGTCCAGACTCGAAACCCACAGCCTAGCAAACAAAGAATAATTAACTGGCTGTCCAAGCTAAGAAAAACTATAGCACGCTACATGTTACCGAAGATGTCAAGGCCTAAGAAGCGAGGGATATGATTTACAAATAATTCGAATAAGAAAGTTTCCAATTCAATAAAAACTCTAACAGGTATTTTGTTGGAGGCCTCATTAACGTAAAATAAGAAGATAGAAATGATACACTATAGGAATATGATAGACCACCTCCACAGAGGCCCTGCTTCTGCTTCTGCACAATCAACAATCAAATAAAACAAACTGAATTTTTGTGCATGGAAGGTTCATTCCACACAGGTTCTAATATCAAATATGATCCCTATGCTCAGTATAAGTGAACTAAGTTGAATTGGTTTTCTAGTGTTGATCCTGGTCCTATGACATTATGCAGCAATTTTTGACTGCAAAAGATCTCAGCAATCTAAATAGCAACAATAATAGATTTTTGAATGCTAGAAAAAAACTAAGCACCCTTTATTTATGATGGTTGTGTACAGATTCTTTGGATTTATAAGAAATGGGATGAGAAACATAAAAAATTTAAATTCTTGGACCAACATCCTTGAGCAAGAAACATATAATTTTGTTTTCCTGTAGGCGCTGGAAAATGATTTTCCAGCGCCGACAAGAAAAAAAAAAATTGTATGCATAGCAAATATCCACTTACCAAATGTGTCTTCCTATTTGATACTACCTCTGTACTATGTATATGATTTTCCAGCGCCTACAGGAAAAAAAATTTATATGCCTATAACAAGGAAGACTATTGGGACAGATGTTTCTCAATGGTCAAAAGGAAGACTATACATAGTACAGAGGTAGTATCAAATAGGAAGACACATTTGGTAAGTGGATATTTGCTATGCATACAATTTTTTTTTTCCTGTCGGCGCTGGAAAATGATTTGCCAGCGCCTACAGGAAAAAAAATTTATATGCCTATAACAAGGAAGACAGTCTGAAAAGAAAGATTCAAGAACCCACCAAAAGAAAAATAACTGAAACAATGATCCTGACAAGTTGAAGCCCATCCTACTAATTTTGTCACTCATAAGAACCAATCTTACAAATTGGAAGCTAAATTCACCCATAACTGAACCTTAAAGTCCAAGGCAGGGGTGGTGATCAATTGCAGTGAAAAAATGTCAAGTAAAAAATGCAAGTTGACGAGATGGTAGATGAGTTGTGGATAAAAAGCATTGGGATTTATGCCCATTGAGCAGGTATCAAGCCCGTTTTTGTGCGGATCTGAGCTATTAGTATCTTCTAAGAGACTTCTGCAAAGTAACAAATATGGAGATTCTCGAATCGCAGATAACAACACCCAACTGAAAAAATTCACCACCCAAGAGATGATTTTGTAAAAAGTTTCGTAAGTACAACAAAGTAACCATGGCAATATGAACCCCCCCCACCCCAGCCTGTTACACCAAGCAATTGCAAAAAGCATATAATACACTATTGGGAAATTTGGGCATAGCCATCTTAACCAGATGCGACCAAGGTCATCAAGGTGAACTGATCATACCATTTTCCAAGATAAGGGTCATATCAGACCAAAATTCTTAAACTACACCCACTAACGTTACACCATATACACCCTGGCCTTCTCTCTGCGACACACTCTCACAAGCCTACAATCTGAAATGCCCAACCAAAATCACAAAACCTATCAGGAATACTGAGCACCCACAAACTCAACATCCAACACAAATCATATTTCCAGAAAACACATAAAATATCCAATACACCTTACAGTGTACACCCCTAAAGCTCCCCTCCTCCCTTGGGACTCCAATACTTAAATACTCAGGCAACATAGTTGAATTAATGCAGAAAAATGTAGGCACTAAACACTTATTAGTATTTCATGGGCATGGGCATTCTGATAAGATGATTCATCAGGGAAGAAAAACGGGAATTACCTTGAAAGCAGAGCAACTATTTCATTGCGATGCTCAGAGAGCATGTCCCAAACTCGCTCTCGAGAGCTCAGAGCACGGGTCAGCATTGCAGCAACCATATTTTCCTTTGTCTCAAGACAAATGTCAATAACACCAAACAAAAAAACAGAGATTAAACTGCTATTTTCTCTTGGCTGATAGCCCTACCAGAATTATGATGGATCCCCTGTTCAGAACTCAATTCTATGCACAATGGAATAATAGTAGAGACTCCTGAAACTTATAAGAAATAAAAGCAGATAACTTCTAGATATTTTGACGAATTAACAGTGACGGCTTGCATAAAAATAAGAGCCCAATATTGAAGGACAGGGCAGTAGGTCGAGGAAGAAGTGTGGAAGAACAGGGGAGCAGTGGGGTTATATATATATTGTGTTTATGAAGCTGCCTTTCTTTCACTTTGTTAGTGGATATTACAAACCGAGTCTATAGATTGTTATAGTTTCTGTTCACAAAAAGAGGTATTTTGTAAAGCAGAGCAACTATTTCATTGCGATGCTCAGAGAAAATCCCACTGATGAGTTTAGATAGCTGGTAAATCAAACTTAAAACGTAAGAAAATGTAAACACAAACCGTAAGTCACCATCGGGGAAGGAACAAAAGAAGGAACCTGTGAACGCTGTGAACGCTGGAATTTACCTTGGAGTCAATGCTTGTCGTGGAGCTGCGGGGCAAATGACGGGGTTTCCAGCACTGGGAACTATTTGAATATTCAAATTCAAAAAACCCGCAGCATTAAATTCGGGTTGGTGGCCGGCGGACGTGGGGGTGGTGGGTGGGGGAGGAGCGGCGGGTGGCGGAGGAGGGGCGCTCGCGGGAGGAGTGGCGATGCTGGTGGGGTCCGTTAACGGTGCTCCTCCGTTTGGTTTTGGTCTCCGTCGCCGTTGGGTCGCAGGCGTTTTTGTTGTCGCCGGAGTGAGGGGGGTCGCCGGAGTTGGACGATCGGGAGCTGTCACATCAGCTCCCGATTCGTAGACCCAAAGACAACTCCATTCATTAACGAGTTAATACAAAGTGAGTTGGATAAAGAACCGGTAAGGCAAATCATTAATGAGTTAATACAAAGTGACCATTTCAGCCTTGCGTGGAGTGATATGTTAGCCAACTTAATTTCGTTTACCATTGCACACTGGGGGTTGACGGCGCACGGAAACAATCCGACATAAAAAACCATGTATTTTGAAATAACATGTTAAAAATATAAACCAATAGAATTTAAGTTAAATATATGAAAATATTATTAAAAAATCATCAATTTTGATTTATAATGTTTAACATTACATAAATTTTGAATTTTTTTGAATCAAACAGAAATTAATATCAAATCAATAGACAACCTAATGCAATATACACTGCTTCCAACAAATATAATAATTTAGTGAACAATAAAGCACTCATGATTCATCTCAAAATAAATCTACATAATCAACAGTCATTAAATAAAACCATAAATTTGATGAACATTTGAATTTTGAAAATAGCAAGGCAGAAAATCAATAATTATATATATATATATAAACTTATATATATAGTTATTTTATATATATAAACTTGTCATAATTTCATTTTCTAAATTATCTAAATTATCCGCACAATAACGTTTTTTTTCTTTTAAAATCAAATGTAATTGATGACTAAAAATAGTCAACTTTAACCCCTGGAGGCAGTCTATGCTTTTTGTTTTCTTCTGGGAAGACGCAGCGAAACTATAAATCAACCATATAGTCAACGAACACGGCCGTAAGGATAGCACAGGTTACCTACTGTAGACCACTGACTCGCCCGCCGCCACTAAATTCTCATGGCATTGCTACGTCAGACTCTGACTCTCATGCTACCACCACTTAATTTTTTTTAGTTGTAGGCTCATGTCAAAAGATTTGGATGTGGTAAAATAATAAACTGCCATAATAAACTAGCAGTTGCAGTTAGAGTTGCAAAGTAATACTGGGGAGTGGGAATACATCTTTCATGTGAGATTATTTATATTTTGTAGATACTTTTATTTGTTAATGTAATCAAATATTATCGTTGTCTTCTAACTTTGCCAAATTTATCACGAATGACACGAATGACGACCAAAACTCTAATGCAATTCACTTGCACTCCAGCCAAAATTTTATTGTCTTTCTTTTTATTTTCTTAACAAATCACATGCACAAACAAGAATTTTTGCTGCAAATAGATAGAGATGGCTGCTGCAAATAGATAGAGTTGCTGCTTTGGTCCGAGCTTATATATAACCTATCATCAAATTCTATTTTGACACTATTACATGTGTATGAATGCATTCTAATATGTTAAAGATAAACATCACAAATATATCTAAGTATACTAAAATGAATAAAAATATATATGTTCCGCATAAGTAAAGCTAACACTGAAGAAGAAATTGTTATCAAGCACAATAAGCGAACTAAAAATATCTAATTATACTAAAATGAACAAAAAAAAATATATGTTCAACACAAGTGAAACTAACACCGAAAAAGGAATTTTTATCATGCACAATAAGCCAACTAAATATAGCTAATTTAAAGTAAAGATAGTGAATTGAATTTAGTTTTAAGGATTAGAATCTAGTATATTTAGATTTTACTAATTGATAATTTGAGATTTTTGTTAAAAGTAATTTTCATTGTGGTGGTGGAGGATAAATTTATGGTTTGAATGGACGAACAAAATAGCTAATGAACTCACAATTATAGTATGTGGACGTTGGAATCAAAATCCTAAAACCTTACTTCCAAACCAAAAAATGTTTCTACCATATTACAATGAGAAAATATTGGAAAAGTGCTGAAAAAATATTATTATCTTACATTATAGAGAAGTGATACTAACACCAAGGAAGAATTTGTTATCAAGCACAATAAGCTAACTAAATATGGATAAATTTTTATCAAGCAAAATAAGCACAATAAACAAACTAAATATAGCTAATTTAAAGTAAAAATGGTGAATTCAATTTAGTTTTAAGGCTTAGAATCTAGTAAATTTAGATTTTACTAATTGATAAATTGAGATTTTTGTTAACTGAAATTTGAGTTGTGGTGGTGGAGAATAAATTTATAGTTTAAATCATTTTATAGCTAAAATTATTAGTGAATTTATCCCATTGCATTTGTTTATAAATAATTTGATTTAATTCGACTAATAATTTTTTAAATTTATATTTTTCTAATTGATAAATTGAGATTTTTGTTAACTGTAATTTGCATTGTGGTGGTGGAGAATCAATTTATGATTTAATTTATGGTTTAAATCATTTTATAGTTAAAATTATTTGTGAATTTATCCCATTGCATTTGTGTATAAATAATTTTATTTAATTGGACCAATAAATTTGTAAATTTGTTATTAACAATATTTATTTGAATTTGTATAACTTAATATAACGCTACAACAAAGTAATTTTGTGTTATAATTAATAATAGTAATATGTCGAATAACAAACAGCGGTGACCATACATATAGAATCTCATAAGCATATCCATATTTTAATGGAGCAAGAATAAAGCAAAAACTGTATTAAATTGATATTGTACATAACTACTGAAAGGAATTTATGAGCAAAAAACTGTATTAAATTCATACTGTGTATAACTACTGAAAGGAATGTTGGAAATAAATATAAATATAAATATATTAGTATGTTAATTATATAAACTTGAAATTTAGGCATGACATTCAACATCTGGGTAAACAATGCAGATACCCAACCCAACCAAACCCACTCATTGGAAAATGTAAACAATGCAGATAACCAACCGAAAATGTAGGATATATTTTGGCTAATTGCCTAAAAATTATTTCCATAACAGTGGAAGACAAACCAGATACACGAGTTCACAACATTGTAACAATGCCATATCATTCAAACTAATATAATTCATTAGTGATGCAACTGTGTAATTACAACATATTCAACAAATTTGTGTATAAATATATAAAATACAATAAGTGTAGGTTAAAAGCAGGAAACTAAAGTAACACATTGAGATAGGAAAACGCTCTTGCAGGTTGAATCCAAGTCTGAAAAGATATACATTGAGACCATTAATAGTTCAGACTAGCGCATAGAGGTGTACCCCAACATCAAGTTAAGAAATACAGGACAGTGGTGGTTTGGGGTAACAACCATGTTGTGATAAAAATATTTCCTAAAACAGATGTCTCCCTGAGACTCTAAACAGATACCGTAATTGTTAATGGGTAGGTATTGAAACGAAATTCTAAACAGATATGGGTAGGTATTGAAACGAAATTCTAAACAGATATGGGTAGGTATTGAAACGAAATTCCGGGTAATTCGATCAGAGGAAAGAATTGTACAGTAATACAAATAAACTATAAACTAAAACAATCATTACCTGAGCAATATTCGAACTTGCAATGCCCCTCCCTTGGAGTCTGCAAAGAATGAAGCAGCGTTGTAAACCCTTGAACTCTGACATAACCTTATGAGATTATCTAGCGAAAAAGTGTAAGAAAATACCTTGATCTGTGAGCATAGTCACCCTGCGTTCAACATCGGCACCCATGCTTACGCATCCCAAATTTGCAGTAACAAATACCTCCTTCCAAAACGTGTAAGAGTAAAAGTGTCAAACCATACTGGCCCTTCATCAGAAGAATCTACTACTCCAACTCCTAACAGATGGTAACATCAACCGAATTGCTCAATTGGGAAGAAAGGAAACGATCCAAGCCCGTGGAACATTTACTAGAGACAAATCACAGAACCGATTTTTTTCTTTCTATCCATTCTAAAACCTGAACTCTGCATGAAAGCAAAGATCCGAATGGAGTGAGTGTTATTCTTTAAGAACTTCATACCTCAGCACGAACATGGCCCGCAGTATCGGCGGATTCCATTGTGGGCCATAGTTGCTCTGTATTCAAGCCATTAAAATATCACAACAGAATGACATATACAGAGATTACTTACTCTTTGGATGTGTTGAGGCAATTTATTCGAACAAATCTGTGCAGAATTTGGGCATACCATGGGATTTTTCAGGAGCCAAGAAGAACAACATACCCATGAAAACGCACCACTTACCCATGAAGAAGGGAGTCCACTCAAGGACCAATTTCACCTGGCCTGCGTCTCCTATTTCGTCGTGGGTACTGGATTTTTGCTTCCATGGAATGCTTTCATAACAGCCGTGGATTATTTCACTTATATCTACCCTGGAAAGCAGGTGGACACAGTGTTTTCAGTGGCGTACATGATTCCAGCCTTGGTAGTCATCGTGCTTTTGCTCACTTTCGCTAGGAAGGCCAATGCTTGAGTCCGGATCAATCTTGGGTTGTCTCAGTTTCTTCTGGCCCTGCTGGTAGTGCCAGTCATTGATGTTGTTTATATCAAAGGGCAAAGGGGGCTGGATACTGGGTATTTCATAACTGTTGCGGCGGTTGTATCCTATGGGATAACTGATGCGATTGTGCAGGGGAGTCTGATTGGGCCTGCTGGGGAGCTCCCGGAGTAGTACATGTAGACTATTGTTGCTGGAACTGCTGCAAAGGTTGGGGTAGTAGAATTCCTCACCTCTGTGCAGAGCACCTCCATCCCAAACGCAGCGCAAGAATGAATACCTAGTTCAGGATTTAGGTTAAGTCGTTACCTCAACACCTCCACCGAAATCTCGACCGTCGGATCAAACCTTTGATCGCACGATGTGGAAGCTAACAAGTGCCCGAGAGCGGGAATGTTGAGGTAAGACGGGGACGCCTCTCGTTGGCACAACCTGGAAGCGTATCTGCACGCGGATTTCGTGTACAGTATTACACCAGTGGACAGTTGACGGGCAAGACTTTAACTCACCCACATCCAATATTCTGTCGCCACATGTTAAGATTTAATTAGTTAGAAGGGCGATGAGAACTGTTTCTCATTCGCTGGGGTGAATAGTGTTTGCTCACCCCAAGCCCGCAAAGAAAACGCCTCCGGCGTAATAATTATTTAGTAAATGGGGTATTTGCTTGAGCATGTGTTTTTGTAATGAGATAAAAAATTTGTTATGGATAAGTTTCACAAAAGTATTTGGGAGAAAGAAAAAGTATTACTTGAAGAGCTCACTCATAGTCATTAACAAAAAGTGTACATTGGGCCAGTGTTTCTTGGAGATCCAAAATTCTTATTACTCAGTTAAAGACTAATTTTCATCAACTTAGTGGTGAAACATGGTGCTTGAAGCCAAAAAAGTGTGGGAGAAAATAGTGTATTTTTTTCTCTACCTGAAAAGTGGAAACAGAAAAGCATTTCATTTTAGAATGTAAGGGCTTCAAAGACAATAGGAAAAACTGGTTCTTGGGATAATTTATTTAGCTAAGAGTTTGTAAAGCTGGTAGCATTTATTGTAAAATTCCACTGGAAAAAGGACCAAATACAAGAACCAAATGGAAAAGCAAATTTGTGCCATAAACTATTTTTAGTTAAATTTTACTTTTTTTTTCTTTTTTCTTTCTTTTCTTTTTTTCTCTCGTGAGATATATGGTTTAATGGGCAATTTTTTTTATATTTTGTATTTTTTGATTCAAATGTGAGAAGAAAAAAGATATTGATTAAATTGTAATTTTGTTTGAAATGTGTTTTTGAGTTAAATGTAATTTTCTTGTTCTTTAAGATGTGTTTTTGTTATATATAAATTTAGTATCATAAAAAATATATGAAGTATTTAGATCGTGGAGAATTTAAAAATTAAACTTATTACTTCAATTATGAGAAAATCCCAAGCCTATAATAAATAGATTACAACATTAAAATATAATCACACAAGTATGCCAATTGACTGAAAAAACGCCTCATTCTCTCATATGTGTTTCTATTCAATCCTTCCAAAAAAATTCATCCTCCGTGCAAGTGGGTCATAGTTTGAAAAAATTCATTCTACGAGCAAGTGGGTCATTGATAGTGTAACTTTTGAAATATGGGTTTTTATCATATGCCAACTAAAATATATGTATGGTGGACACGGTTAAGGAACAATTCGTGTGGCGAATTTTGAGATGGTGGACGCCGAGTCTACTCTGATCATTAATCAAAGTAAAATTTGATCATCAGTATAAATATGACTCGTAAAGAAAATGGTAAAAGTTACTTGCATCGTCAACACGTTGTTGGATGCAAACTCATGAGTGGGTGTGTGAAGATTAAGTCTAATAAGAACCTTAATGATAAACTAGAAGTAAATATGTGGCCAAAGAATTATCAAAGGTAGTTTCTTATAGAGTGCTTTTTCACATTGTACATAGTGTTGTATTGATCTATTGTATTTTTGTTGTGGAGTTGTTGTAATTTTATTGTAAATTATTTGTTATGTTTAATAATTAATCCAAGTTTGTAGTCTTTTAAATTTGTGTTTGAGGCCATTATTTTGTGATGCTCAAGTATTCATAATACTTTATTCATCATACTTGTTTCATGGATGGTATAAGAAATTTTTTATATATAGCTATATTGTATATGGATGTGACTTTTTAATGTAGATTTGTTTTATTTTAAATGCTTGACCATATATTTATTAAATATTTTTAATTGAATTTATTGTGTAGTGTAAATGTTACTTTAAAATGTTTAAAATATTAATGTGTAGTTTGTAGTTATATGAAGATTAAATTAATTAAGTTGTGTAATTAATAATATAATGTTATTATTCCCTAGTTGGGGTGCGAAGAGGCTTAATATCTATTTCAAGATGAACAACGTGATTGAAAAGATTATAGGCAGGGCTAAAGGGCAGCCACCTCCCAGAAGGTGCGTGTGGGCTTGTGTTAGTGGGCTGGTAGACAGTAATGGTGTGATTACTACAGAAGGGACAAGTGACAAAGCTCATAAAGGACAATTGGAGAGGTTGGTTAACCTCTTAAATGTAATTGTCCTAGTGTGGTGTGAGGCTCTAATTGTAACAGACTCGAGTAAAATATTCATGTAATAAAAGTTAATAAAGACAAAAATAATACCATGGTTGAGGGACACTTATTCCAAGCTGAATGTTAGGCAAAGATATACTACTGGGCATCACTGGATATGTGGTTATGGATAAGGAAAATTGGCAAAGGCAATGGCTAAGGAATTAAAGAGGAAAAAGGTATTTTTGGCACATTTATTTATGAAAATAAAGGAAAATAGGAGAAAAGGAAGGTAAAATGGCACAGGTTGCATGTGAGGAGGAAAATGAAGGAAAATAGTGGAAAACAAAGAAAATATAGGCCTCATTGATAAAAAGGCTTCTGAAGATCAGTCGGTACTTTTGTTGATATAACCTTTTGTCAGTTCAGTTTTGGAGCACTCTCATTATTCTCTCTCACACACACTTTTGGATACTTAGAGTTTTCTTGGAGAATTCCAACATTGAGCCAACAAAGAGGAAAGAAAGGAAAGGAAGTACACGGAAAGGAAAGGAAATCAAAGGTCAAGCAAGGAAGAGCATGATCTAGCAGCTTCAACAGGAAGACTTTCACGTAACATATTGCATGTGTGATTTCCTAGTTGGTTTGGACATGCATGGCTTATGCATGTTCGTATTTGGTTCTCTTGTTGTCGGTGGCATGGTTTTGTCGGGTTTTGACAGTGGTTTTCAGTCTTGCCTTGCCTTTTTTCGGATGCCATGGTGTGCTGGGATTTTGAGCTTTGGAATTGTCGAATGGATTTCGGAATCCGGGGCAGAGGTGGTCTCAGGGAAAATTCCCAAAGTCCTAGGAATCCCTTGACCTGTTTTGGCGAGATACAAAGTAAATCCCGAGGGTGGTGTCTCGGTTTAGGGCCTAGTGATACGGGATTGGATTGCAACAAATCCTGAGAGACATGGAGATGGAAAATTCCTCAAGGATATTGATGGATTTTGGATGGCATTCCAAGTTCGATTGGTTTTGTCGTCGGAGCATTGATTTTGGTGTGATCATGGTATGGTGAGGGTGGAGTTGGTTTAACCTTTGGATTCCTTTGGTTGTGTTTTGGATTGGTTTATCCATGAGATCCCACACTCATGCTTGGAATATGGCACGGGGGTGACTGATTGAAGAGAGTTTTGGTTCAACCATGTCTATGGGCGAGTGGTACATGGAAGTCCCAAACTTGGTTGGTTATTGCCTATGTTTAATCAAAGCTAAGTTCTCTTTCTTTTTTACCTATTAATGTGTGGATTTAATGGTTGTTATATCATTTTTGTTTCCATGGTTTTATGTTGGTTATAAGCATGTTTAAATGACTGGTTAATGTCATGGTTATTTCATATATTTATTTGTAAATGTTAATATAATGGATGAAATACCTAATTGATGTCATATATGTTCAAGATAGAGGGTGGTGATCCTTGTTGTAATGTTTCATAAGAGATTTCAATAATTCATGCTTTGTCTTGTATCCTAGACCTGTAGATTTCATTCATGCGAAGTGTTTGACAGAATGTCAGTCCTGGTTTATGATGTTGAGATTCAACAAGATGATGAGCTTAGTGAAAAGAGTCGCCTTCACTAAGTGGGCCCGCAGGCTATTTTTGGCGCAAGTCTATTTGTTGAACTTGCCAGTAGTCATATTTCGAGAAGTTGCGGGATGCTATTTGTGGATGGTTGATCAAGTTGGAAAAATAGATGAAATTCTATTTTAAAAATATTGGGCGAAGTCTATTTATAGATCGTCGATCTAAAAATAGATGCATGTCGGTTATTATTAGCTCTTAATAATAATACGACAATAAACAACAACTTATTCTCTTGGAGCACTTTATTTCAGTGAACATATTTGGAAAATCAGTGGGCTGAAGGAATTACGCAATTCCTAAGGGTTTACTGGAGTTCATGCATGGAGGACTCGGTTAGAACTCAAGTGGCAGAGTTATGACAAAGTTGGAAGAGTAGTTTATGGAGTTGTATTCAGTTTAACTTAGTTAGACTCAGTTGAGCTAGTTGTATCTATTCTAGCTGAATGATACACTAGTGAGAGTGGAGTGAATTAATTAGTTAATTAATTCAAAAATAATAACTCGTTGATCAACTGAACAATACAACAGTTAACTACAGTGCATGGCAGTTTCAGTGGAGACCAGTGGAGAGATAGGTGAAAGGGCAAGATAGACTATATGTTGTGACTATTAGTGATGCATTGATTGCATCCAACATTGTTGGAGAGGTAAATCCCCTTTGCGGATAGAGGCGATCCATACTAGCCCAGATCAGGTCTAGCAACAATCAGACATGTAGTGACGCAGGTCTCTAGTTACAAAACGACAAAAACATAACGAGTTTCCTACCTCAGATCCTACGCAATGGTCGTCGAAGAAAGGATGACGCTTCCCATCCTCTGCTTTGGCAGATCACGATCCTTCCGCTTAGCACGTCCGAACACCTGCACACATGCGAAGAAACACAACGATACACAACATAGAATCTAAACCTTGTAACCATACATCAGTCAGAGAGGATGTAATTCATTGCATCAAAAAGCAAAAGACACATATGAATGAAAGCATAATCAAAGTCATTTATCATTAATAATAACAAAGAAGATACGACCCCAGCTCGTATTTGGATCTTCCTTCGGCGGGGCTTCAGCAGGCGGTGTAGAAATTTGAATAATGGATGAGTTATTCACCGAGATTATCCTGATTACACACTATTTGAGCTTCATGCATAATACATAATCTCTTCTACCATTGATCATCAATTTTCGGAATTAAAAACAATCGCATGCGCACATTAAAACATAATCAAGCACACATATAACACAGTATGTAATGGGGAAAGCTTACAGCTAAAAACCCCCAACTATCTGTATATTATAATGATAGAGAACATGTAACAATACATAGCACAAAGCTCCTCACAGCTCTCAACACTATCTCCAATTGTTACACACAAAACAGGCTCAGATCATGCACATCCCATGCTCCAATCTGCTCCACCTGTCTGCCTACCTCTACTGCGCAATCCAAGATGAAGAATGATGAGATCCAAGTTTGAATCCCCTTGGCTTGTAATACGCAATTCTCATTGGCAATCTCAATCAATGTGTGTGCAAATCTCATGCACAAGTATAGTCACAACTGATAGTAGACTCACCCTTTCACCCACCTCTAACACTGGTCTCCACTGAACTGTCCATGCTGCTTTGCCAAAATCAATAGTGATGTATTCTTTAGTTGATTAATGAGTTAATAATTAGTGAATTAATTAATAATTAATTCACACCACTCTTCACTAGTGTATTAATCAGTTAGACTAAATACAACTAGCTCAACTATGTTTAGATTAGTTAAACTGAACACAACTCCATTAACTCCTCAATCAACTCCACCAAACTCTGTCACATGAGTTCTAACTGAAGTATCCATGCAATAGCTCCACTTAACCCTCAGGAATAGTGTAATTTCTTACGTAATTGCATGTGCACCCTCCATAGCTCGGCCCGAAGTCTTGCCAAGAGGATAAGATAATTTTTATAGTACAAATATTATTAAGGGCTAATAATATTCGACTGATCTATTTTTAGACTGGCAGTCTAAAATAGACTTCGCCCAATGTCTAAAAATAGAGGTCCATCTATTTTTACCAACTTGACCAATCATCCATAAATAGCATCCTGCAACTCATAGACCATGATCCATATGTCTAAAAATAGACTTTGCGACAAAAATCACTTGTGTGGTCCCCACCTAGTTTTGGTGATCACTTTCCAACTAGGATCAAGAAAGATGTTTCAGGATGCCTCCTTCACTATTTCTTGTTGCCATCTTCAACACTCCCTCTCAACAAGAAAGGACTGTCTTTGCATGCGACATGCAACTCCATGCATTCGCCCTGCAACCTTCACAAGTGCCATGCAACTCCATGCATCTGCTCTGCAACTCCTCTGAAACTGAATAGGCTCCAAACAACTCAATCAGTCTGATGCATCTATCATCAAATTCTTCGACTTCTGCTGGGCCCAATTGCACATGTCATCAGGAACCACTGCGTTGTTGAACTCTTGCACCCATGCACTCTGCACTTGCTGTCAACTCTGATCCGCGCTCCAGTATCCGACACTGTCACTTTGATCTGCCTGCATCAATCCAACTGATCATGCTACTGCTGCGCTGTGGGCACCTCGTAGCCAAGTTCAATTCATGAGATCCACACCATCTCATGAATCCTGCCCAGAAATCTCCTCTTGGGATTACTCATGCATGTCGCCCCACCTCTCACCTGGTGGTATAGCCGCATGCACTCCCTCTGCCCATCTGGCACGAAATTTCTCTGCATGAGTGGTTTCTTCCACTCCATGATCCTCATCTTGTGGCCGCTCCACATCCCGAGGTTCACTCTTACCTACATGCAAAACTTGCTTCCTCTCAAGAATTAATTGCATGTCTTTCTCGCACTTCCCAACAATAGGAAGCTCCGTAGAAATCCCATCTACTGCAAGTCTGTAGAGATTCTTGGCTCGAATCCCAACCTTATTGACTTGTCCTGTTGCTCTGTGCCGAAGGAAAAATTTTCCTTCACTCAAGACAACTTTGTCTTTATCCTCTAACATTGTGACCGAGATCAAATTCTTTCTTAAACTCCTGAACATGCACTACATCTTGTAAAAGAATGAGTTTACTCCGACTCCTCCGAAAGGTTATGGTACCCAATTCTGGTCGCATTAGATCGTCCATTGTCGCCCAACTCTACATGCAACTGGAGATCTTTCTCCACCAAGTCACTGAAAAGATTCACATATCCCGTCATGTGAAAGGAAGCGCCACTATCAAAATACCACCCCGATCCCGATGCACTAGACACCATGCATGCGATCAATGAGAAGTCCTACCCAAATTGCGAGGCAAGAGCCTCACCAGCTGCAGCTCCAGCAGCCTGCTTGTTCTTCTTCTTTTGTGGACAATTCGTTGCATAATGCCCATGCTCGTGACAGTGAAAACACTTCACTTTGGACATGTCACGCTCTTTACCATCCGCACCGGATTGAGAAGCATTCTTCTTTCCCTTCCCCTTCCTTGCTTTGGCAGCCAAAGCGCAACCCTCTTCATCAGATGCCTTTGATGAAGATCCGTCCCTGGTACTCCGCCTTATCTCCTCTTGCACAAGATCCGATCAAAGTCGCTCCCATCCTGGCAATTTTTCCCGACCATTGACAGAGTCCTGATAGGAGTGCCAACTCTTCGGAAGCCCAAGGAGAGCCAAGCTCACCAATTCCTCATCATCCACACTAAATCCTACACTCCCAAGCTCATCCCTGCAGTGGAAAAACTTTGTCAAGTATACCGAAATAGTGTCATTCTTCTCCATCTTTATTTTCCTGAGTTTATCCTTGAGCGCCAACTTCCTCTAGTCGCTCTTGCTTTGGAACAAATCTGTCAAAGCTTTCCACATCAAGAATGGAGAAGCTTTACCATGTAGGCTGGATACTATGTGATCCTTCACGCCCTCCAACAGAATCCTTCGACACCTTGCTGTCTTCTTTTGCCAAGCTTCAACTACAGCAGCATCAGTAGAAGTAGGCTTCGAAACTTCTTTCTCTATGAACTCCAACAACCCATTATCATCTAACACCACCTCCATCCTGTATTTCCATGCAATATAATTCGAGCTACCCTCCAGGGCATAATCCAATCGCAATCCATTGAAAGACATCTCAACTTCGACACCAAGAAAACATTGCTGCAAATTCGAATTCCACCAGCTCAAAACTCAACCACTTCTGATCTAAAATTGTGAGAAAAAATTATTTCTAGTACAGAGATAGACTGTAGGGGAATTTACTGGATATCTCACCTTTCAAAGAAAGGATGAATCCAGAGGCTACCTGGCCCTCTTACAGACTCTGCCTAAAGAAATAAAATGTAATCACTGTAATAGATCTGATGATCAACTTTTCTCCGATACCATGTAGAAATTTGAATAATAGATGAGTTATTCACCGAGATTATCCTGATTATACACTATTTGAGCTTCATACATAATACATAACCTCTTCTACCATTTATCATCAATTTGCGGAATTAAAAACAATCACATGCGCACATTGAACATTAATCAATCACACATATCAACACAATATGTAATGGGGAAAGCTTACAGCTGAAAACCCCCAACTATCTGTATATTATAATGATAGAGAACATGTAACAATCATAGTACAAACTCCTCACAAGCTCTCAACACTATCTCCAATTGTTACACACAAAACAAGCTCAGATCATGCACATCCCATGCTCCAATCTGCTCCACCTGTCTGCCTGCCTCTACTGCACAATCCAAGATGAAGAATGATGAGATCCAAGTTCGAATCCCACTGGCTTGTACTGCGCAATTCTCATTGGCAATCTCAATCAATGTGTGTGCAAATCTCATGCACAGCTATAGTCACAACTGATAGTAGACTCACCCTTTCACCCACCTTTAACACTGGTCTCCACTGAACTGTCCATGCATTGCAGTTAACTGATGTATTCTTTAGTTGATTTATGAGTTAATAATTAGTGAATTAATTAATAATTAATTCACACCACTCATCACTAGTGTATTTATCAGCTAGACTAAATACAACTAGTTCAACTAAGTTAAACCGAACACAACTCCACCAACTGTCTCATCAACTCCACCAAACTCTGCCACATGAGTTCTAACTAAAGTCAACCATGCAATAGCTCAAATAAACCCTAGGAATAGCGTAATTCCTTCTGTCAGCTGCATGTGCCACATCCGTAGCTCGAACTGAAGTGCTGCAAGAGGATAAGATAATGTTTATAGTCCAAATATTATTAAGAGCTAATAATATTTGATTGATCTATTTTTAGACTGGCAGTCTAAAAATAGACTCCGCCCAATATGTCTAAAAATAGAAATCCATCTATTTTTCCAACTTGACCAACCATCCACAAATAGCATCCCGCAACTCATAGAACATGATCCATATGTCTAAAAATAGACTTTGTGACAAAAATCACCTGTGTGGCCCCCACCTAGTTTAGGTGATCACTTTCCAACTAGGATCAGGAAAGATGTTTCAGGATGCCTCCTTCACTGTTTCTTGTTGCAATATTCAACAAAAACAACTTGCAGAAAGCAAGGTATGTACATATTAAAAGACTTTAACAAAGTCCAATCAAAATTATGAATCCTATATTTATAGGACCCTAACATCGGCTTCACATGGGGATGTCATCTCCTTGTGGATGTCAAGAACACCGTTGACTAGTAGCCTGATCCTTTAAGCCAATCCAAAACATGCATTTTCTTTGTTATAAAATCTCTGTGACTGAAAGTCTTGAATTGAATTTACACTTTTTTCTGCAAACTGAAATCTAATCCAAGACTAAAAGATGCTGCCACCTTCAAACCAAACTACTAAATCATCAATATCTTCGGGTCTTTTCCTTGGCTTCAAATCTTAATGAATTATTTCAAACAAGATGAAAAATGAAAACTAAAATAAGCTGAAATCCTACCTATTTACTCTAATCAACTGTACAACTACTGGTTAGGTAAAATGAAATAACCAATGCAACCATTCAAGCATTATATACATTGAGGTATTTTTTTGCATGTGCATGTTGATTGTCAAAACATTAATTATGCAACCTATTAAAAACTTGTCAACAAATGAGATGATAAGGAAATACTTGATTTTCGTTTGTTGACTCTAGAAATTTTTCAAAAGGATCTTCCAAGGTATATACACTAATGTTTAGCTAATATAAAAAACTGTACATCTATTCTGTATGGCCTCCAAGCCATGAAACTAAAATGTTATTTTCATCTTTATCTCCCTGCAAACTTTCAGATAAGTTTTGTGATGATATTCCTACTAATTGTAATGTTTGACGGCTGAAACCTTTATCATCTTGATTCTAAAACTCATAGTTAGTAAATGGAGAAAGGCTTTGAATGCATTCATTATCCAACATATCTACTATTGGATCATGAAAAACTTGTGAGGATGGCTGCAATCTATTGGATATATAATTCAATGGGACTTCATACATTTCAGCAAGTTTCTCATCCTTTTCTTTAAATATGTTATACCACATTTCCTTTAAAATCTGAAATGATTCGAAACATAGTGGTATGGAACTTTCATGTGTCATTTGATCAGATGTTTCAATAAAATTTGATCACTGTAATTGTGAAACTGAAATATCCTAATCAAGGGTTTCATTATCTTCTTTGTTGTCAATCAAAATTCCTAAAGACTGCTGATTATTGATGGCATGAAAGTTTTCTCTAATGAACTAAAATGAAGCAAAACAAAGAGGTAAAGAATCTTTACTTATTTCGACATTTTCTGCTCTTTCTTCATTAGTCTCATAACTAATTTGCAATAGCTGATTACTATCTTCAATCTGCTGAATGTGCATTTCTTCATCCTCCAAACTATCTTATGATTGCTCTGTAAAGTTAGCTTGAATTTGGAGAAAATAATTGTCATCATACTGATCATAGTTGGGAACATCATTAAATGAAGGAATGTCATCAAAAATACACATTAAATCGATAGATTCCTCTTCCACATATTGATCTGTAATTCCATTTTATGATCTATGATAATTGGAATTAGTAGGAATTTGTTCGTGGCTATCAACCTCTTCTATTCCTTCATGGTGATTTTGAACAAAAAAATCATCTTTCATAGTGATATTCTGTATGATTTCATCTAATTTTCTTACCAAAAGGTTGATTTTTATCTCTACAATGTTTTTCTTCTCTTCTTCTTCTGCTTTCAATTTTTCCTGTCTAATTTGCAGATTAACTTCTACATCAACTGCAATGTTCTGCATCTGTACAAGTGTTTTTGGATTTCTTTCTATTAACTGAAATTCTATTTTTGTATCAAAGGAACTTGGATAATGCAAGAGAGATGAATCATGAGGAGGTATAATATTTTCTGGCATTGAATAATAAACTTGATTAAATCTATCAGAAAATTGTTGTATTGTTTCATTTGGATGTCTATTTAACTGATTATATTCTTCTATGATCACAAAAATATTGACTTTAATTATCCATCTGTCAATAAAAAGTTTGACAAACTGCTGTAAATTTGATATGCTTGCAATAGGTAGATTCTTGAACCAAATTTTTACTCTATTTTGCAAAGAAAGAGCATAAAGTATAATTTTAACATCATCTTCATCAATCTCAAATAAATCTAGATAATTTTCAAAACCTTGAATATGTTTTTGGGTAGTGATATTATTATTTTCTTCATTAAACCTGGGAAGAAATTTGTAATAGTTATTAGGGAAATCATGGAGTACTGGATGTAAGATGAGGGGCTTATATCTATCAGGAACTTTACAAGGTATAGGAATATCCACAGGGATTGTAATATTAGGCTCGATTATTTGAGGCTTCTTATTGGAAAATGATCATCATTAGATTCAGAAGAAAGATGCTCAAAGAGATTAAGAGAATTAGTACTTAAAATCTTCAAAGGAAAATAATTAAAAACTAATCTAAGATCTTCTCTAAAACACAATATACATTGAAAAAATTTCTTAATGAGAAAGAACATAATGTCTTGGATTAAGATCCAAATTGAAAGCTTGATCTTTCCATATTGTTCTTTCAGGTTCATTCCTCCAGTGGAGTCTTGTTTGTGAAATTGATTTGGAGTCGCCAAGTGGATGATTTTAACCTTTGTGTCTCTGATCATTGTCCACCATCATAGATCAGATCTGAACCTGTAAAACATTTCTGAAGAAAATGTTAGTTTCCCCAGTATGGTCGCCAATATGTTATCACTCTGTGATTTCTCAAGGTTAAAGAAAGAACTCACCGAGGTAACCAAAAACCTACTTTTAAACTCTAGGATCTAGCCTTCCTAGGGTTCATAGAGGGCTCTCTCTGTAAGATTTAACTTTGTTTGATTTATAAAATATTAGGCTAGTTATGATTGTGAAAATTGGTTTTGTTTTGTTTGTTTTGGTGGGGAACTCACTTAATGAGATGGATAGTGGGAAATCTGTTTGTCCATTGGGCTAAGGAGTCAAAAAATCAAGCAGACTAGATCAAATCAGTTATCATCATATTTCAGGATTCATGTGATGAGCTATTGAAGTAAAGTATTTTTTACTTGTCATTGTTTATCTTCTTTGTTTCATGCATCCATTATGTGTTGTAAATTTGAATGAATAAATAGGAGTATTACTTCAGGATTTTTTAAAAGCGCCATGTCTTTACTGTTTATCATTTCTATGTTTTCTTCTGATTTCCAGAGTAGGGAACCCTTAATTGCTCTTTATCCCAATCATATCACCTCACCAAACAGCCTTCCATATCTTCAAAGGGTTATCTATCTTGCCCTGAAAACATTTGACTTCTTGACCTTGATCCTAGTTCAGTCTACTTGATTTTTTTACTCCTTAGCCCAATGGACAAACATATTTCCCACTATCCATCTCATTAAGTGATTTTTCCCACCAAACCAAACAAACCAAAACCAATTTTCACAATCATAACTAGCTTAATATTTTATAAATAAAACAAAGTTAAATATTATAGAGAGAGCCCTCTCTGAACCCTAGGAAGGCTAGATCCTAGAGTTTAAAAGTAGGTTTGTGGTTACCTCGGTGAGTTATTTCTTTAACCTTGAGAAATCATTGAGTGATAACAAGACATGCAGAAGAGTTATGCATACCAGCACAGGGAATTTAAGAAGTTTCAAGTTGGGGAGCATGTGTATTTTCACATCAAGCCCAAGAAGAGCTCCTTGAGGATTGGATCATGTGCCAAGTAGGCACCACGATGTTTTAGACCTTTTGAGATACTTGAGAGGATTGGAACAATGACCTATTGACTTGCACTACCTCCAAAAGTGAAATTCCATTATGTTTTTCATGTTTAATTGCTTAAAAGGTATATAAATAATGTTGATTATGTTATTGATTGTTATGTATTGTAGATGGAGTAAGAAGGATAATTCCAGTCAGAACCTCAATTCATATTGCAGTGGAAACAACTCATGATCCAAAACATAGCCATCAAGCAGGTTAAAGTTCATTGGAAGCAAATTTGTCCTGAAGAAGCTACATGGGAGATGGCGGATTAGATGCAAGCTATGTATCCTTCATTGTTTGCTAGTTGTGGAAAAGTAGTTTTAGTATTTGTACATATTTATTTATGGTTTCTATTGTAAATACTGCCACGAGCTAAATTATAAAGCTCCAATAAGCGGTATGGTTTTTATATTTTCATGTTGTCATGATGGTTTTTTCTTTTGAGCAAGTTATTCATTGTAAATACTGCATCGAGATAAGTTATAAATTTCCATGGGAAATATGTTTGCTTTTCAATAGTTTTGCTGAGGTATAGGTGTGGTTTAACACTGACGATAATGTTCCCCAAGGGGGAGGATTCTGTAATAGACATGAGCTAAAAGTTCTTGTAATAAAAGTTAATAAAGGCAAAAATAAGACCACAATTAAGGGACACTTATTCCTATCTGAATGCTGGGAAATATATCCTAATGGGAATCACTTGATGTGTTTATGGCTAAGGGGAAATTGGCAAAGGTAATGGCTAAGGCTTTGAAAAGAGAAAAAATATTTTTGGCACATTTATTTATGAAAATAAATGAATTTAGGAGAAAAAGGAAGGTGAAAGGTCACATGTTGCATGTGAGGAGGAAACTGAAGGCAAATAATGGAAAATTGAAGAAAATAGAGACCTCATCAATAAAAATACCTCAAAGCATCAGTTGTTAGCCTTTTGTCAGTTCATTTTCAGAATTAGTCTCAGAGAGGAGAAGAGAACCAAGAGGAGAAAGAGATAAAGCAAGAAAAGAAAGGAAAAGAAAGCAAAGGAAGGAAAATGAAAGGAAATAAAAGATAATATAAAGCAAGGAAAGGTTGAAACAATCAAGATTCAACATGAATACTTTCTGGTAATAGAATGCATGTATGATTTCCTAGCTGATTTTGACATGCATGGTATGTGCATGTTGGTATTTGGTTCTTTTGCTATCATTGGTATGGTTTTGCTGGGTTTTGATAGTGGTTTTTAGTCTTTCCTTGCCATTTCCAGATAGCCATGGTGTGATGGGATTGTCCGTGGTTTTGATCTTTGTAATTATTAGAAGGTTTTAGAATCCAGGGTGGAGATGGCCTGAGGAACATTCCCAAAGGCCTAGGAATCCATGGATCAGTAATGGCGGGATACACGGTAAACCCTGAGGGTGGAGTCTCGGTTATGACCTAGTGATCCAGTGTGGATTGTGGTAAAGCCTAAGGACTTGGAGGCAGAAAATTCCTCAAGGATGGTAAAGGAATCCAGAGGCATTCCAAGCTCAGCTTGGTTTTGTGATCCCGGAGCCAGTTTAGGTGAGATCACGGTATGGTGAGGGTGGAGGTGGTTTAACCTCTGGATTCACTTGGCTATTTTGGATTGGTTTATCCCATGAGATCCCACATTCATGCTTGGAATATGGCACGAGGGTGATTGGATAAAATAAATATTTGGTTCATACATGTCTATGGTTGGGTGGTACATGGAAGTCCTGAACCTGGTTGGATCTTGCCTATGTTTAATGAAATATACTTTCTCTTGCTTTTGATTGGTAAATGTACTTGTTATTATGTGGCTTTAATGGTTTTTATCTTATTATTATTTATATGTTTATACGTTGGTTATAAGTATAGATATATGACTGGTTTTAGTCATGGATCTTTTCATGTTTTTACTTGTAACTGAAATAATAATGGATGCAAGAACTAACTGATGTTAAGACAACTAATTGGAGAGGGCGATGATCCTTCTTGTTAAGTATCATATGAGTTTTCAATCTGTTATGCTCATACTTGCATTCATGACCTGTAGGTTGCTTATCTACCAAGTGTTTGGCGAAATGTTAGTCTCGGTTGGGGATGGTCAGATCTAGTCCTGGTTTTAGTTTTTGGTTTATAATCATTGTATTCATGTATTTTATGAGTTCTGAAAGTTAAATGGATTTATGGGCATAGGCTTAGCTCCAACCCTGAAAAAATGGCTTAAATTTCAGAGTCGTTGGCACCACACTGGGCAGAAAAGGCACAGTCGCACTAATGCAGGCATATGAGAGCGACTTGGGGTTTCCAATCACATGGAGGGCTTGGAAAGGGAGCGAATAGGGCTAAACCTCAGGGAAAAGTAAGTTGGCTCAAGGAATCGACACTTGGAGGGGTTGGGCTACTCCTGGAGGTTCCTGAGGCACCTGAGGGAAGTTAATAAGGTATGTTTTGTTACTCCATTTCCTTAAGGTCACCTAGGAGGTTGAGTATTGTCATAAATGCCCCTCATCTCATGTTTGTCCTGGGTGAGTCGATAAAAGTGAGTAGATGTGAGGGGAGAGGTCTGTTAGAGTTCATCACTAATTTATCACTTTGCATTAACAATTGTTCACTAGATCTGTGGTAGAGTATGGGAACAAAAGTAAGAAGCGAATATTTGCACTCTCTATTGTGTCTAAGATCCACCCAATTCTCACTAGTAAGTGGTGCCTCGCTTCACTTGGGCGCATTGATGAGGCATTGTCATAAATAGCTAGAGAGACACAAGTTGAGAGGAAGGACAAAGGACAATATCGAACGAGAAAAGAGAGCCAAGGCCAAGGAGGGGGAAACTGAAGAGCTCTATGTATCACTTGATTGCTGGAGCTCCACTGAGTCTAAGGAAAGACCTGAGGGAGGGTTCAAGCGAGTCCAAAATGAGAGAGGGGGTTGAATCCGACGAAGATGGGAGAACTAGGAGTTTGAAGAGGAAACAACTCTAGAGTCCCAAAATGTCCTCGAGATAGGTAAGAGAGGTAAATAACTATGATAAGAAACAACAAATAACGAAAGATTGAACCAAATAAATACCTGGAGCTCTAGCAACCAAACAATGCCCAATTCTGCCATGATTAACCATAACCATCAAAATTATCCCAGATACCAACAAGATTCAATTTAACACATGTGCCTAGGGGTGGCCCTATGCATTTCTAAAATAATTTTCCTCCATGAATGACTAATATACTTCATGAGCCTAATCTCAAGTGTGACAATTGACCAATGAGGACAAACACAGTTAAACTAACATGATCCCTAAATGTGCCAAGAGATGTTGGGAACTAAATGGAATCTTGTGTGTAGCATCTTCATTATGTGCATCAAATTAAGGTGTGTTGCTTCTGAGATTGACGATATGTGTTGCATTATTATCAGGGTGTAGGTGTTCCCATGTCCACCCTCTATACTAACGAGTCAGACAACAAGAAAGCCTCTCCCCATGTGTCCTGCACAAGTCACCCCATAATCAAGCTCTCATCATTATACTTTACCTTATACATCTCCCCTATATATCTACGTATTAATATTAACATATATATATATATATATATATATATATATATATATATATATATATATATATATTAATTTAATTTAATTTATTATTATTATATTTGATTTACTTGTATCACCTCTCCTTACTTTCCACATCACCCCCCTCCCACACACACACACACACACACATATATACATATATATTATAATTTAATTTAATTTTTTCATTGTTATATTTAGTTTATTTATACACATTATATTACCTCACCCTAAACATCTACAAGATACAATTATTTCATAATGCCACAATGGGCCAATTACCAAATCACTCTAGCTAAGATCCTTTGACACCTTAAACATCTCTTCTATAATAAAAGAATATGTAACACTTATATAATGATTAACATCAATTATTGCACATAGAGGCTCCTTGTACATCATACTATGAGGGGGGTGTGTAATTCCATCTATGCTCAATGTGGAGTTGACACATGTCCCTTTTTAAATAAAAATAAAATATTATTTAAATTAAAATTGATTATAATAAAAAAAAAATATATATATATATACATGTTTAGTTAATTTTACTTAAAAGCGTTATAAAACATATTGGTTGTTGATATTACAACCCAATACAAAGAAGATATGGTAAAAATATTTCACTCTTACTCTGGGTTATAAATAAAATATTTACATTTCCATATGAAACAAGTGCTACAAGTAGTCAATTTAGGTTTTTAGTGATTGGCAAGTCCAGGTATTTTGTTAATCCAATTCTACCCAAACACAATAATAATGTCTTATTGTAGTGATATTTTTTTTGGTTGAGAAAGTCATCTGGAAGCTTTTACATTTTAGATGTCAAGTATAGATAGATATATTTTAAAAGGTAATTGTTCTTGCGAGATATGTCTATAAAAGTATAGCTTATAAATATTTAATATTTTATGAAAATTTAATACAGCTTGAGTGGGCCTAATGGTTAAGAGCATGTGGTTCCTCCTAAGAGGTCACAAGTTCAAAAGCAAAGCGGGGTAGAGTATGTATGCCTTGCTAGACTTAGCAATCAAATCCCTACCCAGAGGGAGATGGGTGGGTCCCTTGTCCCACAAACAAAAAGGTCACATACACCAATTTGGTAGTACGTCCCTTGTCCCACAAACAAGAGAGTTTAATATAATTATACTTGTTTTATTGTATTAAACTAACTAACTTTCCTTTCTTTAGATTGAATTTCAACATTTTCTTTTTTTAAGTGCATTTTTTTTTTTTTTTTTGTGCATTCTGTTATGTTTCTAATTAACAATATTATGTTATTGTTAATCACTAAGTTTTTATTTTAAGCTAGATTATTTAAATGATTATTAAAATAAAATAAAATAAGTAAGATGGTGAAAACGTATTACTGCATATGGCGTTTTTCCTTCCTTCGTAAATCATACGTGAGAGTAATGCGTTAGTTAATTTATTTCCATCCCTTCCTATTGAGCTGGCATACTAAATAAATCACATCCCGAAATTCTATCTCTATGTATATATTTCTTGTAATGTCAAGATCAAATTTATATATTTCTTGTAAGGTCAAGATCAAATTTAATTAAACCATGGTAAACGCTATTATAAGAGATGCTAATGAAACAAATTTTATAGAGTTCCTGTCAATAAATAAATAACTTTACTTTGATGGAAGAGCTAAGACCATTCTGTCATGGGGATGGATGTTGATGATTAAATCTCATAAATATGATTCATATTGTATACCTATAAAATTAGATTTGATTTTTTTTTCAAAAAGTAGTGTAGTAAATTTTTTTGTCATTGCGCCCAGAGGTACAATCTACAATCAAGTATGACCCCAATGTCACGTTCTCAAAAAATTAAAAATTTTACTTTTTTTAATGTCAGCGAAAGCATTAACCTAATCTTGAATTTTATATAACTTGAATATTTAGATTATATATAACTTTTTAAACTTATTAATGGGATGAGATTAACTATTAAAATATAACTATGTATTATTTATATAATTTGAATGGATAGTAAAATACCTCACCCATTTAATAATTGCTTTATTATATACGTGAATTTGAATGGATCATAAATTTACCTTTAACAAAAAAACCACATTGAATTTCCAAATTAAGTAAAATTTTAAACATCTTTACTCTTTACTATAGTCAATACCATTTCCTCAATCAAAGGAAAAGAGTTAATTCAACCCAAACAATCAAAATCCAAAATCTTTTAATATTTGTTTTAATTACGCTATAAAGGGTACCTATTTGAAAACAACTTTCCTAAATTGCTACGTGTACCATTGTGCACCCTTAATTTTAATGTTAGACGATTCAAATAATCTCTTCCTTAGAATTAAAAACTGTTACATTTTTAATCAGTTATAGGGAAATATATATTAAGGAACATCAGAACTCGGTGAAGGTTTCTATCGACATCAGAAATTCGTGAGGGTTTACGCTCTCATACATTGAGCTCATTTTCTTCTCCGGTGGCTGCGACTAAATTTCTGCAAGCTGAGTGTGACCATGGCCTTAACCCTTCCTCTAGCAAGCTGAAAATCATCGAGACATGAGTCCTTGTTGGTGAGGGTTGAGCTCATCCACGTTTCCATGTTGCAGGTCGAGAGTTCGAAACTCCAGCAGTTCATGCTACTGGAGAAGCAGCGCATGGAATTCATCAGAGATCTCAAGATCCAGAGGATGCATCTGTTCATGGACTCAGGTGGAGCTCACCAAGATGAAGCATGGGAAGCACAAAAACAATATTGGTAAACAATCAAAACAATTTTCCCTAATTTCCATTAAATTTGCCCCAATTTCCATTAATCGATCTGACCAATAGCTAAATTGTCTCAATGTAGAGCATTATCAGTGATTCTATTATGGGAAATGGAGTAGAGGTTTTGAGTTGTTGGGTATTAAAAAAGAGGAAGATCCCTTATCTGTTTTCCATGAAATAATGCTGGAGTGTTCTGAGAGCCTTGATTCTCTGGTTAAAGGACAAATGAGGAGCCAGAAAGTTGGAATAGATGGAGGAAGTGACCGTGCCAAGCATTGTGCTAATCAAGATGAGTGATGAAGACCTTGAAAACCCGTCTATAGCAGCACGACGGTTCTGAGTCTTTGTTACACCATTTTTTGGTCATCTAACCTATTATCATTAGATGGACCCAATTACACCATGTAAGACCAATTTTACCCTAAGTAAAATTGCCTTCACTATGTTAAATAACCTAATAAACCACATTTATTAGGTTGTTTATGGTCTAAATAGGAAACCCCAAAAGGAAATATTAAACAAACCTATATTTGTTTGATTTTCGTCATGGAATAATTAATTAAACCATAATTTAATTATTATTCCTAGTCATGTTTAACCCAAAAACAAAGAAATTAATTAGATAAACCTTTATTTATCTTATTATTTTCTAGGAATAATTATTTAAATCTTATTTAGATAATATTCCTTGTTAAATATGACCAAATCACACACAAATAATTAAATAAATCATTATTTATTTGATTATCTTTCAACCACTTCCTTAAAAAGATAAATAAATCATTTATTTATTTATTTTTGACAAATAAAGGGATTCGACCCAAGTCAAATACTTTTTCCCTCCAACAAATATAATAAAATATTCCATAAAAGGTGGATCTAGATTTGGTTAACATTATTTTAATCATGCACCAAGATCTAGAATGACCCAATATTTTGTTATAAATAGGAGGGTTTTTCCTACCATTCTTCACCTTTTGTTGCCTATTAGATCACTCTGGATCTATACATTTTCTCACATTTTTCTACATTATTTGTTGTGTGAGCTCCCTTTGAGTTCTATCTTTGTCCGGGTTTTCTACACCAACAAGAGAGAGAGATTCTAGATCTGAAGTGCTGAGGACTTCCAAGAACCCATCCCATTGAGGAGAATTGGATACGCCTTCTTGTTTTCCTCCCAGGTGCCCTTAATACAAAAATTCTTTCAAAAATTATTCTTGTCTTGTCTATTGGATATATGGAGCAAACCCTTATTTTTACTGCTTAATGTCTTTCTATGCATAGATCTGGTTTTTTGCAGCTCTTTTCTTAATCAACTAACTGCAGATCTGAATATATTGGCAGCCACTTTTGATGTTAGGGCTATTAGTTATGCGTAGCTAAAGTGGTCTTTTTTCGTACACTTCGACAAAGGATTCATACTAACAAATGGTGACTCCACACGGGTTTTAAATTACGACCGCTGTCGTTTTTCATATTCCTGCATATCCAGCTACTTCAGACCCTAGGGTTTCTTTTCAGCTATTTATTTTTTCTATTTTTATGTTGTTCTTCTCACATAAAACCCTAAAACATTAAAATTTCTAACTTCCGTGTGTTTCTGGCCCTATTGCGTAGGTAAGCGACATCAGCCGCAACTGAGACGACAACTTTTCTGGAAATTTGCCGCCAAGACACCCGGAGCTTCAGGTCACACTTTTCAGCCCATAAACTGCGACCTGGACCTCCAGGTCGCACTTTTCTGCCCATTTTCTGCGACCTGCACTGAAAACAGGTCAGAACCTACGACCTGCCAATTTTTCAGCTGTTTTTCTGCAATTTTCTGGGTTTTTCTGAAGCTTCTGTCAGGGTTTTCCAGCCTCTGTCTCAGCCTGTTTCGACCTGTTTCTGATCTGTTTTACTCATCTAAGTGGGAACCTAGCCCCCTAGGGCTTCAGTACCGTCCAATTTTGGTGGAAGAGTTTTAGCTGCTTCAGGTGTCTGATTTTTCAGAGTTTCAGCCTCCCCTTTTCCAGATCTGATACCTCCTTTTCAGATCCCTTTTAATCAACTCTTCTCCCTCTCAAATCACCTCCTGAAGATTTGTTTGGATCTACTTTTAGGGCCTCCTCCTTTCCCCTTCTGCTTTTTGCTGATTTCCTCCTTTTTTCCAGCCACCTTGCCTCTGCCTCTTGGCTGTGATCTGCACCTCTTTTCAGCAGCTTTATCCTTTAGATCCCTGTCCCTTTTGACCCTAGATCTATTGGCCTCTTTTTAAGTGTGTTTTGACTAGATTTTTGCCCTCTTTTAGATTAGTTTTGAGAGACCCGCCTTTTTGGGTTGAATCGATGCATCAGTAGCTGTTAATTTGTTGTTATTTCAGCATTATATATTGTTCTCTGCAGATTTATTTTCAGTTACGCAGCACACTTTTTCTCTTGCTCTCAAAATGAAAAGGGTTTAAAAATTAAAACTAACGCATGCCACACACTCACCCTAAGCAAAGAAGAGCTTGGTTTACACCGCCAGGCAAAGACTTTAAAATCAATTGACACTGCACCTATCTGCCCTTGTTTCGACTTGATTCTGAACCTCCTTGCCCTTGTGGTTGTTCTTCTTCCCCTTGTGTCGCGTTTGTGTTGTCATCATTGCGCCCCCAAGGCGCACTTCCTGGAGACTTCTTGGCCTTCACCCTCAGTTTCCAGTCGATCGACCTGCTCCGTCCCACCGTCGTCGAGCCAGTCCTCCCCCGAGTCCGCACTCCGACTCCTCTTCTGATTCTTTGGGTTCTCCTTTTCCTTCTGGTTCTCCACCTGTCACCTTCACTATGTCTGGTCCAGGGCCTAACGCTAGCGGTGCTCCCGGCCCTAATGCCGGAACTACTACTAGCGGAACCGCCACAGGAACTACCTCGGCCATACCCTTGCTGCCGTACATCATAGGCCTCAGCCTCCCCGATTTCAATCAATTGATCAATGACCCTATCCGCCACGATGTTGGTTGGCCTGCTATGCCAACCAAGCTCCCCTCCGACATCCCTAAGTTCGAAGGCCTTGCTGGAGAAGATCCAACCAATCATGTCCGATCTTTCCACATGTGGTGTTCCTCCAATTCCATTACCAATGATTCCATCCGTCTTCGATTGTTCCAACGCACGCTTATCGGCAAAGCTTCTAAATGGTATGTAGACCAAGCCACCTCTTCACATACCACCTTTGTGACCATTGCCCAAGCCTTTTTATCTTACTTCCAGCTCCCTCTCCGATACGATACTAGTACAGAGCTTTTGACCTCTTTCAAGCAAACCTCTTCGACCTGCCTTTCCGCTCATGTTCAGGAATGGCGACGAAGACGAAGCCTGTGTCGAGCTCCCCCCTTCAAAGATCGGATCTATATGGACTAGTTCCTTCGCTCTCTCTTAGCTCCCATTGGCAAAGATGTCACTTCCCATTTCCCTCAAACTGAAGAAGCCGCCCTCCAAATAGCCTTGAAATATGACCTGATCTATGCTCAGTCTGGTTATGTTTATACCGTCCTTCCTGACCTCCCCAGACCTGGAGGCACTAACGCCCTGGGGGCATCCCATTCCGCCGACGGTATTGTTGGAGGCCTTTCCCATCCATATGCTCAACCTCCTATGGGCTATGGTCTTCCTCAAGGAGGGGTCAGCACCTCTAGCACTTTTCCCCCTCTAGGTAGCATGTATCCAGGATACGGCACACCTCATCCTTTTGCCCAACCTCCTGTTTACCTCAATGTTGCCCAACCTAACCATTACCCTTATTCGCAGCCTGGTGCGCCAGCTCCTCCAGCATATGCGCTTCCGCCTCCCTTGCCTCTTCAACCCCAGCAACAGCACCTACAGCCCCCTCCCGGGCAAGTATTTGCACAGCAGGGCGCGACTAATCCCCCTTCTCAAAGAAGGCGGAGAGGCAATCCAAATCAATCTGCCCCTGGTACTCGTGGACCCATTCCTGAAGGTATTGACCCTAACACTGCCAACCAGCAACAGGGCACTCAGCCCAAGCCATCCAGGCCTCTTCGCACAAATAAGCCTTGTTCGTGTTGCGGTGTTTACAGTCATTACACTCACGATTGTCCCCTCTTACCACAAATGTGGCAGATGTGGGAGTCTCAAGCCACATTGCGAGGACAGCATGCCTCCCCTCATGCTCCCCCTAATGTGGCCACTACTCAACCAGCTGTGTTTACTGACCCTTTCCCTCAGCAAGGACTCGTGGCTACCCAACCACCTGACGGACAGGTCGCCACTTCACCTTCCATTTCTGGTTCCTCCGATTACCAAATCCTTATGATGCGCTCTGATCCATCCCCAACCGTCGACCTTCACCTTCAAACTCGGTCTTGCCAGTACCCCCAGCCTCCTGCTCAGTCTGCCCCCGAGTCCTCTTCTTCCGGTTCTACAGAGCCTCTTTCGATGTCCAATGGTCCCTTACATATCCCTCAACCCAAAGTTGAGGTCCATACCAAGATTTCTAAAGGACCATTACGTCGAAATGCTGCTTCTGGTCAAGCTGCCCATTCGTATAGCATAGTAGATGATTTGGCACAATCTCCTACTGCCATTTCCACGTTGGAACTCCTCCAGTAGTGTCCTTCCCAAAAGAAGGCTCTATTATCTGCCGTGGGCGCTGTAGATCCTGCTGATGACCAAATGATTGTTTTCGACGCCCATCAATCAGACCATCCTCCTCTTCCTACTTCTGTCGCCTTCCAAATCCCAGTTAAAATCTGGAACGCCAATGTTTCTCGGTGTATAATTGATGAGGGGGCATCCACCTGTGTGATGTCCGCTTCGGTTTGGAAGCAACTTGGATCTCCTGAGCTGGCCCCTTCCACAATCACCCTTCAAGCGTGGGACGGCCACACCTCCTAGCCCATTGGCCTTTTTCGTAATTGTCCTATCACCCTTGCTGGTAAGACCGTTTGTGTTGACGTCGAAGTCATTGACGCCCCTCTAGACTACAACATTCTATTGGGGCGAAGCTACACCTATGCCATGTCTTCTGTCCCTTCCGCGGTGTTTTGCAAGATGTCTTTCCCTCACAATGGAAAGATAGTCACCATTGACCAGCTGTCTTACCATGAACTGCTGTCTCAGACCTCCCTAGAGACGACCATCTCTTCTGTAGCCAATAAGCAAACCGTCGATTCCTTGACCAGTGTCTCCCCCAGCGTCTACAAAGATTCCTCCCTGCTTGGAACTTTTCCTGGTCTTTCCCCTCCTCATATCTCTGATCCCAGCTTGTCGAATGTTTGCATGATGCAATCGTCTCGGGCTACCCTTAAGTGACCCGCTTCGGCTAGTCAGCAACCTCAGACTCAACCTCGCCCACCGCAACCCGCTCCTAGCCCTTCATCTCCGCCAGCCGGACCTCCTCCTTCTGGCCCTTCTCCTATAGCTGGTATCCCTAAACCCCTTTATCCCCCTGGATCGGTTCCCCCAGGCCTTAATCATCTCGGAGCCATCCCTCCTGGTCATTATCCCGCGGGTCAGATACCTTTCCTGGCCCCCCCTCCCAGAGTCTATTCGATCCCCGTCATGGCCACCCTCTCTCTCCCTAACTTGACCCTGGGTATACCTATCTGGTACCTTGACCCTCCAGCCGCTACCCTTCTTGGTCACCCCAAACCTTACCTCACTTTGACACCGGTTCAACCGGTCCCCCTTGCTTCCTCCATTGCTACCGTGCCCCCTGCACCTCCCCAGGACCCTACCCCTGTGGTGACAGCTCCAGGAAAGAAAGTCAAAGCTCGCAAGGGGGCATCCAAAGACAAGGCCACCCTGACTGACCCAGATCCTCCTCCGCCCACAAAGCCTTGCGCCTTGTGTGATGTCGTCGGTCACGCCACCCATACTTGTCATGAGTTGCCCCGCATTCAACCCATGGTTAAAGTCGCGTTCCCTGAGTCTGCGGTCTCCGACCCTTCTCTTCCGTCCTCGTCCGTAACCAAGAACCCCAAAACTATTCGCACTAGCAAACCCTATGCTTTGTGCGGTGTCCATGGCCATTACTCCCACCATTGTCCTCACCTGACTCATTACCGCGCCTCTTTAGAAGTAGTCCGATAGTATGAGGTTGAACAAAATCAATCAGCATCTCCCATACTCGCGCAGTATGCTTCGGGCCAGCCTGAGGATCTCCCCGCTCCCATCGACATTCCCCCCCCCCCCCCGATGTTCAGATGACGGAGTCTACTACGACCATTCTTTACCTATCCTCCTCTGTGCGACCTTTGGAGCCCAGTCCCCTTGCATCCTCCCCTGTTGTTTCGCCTGACCCCCTCTTTTCTACCGATACACGAGATCACTCCACCTGTATCTCTGTTTCCCTCCGCAGCCCGAGTCCCTGCCATACCTCCTATAGCCCTCATATACCACCCTCTATTTTGTATATGAGCCATAGCCATCCTGCTCATTGCACTCCCTCCCGCAGTTGTCGCTCGATGTTTTCTGTTCACTCACGCTGCCATCATTGTATCTCCTCCCCCCATTTGTTGTCTTGTAACACCATTCCACAGGACCTCCCATCCCCACCATTCATCGGTTACGCCGATGGTGCAAGTCGTTACTCCCGGAATCTAGCCTCGGCAGGTTGGGCCATTTTCACCCCCTTGCATGCCCTTGTTCTCTCAAACGGGGTCTGCATTGGTACTTCCACCAACAATCAGACCGAATATGATGCGGTGCGTGGTCTCTTAGCCGATGCCCTCTTTCATCGCATCCTCCATCTGCATGTTCGTTTGGATTCCCTACTTCTTGTCATGCAACTAAATGGTGTTTATTGTGTGTATAACCCTGTGCTGTTTAGATGATATTTGCGAGTGAAACTCTTGATACGTGAATTTGAAACCATAACTTTCAACCATGTACCTCGAGAACAGAATCACTATGTAGATAGTATTGCAAACCATGTTCTAGATTGGCATTTATCACATGCATTTCATACAAGACAATAACATTCATAATCATTAAAAAAGATGCATATCCATAATATGTGTCGCAAAACATGTGTTTAGAGTCCATCTACTCTGATACATATGACATGCCCATAACATGTTACACAAAACTCAAAATTGGGGGCACCACCTGCCCCTACATACACACTAGGGGGCACCACATGCCCCACACCTAATCACTATCTGCCAGATCCCAAGCCAATGGCTCTGCCCCTGCAGCCTGTAGATCCTGTATCCCCTGACCGGCCATCGCCATGCGCCGCATGACACCTCGCCATTCCGAGGGTAGACCAATACATGGCTCTATGTACTGGTCGTCTAAGTCCTGCCACCCGCGCTCTGATACTCTGGTCAGCAACCTCTCGCATCTACGACGGATGTCCTCCAGAAGGGCGGCCACATCCTCATTATGCGCTGCTCTCGACCCACTCGGACCTGCAGCTCCAGATGCTGCCAGTCGTCCCATATATCCGGCCGATTTTACCAGAGCTATATCTGCATACCCAAAGTACATGAATCAGTACCCTATCTACTATTCACTAACTTTAATATGCCCAAAAAATAATAGTTACTTATCACTTACCATCAGGCCCCCATACTCGACCAGGCGGAAGTGGTAGGTCCGGATCCCCACAATAACTCATCCCACCATAGGGATAGTCGTCTATGTATAACGACATCTGATCCCAATGGGCAAAGAACTCAGGTTGAAACACTCGTCCGACCGCCCCTCCTCCTCCTCTGCACAGTAGCCGCCCCCATCGGCGCATCCTGGGCTCTCTCGGGCCCGCATCTGGGAGCTGTATACGAGGTCGTAAGGTCGGGATCTTCTCAAAGAAGAAAGCACACAATAAAGTCCCATACGAGAAATCGTGGTTCACTTGCCGCTTGCAGAGCGACAATTGTTGTTTGAGCGACACTAGCATCATTTGGGCCCACCCATAGTAGGTCCCACTCAACACACTCTCCACAATCATCATCTGCCCCCCAGTGATGTGATGGAGCGCCTGGTTGCCCAGGATACGCAGCACCGCTGCGGCCACTACACGGGTCTCTAATCTCTCTAGATCCTCGATCGGTATCCGAGTCCCCTTGACTCGGAGACCTGGTCGACAATGTCGCTCCACAAACTCCATAATATGTCGCCCCCGCGGTAATACTGGCTGCGTGTTTCCCACCATCCCCAGTGGCAGGAGACCTGTCAGGAAATACACATCCTGGACTGTCAGTTCGATCCTTTTCCCCTGCACTGCAAAGACCTAATGCTCTAGATCCCAGTAACTGATAATCCGGGCCAACAAAGGCTCTCCCGCTCTCATGAAAGGGTTCTCCAAAAACTTTAGAACCCCAAACCTGACCAACACACGACAGACACCCTGATATGCCTGGATCTCTGCCCGTAATGTACCCAGGTCTCTCTCTCTCTAGTTAACCCGTATATCTACCATATCTGCACAAAAACATCATCTTTTTCAGCATACAGATCGGGAATACCATAACCAAACACAAAAACCCAACTCTCAGCCATAAAACAACACTAAAACCACCTCATCTCCCAGGTCGCAGTTTTCTACCCAATTCTGGGATAGGTTGCAGTTTTTGCCCTAAAACCTGCTTCCCAGGTCGCACTTTTTGGCCCAAAAAGTGTGACCCGGCCGTAGAGATGAAGGAGGGTTTGTTACTAAGATTTTGGGCCCTAAACTGAACTTTCAATCCATCAAAATGAAAGAGTAAGGTTAGGCCTCTTACCTGAAACTGACGGATCTCGATTCCAACGGTCGGTTTGTCCGCTATGCTCGCCGCAAGATTTAGGGCCTTCTCTCCTCTCTACATTCACCACAACAACACTAGCAAATGAGTGAATTTGGAGGGAAAACTGCCTTATTAAAAGAGAACCCTTGTTTCTTCTTTCGCCTGCTGCGACCATACCGTAGCCCCGTTTGACAAACCGTCTGCACCGTTGGAAAGCTCTCACCGAGCCCTCAAATGGGTATCTGTTAGTTTTTTGTGATTTGATACTTCACCAGGACACATTTTGTCCAAGATAGGTCACTTCACCTATCCTTAAAATCACATTTCTTCACTTACAACACTTGTACTTGGGGCACCACTTTGCCTCCTTACTTGTCTTTGTTCATGTTGATTTTCGTTGCGAGTTCCCATCTTGTACTCATGTTTTCATGGTCCCCCATTGGACCTTTACTGTGTGGTAGCACCATCAAGTCGCCCTTGTTTAGAGCATCCAAGTTGAGTCATCATCGCATTCATAGAGTCTATCCCGAGTCCCTTTGTACCCCACTATAGTCCTCCATCCCTCATTGCTTGGTTTCTCTCTTGTGTCCACATTGTGGCCTTCAGTCCCACTATCCCTTATCCCTGATGATATCGTGTCAGTCACTGCCATGTCATTCATGCCCTTTATGCTCTAGCAAGGGAAGTCGTCCATTCGCTACTCAGTCCCCTCCATTCCACCATCATCATCGGTATTAGTCTATCCGGCTGCCCTTCTAGCTTATTTCTTCTCCCAAATTAGGATCTCTGCTAAATGCACTTATATGGACTCATTTCTGCCTACATCCTCATTCATTCCAGAAGCCAGGTCTAAAGGGCGGTGTACCTTGGTTCCGGCTTCCACTCTTGTTCGGTGCCTCGGATCAGGCAAAGGGATCTCTCATTTCCCTTTGACTTGATTGTTTCTCCACTCCAGCTCCTTTTAGCATGACCGAGATCTGTATACTTGATGGTTCAGTGATACAGCAGCAGCTCTTGATGATTCCTGGGTGTGAGATGTCTCCCAACTCCTCATCAGGTATCCCGCAGAGCCTCTAAGATGTGCCCTGAGATTCCCTCTCAAAATTTTATCTCTGCATATATTCGATGATGTTACCTAGCTACTTGGCAGCTTTGATTTGCATGTATCACGATTTTACAGCTCTCATTTGCTGTTCCTATTTTACAGGGCTATATCTCATGTACTCGTATATTATCGTAGATAAGTCCTGGCTGTTATCCTAGGCACAACATGTATGTGGGATTCCTCATTGTATTTTTATCTGGCTCATGATTATGCCAGCTGTACTTTATGGTTCGGTCCCTTGTTTACTGGACACACTATTCTTTTGTACTTTGTCTCGGCGGGCATAGGTATGCCTCCCTCGCCGCCTTTAGCACAGGTACCCTCTCATAAAAAGAGACTTGTTGCACCTGCGAGTCTCGTCTCCTCAGGGTCTAGTTCTTCAGCACACTATCTACCTTGCATTTCTCTCTCTGACTTCCCTTTTTGTTGTCTAGTGATTGTGTTCTTACAACGTACTTCGGTCATACGATTTGCTCCTGACACTCGCACGCTGGGGGGCAATCTGTTACACCATTTTTTGGTCATCTAACCTATTATCATTAGATGGACCTAAGTACACCATGTAAGACCAATTTTACCCTAAGTAAAATTGCCTTCACTATGTTAAATAACTTAATAAACCACATTTATTAGGTTGTTTATGGTCTAAACAGGAAATCCCAAAAGGAAATATTAAACAAACCTATATTTGTTTGATTTTCCTCATGGAATAATTAATTAAACCATAATTTAATTATTATTCCCAATCATGTTTAACCCAAAAACAAAGAAATTAATTAGATAAACCTTTATTTATCTTATTATTTTCTAGGAATAATTATTTAAATCTTATTTAGATAATATTCCTTGTTAAATATGACCAAATCACCCACAGATAATTAAATAAATCATTATTTTTTTTATTATCTTTCAACCACTTCCTTAAAAAGATAAATAAATCATTTATTTATTTATTTTTGACAAATAAAGGGATTTGACCCAAGTCAAATACTTTTTCCCTCCAACAAATATAATAAAATATTCCATAAAAGGTTGATCTAGATTTGGTTAACATTATTTTAATCGTGCACCAAGATCTAGAATGACCCAATATTTTGTTATAAATAGGAGGGTTTTCCCTACCATTCCTCACCTTTTGTTGCCTATTAGATCACTCTGGATCTATACACTTGGTCACATTTTTCTACATTATTTGTTGTGTGAGCTCCCTTTGAGTTCTATCTTTGTCTGGGTTTTCTACACCAACAAGAGAGAGAGATTCTAGATTTGAAGTGCTGAGGACTTCCAAGAACCCATCCCATTGAGGAGAATTGGATACGCCTTCTTGTTTTCCTCCCAGGTGCCCTTAATACAAAAATTATTTCAAAAATTGTTCTTGTCTTGTCTATTGGATATATGGAGCAAACCTTTTTTTTTACTGCTTAATGTCTTTCTATGCATAGATCTGGTTTTTTGCAGCTCTTTTCTTGATCAACTAACTGCAGATCTGAAGATATTGGCAGCCACTTTTGATGTTAGGGCTATTAGTTATGCGTAACTAAAGTGGTCTTTTTTCGTACACTTCGACAAATGATTCATACTAACAGTCTTTGTCTCTCTCGTTGGTTCTTTTTGGTGCTCTTCTCTGGTGCCGTGTTGGAAGGGCACTACCATGAATGTCTCTAGTAGACTTGTAGTTGTGGTTCCTACCAGGGTTTTTGGAAAACACAACTCCCATTGTGTCAATTTTTAATCCCAACACCATGTGTGGTAAACTATTAATTTGAATAGACATTGTATTTTATTTTTGGAAAATTTTAATAATCTATGGTTTTAATTTATTGATTTCACTTACTGTCTATGTCTCTGCTGTCAGGCGTACGATACTACTACGAATTTGGCCCCTATGATATTTTATAGTATGTCATTTGCCTGCTTAGAGGAAACATGGTTTTGTCTTCTTTTTTGTTTGAGCCTCAATGTCAACTAATTATTTGGGACTTCAGTGGCTTGAAGAGATTGTTCCATTTTTCCAAACAGTTCGCCTGCCTCGCTCTGCCCTCACTGTGGAAGATTGCTTTGTGAAAATCAGTAAACAAGTCAAGGAGAACCTCAAGGATGCGGATCCTATATTTGGGGAAATTGGCTCCATGATGGAGGAATGGATCAAAGCATGGAAGTCAGTCTGATCTTGATTCATTTCATTTTTAATGCAAAGTAATCTGTGTTTCTAAACTATCCAGAGAGTTGCTACATACTCTTGAACGAAAGGTCGACACTTTAAATTTTCTCTACATAGATAATACAAATCATTCCTATTTAGAGATTGTCGCACAAGCAATTTATCAGGATTAACATTTAGTAATTTCATATTGCATAGTCGGTATAAGCTTTAGAAATTTAGGTATATGAATAGAACTGGGTCATTTGAGATTTTGGTTGTCTGGGTACGAGGACCTTGTCTTCAGTTCTCAATCTAAGATTTCTTTGATGTACATACCCATTTGAATATTTAATATTGAGATAAACTATTTAAGTGACGAAATGGGCTTCTGGTTTGGGGATTTTTTCAATAAACACAGGAAAATAAAAGAGGAATTTATGCTTTTATGTTGCTCATGATGCTTATTGGGAAATTTAGTTCTAGGTTATAGCTTTTTATCTGCTATAACAACATAACTATAAATAAATGAAATGCTTGGTTCTGAAGGATTTTTCTGATTTGCTATGGTTTTTTATTTTTTTTTATGGAAAATGAAATATGTTACAGAAATAGATTAGATACTTGCATGAATGAACACATAGTTAAACACAGGCATGGACTCTAAAATTAAAAAATCAGGATGATTCTGGAACGCTTTCTCTTTTTTATTGGTTCGATGGTTTCTAGATCTGGTTTCATTTGCCTGGTAACATTATTTCAATAGACTTTGCAAATGTCTTTTTTATTTTCAAATTTGGGAAAGCATCCCTGGATCAGATATCTTGTTTAGTAACTGCCAGTGAACTTAACAGATTTGTTTTATAAATGGTCTTAACATTTTTTTTCCCTTTTTAAGAGCAATGTTTATAAGAATTTTTTAGAAGAAATTTCTTCTTCCTAATCATGTTTCAAGTTTTGGATTCAAAACTTGCTCAGAAATTATGTATTATTCTATCCTGACGATTATTGGTGTTTCATAATCTAACAGTAATGAGTCGAGGATTGTTTCAGACTCTGATTTATAATGTTTTTTTTAGGAATTGGTTCATATTTGTTTTCGTGTATTTGAGATTACTTTTGGTAATTTGAATAGTAATTGATTGATGCTTCCTAGTCCAAGTTTTAATTCATTATTTTCAACATATGATATATCTTTTTCCAATATATGTTTGTAAGTTGTTTTCTTAATTTCCATATGTTGGGGAAGCTTATTACACAGTAGAAATCAAACATTCTGGGTCTTGGCGATTATTGGTGTTTCATAACCTGATAGTAATGAGTCAAGGATTGTTTCAGACTCTGATTTATAATGTTTCTTTTAGGAATTGGTTCGGATTTGTTTTCATGTATTTGAGATTGCTTTTGGTAATCTGAATAATAATTTATTGATGCTTCCTAGTCCAGGTTTTAATTCATTATTTTCAACATATGATATATCTTTTTCCAGTAGATGTTTGTAAGCTATTTCCTTAATTGCCATATGTTGGGGAAGCTTATTACACAATAGAAATCAAACATTTTGGGACTGAGGCAATATTTCAACTACAAGAAATGGAAAATTTTAAGGATCTGCAGTTAAAGTTTCTTAATCTTAGCATCATATTTGCAGGGCCATGTGTTTTGATAGCCCTAAATTCCCTTTACCAAAATAATAGATTCAAACTACCATTCATGTATCAATGCTTACGTTTCATTAAAATTCTAGAAGTGCAATGCACAAAAGTTGGAAAGTTACATTGTTGAGATGGTTTTTAAAAAGTGTCATGTCTGGATGCGGTTGAAGCTCTTAAATTTTGTGGTCCTTTATATTTCGTACCTGCCTTTTGGGAATTATTTTCCTCAGACAATGAATTCTCTCTTTTAAAAACCCTCCAGTAAATCTGCCACCAATCCCTGTGTGATATTGTTTATTTCAATTCATTTCTTTGTCAAAATGTTTCAAGGAATGCTCAATCAGCATGTTTCTAGGCTTGAGCTATGTAGTTCACTGGTATGATGTTCTTGTCTGGTTGACAAGGTCATTTTTGGTTTATGAAGTCCAAAGGTATTCACCTAGGGGTGATAAATAGGGGGGGTAGTTTCCTAGACTAAGAATCCAAATTTACAGATCAGGTGACAAGTTGTCAAACGTGCTTCCCTTATACTAATTAGAGATTTATCTTCTAGTAAATTAAGAATCCTTTCACCCACATGCTTCCTTATCATACCCATTTAATGAGGTTGAGCAGAATTATGCTCTGGAAATCTCGAGGAGTGTGCACGGGAAATAATCTTTCATAGCCACCAATTATCCTCTGGAAGGTGATTTGCAGAGTATTTATCTCCTAATATTTGTACCTGAATGTCATGCATTTGATGTTTTTTTTAATTTTGATGTTCTTTATTATATGAGAAGACTCTCCTCCAAGAATTCCAACAAAGAATTTATGTGTCTGTGGTGGAATATTTTGTAAGAATAGGGACAATGAAAACCTAGCATATGCTAATTGGGTTGAACTCCTTCAGTTAAAGGTGAAAATTAAACCTTGGTATAGGTTGTTGTGAAGGTTCCTGGAGGTAGTCTCTTGAGAAGCCAAAATTTATAATGGGAAATATATAAATTCCATGCACCTTAGGAGTGAAAGATGTTGAAAAATTGGGTCAACGCAGAACTTTTTCTTCATCCATGGTTGCATGACATAAATAAAGTTGTGCATGGATCTCAAACAAAAGATAATTTACAATTCTGGTTGGTGGGAGGAAGATAAGATATTTTACAGATGTTGCTTTTATCCCTTTGTAAGTGTTGATCATATGTTGATAGATGACATTGCATACATGGAGTCGAACTGTGTCCTCTGAAAGTGATATGTTTTTACTCTAGTTTAATGTCCTCTATAGGGGTTAATTTTCTTTGGAGCATTATGCATGAGTTTGGAACATTGATTTTTATCTCTTACCTCTTACGTTACCTCTTTATCAAGTGGTGAAGCTAAGTGTTCAAACTTAACTTTCTGTTTCCTAGGCATCCATGACCTTACTATGGTTTGGGAGTCCACACTAGTTGGTTAAAAATTTTCAGTAATCTTGATCTTTCCATACAATTTTACTCACGATGATCCTACTGAGCTAGGGCCCCTTCCAAACTAATCTCCCTGAAGGGATCTAGAGTTTTCCAAATTGTAGGGGATGAATTATAAAAGAATATTAGTCTTTCTCCGCATACTCTAAATAGAGGGCAAACCGTACCATATAAGCATCATTACACTAGCATCAATGTTTGCATAATTTCATTGTCTTATGATGAGATTAATTTTCGAGGTGCATGGCCTAATTTCAATTGTAAAATGATGAATTCAATTCAGATGTACATTGCATGATGTCATTGGAGCATCAACACACTCATTGGTGTTTATTAGTTGCTGCTCATGAATAGTTTTTTGTGGATGAAAACTTATCTTGATCATTCCTTGTTTACATAGAAACATAATGATTATCATTTAGAAATTATACTTCTCTCATAGAAATCAACTACTGAATTCAAATATTCTCTATTTGGATGAGGTTTCCCCTTGAACTACATTTTGATGGAATTGAAGCCACAACTCCCAAAGTTCTTGTGGGATCAGATTCATTTTTATGAATACTTGAGAAGTATTCAACTATCAACTTTTATTTTTATGTGGCAAAACACAAATTACTTCTCCAATATTGCCCTTGCGAAACTAAATCTCCAAATATATCGAACATATATGATAGTAGTATGTTGCATTTCCATGCCCCAACCTTGTAGGCATTTCTTTATACAAATTGTAATACAACCACTGATGCTTTCATTTGAAGTTATTTTCTTTTATTTGGCATAGAAAACGGAGACCCTTATTTTCTTCTCCAAACATTAGATTGCATATAAATGTGTCTAAATCATTCCTTAACTATGCTCCAAGAATGATCATATATTCCCTCATGGAAAAAGGTCCACATAACCAGTGGTAGCGTCCAGTCCTAATATGACCACAAGAGGAAGACAATTGTGGATTTGGAACATATGAGGTTGTTAAAACTCCAGCTAATGTTATTTAAGAAAGATCAATTACAGGCCCTGATCAGGAAATTCCATTTTGTGTAGATGAACAGTTGGTTTTAGAGGTAGAATTTGTAGTTGTAGATGCTAAATTAGCTTATACCTCTTGAAATTTTTCCATGTGAACAATAAGACATATATTATAAAGTGACTAAAATGTACAGTCCACAAATGAACAGATCGCATGTCTGTCAGAAAGAGAAACTAGTTGGCAACAAATGAGCAATAGTATTCAGGTTCTCACATTTGATGCTGTGAAAGGATGCCAAACTATGTCCTTAGAAGCTTTAAAAGAACTATTGGTCTTACAGTTATGTTAGGAAATCTGGATGAGGTTTCCCCTTGAACTACATTTTGATGGAATTGAAGCCATAACTCCCAAAGTTATTGTGGGATCGGATTCATTTTTATGAATACTTGAGAAGTATTCAACTATCAACTTTGCTTTTGATGTGGCAAAACACAAATTACTTCTCCAATCTTGCCCTTACGAAACTAAATCTCCAAATATATCGAACATATATGATAGTAGTATGTTGCATTTCCATGCCCCAACCTTGCAGGCATTTCTTTATACAAATTTTAATACAGTCACTGATGATTTCATTTCAAGTTATTTTATTTTATTCAGTATAGCAAATGGGGACCCTTAGTTTCTTCTCCAAACATTAGATTGCATATAAATGTGTCTAAATCATTCCTTAACTATGCTCCAAGGATGATCATATATTCCCTCATGGAAAAAGGTCCACATAACTAGTGGCAACAACCAGTCCTAATATGACCACAGGAGGAAGAAAATTGTGGATTTGGAACATCTGAGGCTATTAAAGCTCAGGCTAATGTTGTTCCAGAAAGATCAATTGTAGGCCCTGATCAGGAAATTCCATTTTATGTAGATCAGCAGTTGATTTCAGAGGTAGACTCTATAGTTGTATATGTTAAAATTAGCTTATACCTCTTGACTTTTTTCCATGTGAATAATAATACTTATATGATAAAGTGACTAAAATGTACAGTCCACAAATGAACAGATCACTTGTCTGTCAGAAAGAGAAACCATTTGGCAACAAATGAGCAATAGTATTCAATTTTTCGCATTTGATGCTATGAAAGGATGCCAAACGATGTCCTTAGAAGCTTTAAAAGAACTGCTGATCTTACAATTATGCCAGGAAATCTAGATGAGGTTTCCCCTTGGTTATATTTTGATGGAATTGAAGCCACAACTCCCAAAGTTCTTGTGGGATCAGATTCATTTTTATGAATACTTGAGAAGTATTCAACTATCAACTTCGCTTTTGATGTGGAAAAGCACAAATTACTTCTTCAATATTGCCCTTACGAAACTAAATCTCCAAATATATCGAACATATATGATAGTAGTATGTTGCATTGCCATGCCCAAGCCTTGCAGGAATTTCTTTATACAAATTGTAATACAGCCATCGATGCTTTCATTTCAAGTTATTTTATTTTATTCGGCATAGCAAATGGGGACCCTTAGTTTCTTCTCGAAACATTAGATTGCATATAAATGTGTCTAAATAATTCCTTAACCACACTCCAAGGATGATCATATATTCCCTCATGGAAAAAGGTCCACATAACCAGTGGCAATGACCAGTCCTAATATAACCACAGGAGGAATAAAGACAAATAATGCTATGGTACTGAAAATGGGGATATCATTCCTTTGGGCAACTTTGTTCAGATCATCCTGTCTCTTGATATTTCTTTTTTGTGAGATTGTTAAGGAGTTATAATTATTAGGTTTGAAACATTTCCCAAGCAATATTGTGACTTCATTGACTTCATCATCTACTAAAGTAGTAAGCTGCTTACAAATAGTTTTTGTGGATGAAACCTTGTCTTCATCATTCCCTGTTTACATAGAAACATAATGATTATCATTTATAAATTATACTTCTCTCATAGAAATCAACTACCGACTTCAAATCTTCTCTGAAAGGAAACCATTAAAAAAAAATATTTTATTAATTTATTTTTTATAGCATTTATTTCTGAAATATGATGCATCTCTGATATTTATACTTAAGTATAGATCGTTTTTTTAAGATTTTTTTTCATCTTTGATGGTTCTAAACTTCGAACAACAACTATACAAATATTAAAATGCATTGTAGATAGTAGGAAGCCCAAATGTTTACTCTTCATGTGCCAAGTTATTCAATTTTGACTTGTAGAAATTGTAAGGGCATGGGAAAATGTCACAGTAACAAACCTTTAATGTTTTTTTTTTTTTTTATGTTGTCCATTCCAAGAGATCCAACTGAGACTGCACCGGGGATTTTTTCCAAAGCAAATATCTCTAACACTTTATTCTAGCCTGACCCTTTTTCAATCACTTTCATCTGCAATAGGTGGCTAGAGTGTGCAGACCTGATGTTGAAGCCAGGTCCTTTGACAATTTGCTAAATGTCAACGATGATGAGGAAGGGGGAACTGATGATTGTAACCCAGAAACTATGTTTGAGCCCTTGCTGGAGGAGGCAGAGACCTTATTAGTAGAAACTTGTTGGAGGAGTTAGAGACCTTATCAGTATAAGCTTGTAGCTTGGTTAGCTATAACAGAGAGGAGGAGAGTGTGGCGAGCATGGATATAGACCTGTCACTTGAAGATTCTAATATACCGTTTGCTAGTGATGATAGTAGTTTTAGTGCAGGAGAACTATGTGGTAGGGAGATTGTAAGTGATAGAAGTGCCAAATGTTCATACTTTGACAATCGTGGATTTGGAACTTCTGAGGCTATTAAAACTCAGGCTGATGTTGTTCCAGAAAGATCAATTGCAGGCCCTGATCAGGAAATTCCATTTTGTGTAGATTAGCAGTTGGTTTCAGAGGTAGACTCTGTAGTTGTAGATGCTAAAATTAGCTTATACCTCTTGACATTTTTCCATGTGAACAATAAAACTTATATGATAAAGTGACTAAAATGTACAGTCCGCAAATAAACAGATTACCTGTCTGTCCAAAAGAGAAACCAGTTGGAAAAAAATGAGCAATAGTATTCAAGTTCTCACATTTGATGCTATGAAAAGATGCCAAACAATGTCCTTAGAAGCTTTAAAAGAACTTTTAGTCTTACAGTTATGTCAGGAAATCTGGATGAGGTTTCCCCTTGAACTACATTTTGATGGAATTGAAGCCACAACTCCCAAAGTTCTTGTGGGATCAGATTCATTTTTATGAATACTTGAGAAGTATTCAAATATAAACTTCGCTTTTGATGTGGAAAAACACAAATTAATTCACCAATATTTCCCTTACGAAACTAAATCTCCAAATATATCGAACATATATGATAGCAGTATGTTTCATTGCCATGCCCCAGCCTTGCAGGCATTTCTTTATACAAATTTTAATATAACCACTGATGCTTTCATTTCAAGTTATTTTATTTTATTCAGCATAGCAAATGGATACCCTTAGTTTCTTCTCGAAACATTAGATTGCATATAAATTTGTCTAAATCATTTCTCAACTACGCTCCAAGGATGATCATATATTCCCTCATGGAAAAAGGTGCACATAACCAGTGGCAATGACCAGTCCTAATATGACCACAGGAGGAAGAAGGATAAATAATGTTATGGTACATTAAATAATCTCCAAGGATGATCATATATTCCCTCATGGAAAAAGGTCCACATAACCAGTGGCAACGACCAGTCCTAATATGACCACAGGAGGAAGAAGGACAAATAATGCTTTTGTACTAAAAATGGGGATATCATTCCTTTGGGAAAATTTGTTCAGATCACCCTGTTTCTTGATATTTCTTTTTTGTGAGATTGTTAAGGAGTTATAATTGTTAGGTTTGAAACGTTTCACAAGCGGTATTGAGACTTCATTGACTTCATCATCGACTAAAGCAGTAAGCTTCTCACGAATATTTTTTGTGGATGAAACCTTGTCTTGATCATTCCTTGTTTACATAGAAGCATGAGCCTATTGTCCCTAAAACTGTGGGAACTACTGTTATTATTGCTATTGTGGGGTCATGTCAGGTTATCATTGGTAATTGTGGAGATTCAAGAGTTGTTTTAGGCCGTGGAGGGAAGGCCATTCCACTTTCAGATGATCACAAAGTATGCCATGTTTTTTTTGGAGTAACGTTGTTATTGCCTACAATTTATCCTTTTGGAGGGGGTTGTGAAACCAATCTTTTTATCCAAACAATTCTCAAATCTATAATTTCTTTTAAATAAAATAATTCATATTTATAAGTGAAATATTCAATTAAATCACATAAAATATCACATATTTTTTTCCTCTATATTACTCTTTCCTATGTTACTACTTTACAACGTTTCCTTTGCAGCATATGGTGAAATTTCTAGTTAAATATTTGTAAAATGAATTTTTAAAAGGAAAACCCATATTCTATGGATAAATTAAAATATTTAAAGACATGAATATTTCCCCATCAAAGTTGCAATCTTTAAAATTTAAATAAACATGAGGTATGGTAAATAAATAAAACCTATTTTTATACTTACTCTAGAGCTAAGGTAAATAAATAAAAACATATATAAACTAGATGTATAGTAAATAAATAAAAATTATTTTTATATTTCCTCCATAAACCTTTTTATATTTAAAAAAAAAATTAAAAAATAAGTTTTATTTAGATCAAGCCTATGGGCCAAATACCATATTTATAAAATAACTATGGTAAATAAATAAATATAAAAGAGGTGCAAAGAGGTATGATAAATAAATAAATATACAATAGGTATAAAGAGGTATGGTAAATAAATAAATATAAAAGATGTATAAGGAGGTAAGGTAAATAAATAACAATATATCAATAGGATTATAAATAAAAATATAATTATATAACAAGCCTATGGGCCAAATACCATAGTAAATAAAAGAGGTATGGTAAATAAATAAAAATATAAATAAACCAAAGGTATGGTAAGTAAATAAAACCTCTTTTAATATTTACTCCATAATATGCTTTATATTTACGAATATTTATGTTCACTAGTTTACATAACTAAGAAGAAATAGAGAGAGAGAGAGAAGTAGAGAGAGAGAGAGAGAGAGAGTGATAAGGGAGATATGGAGAGAGAATGTGTAGGTTTAGGGGTGAGATAAAGAGACAAAGTAGGATGTATGGAAAGAAGGGGGGAGAGAAGAAGAGAGAAGGAGAGAGGGAGTGATATAGTAATGTAGTTGGAGAGAGAGAGAGGGGTAGAAAGAGAGAGAGAAAGGAAGGGAGAAGGGGGAGGAGAGAGGATGAGAGAGAGAGAGAGAGAGATGGGAGAAGAGAGAGGATTAGAGGGAAAAGAGAGAGGGAGGTAGGAGAGAAAGGGAGAGAGAGGAAGGATGAGAGAGAGGAGGAGAGTGATGGGGGAAGAGAGAGTATTGGAGAGAGAGAGAGAGAGAGAGATCAGGGAAGAGAGAGGGAGTTAGGAGAGAGAGAGGACTTGAGATAGATAAGGAGAGAGGGATCAATAAAGAGATGGAGTTGGAGGGGGAGATATGTAGCAAATAAGAAATATAGAGAGTGAGAAGTGGAGAGATAGAAAGAGTGACAAGGGAGAGACAAAGAGAGAGTGTGTATGTTTGGGGCTGAGATAAAGAGACAAATAAGGAGAGATGGAGATGGGGGGAGGAGGAGATATAAGGAGAGAGGGAGGGATGTAGTAATATAGTTGGTAGTTGAAGAGAGAGAGAGAGAGAGAGGGAGAGACAGATGGGAGAGAAAGGGAAAAGAGAGGATGTGATAGAGTAGAGAGAGGGAAGGAAAGAGAGATGGACTTGGAGGGGGAGGGGGAGGGAGGTAAGAAGAAAGACATAGAGAGAGAAAGGTGGAGAGAGAGAGAGAGAGAGTGAGTGATAAAGAATATGGATAGAGAGGGAGAGAGGACAAAAGGAGGAAAGAGAGATATTAGCAGGGAGAGGGAGAGAAGGGGAAGATAGAGATATAGATGGAACATGAAGAGAGGGAAGAAGAGAGAGATGGAGAGAGGAGGGGATTGAAAAAGAGATTGATATATATGGAGTGCGAGAGCGTGTGTGTTTAGGGGGGTGAGATAGAGAGACAGAAAAGAAGAGATGGAGGGGGATATAGATATGCATGGAGGGTGGAGAGAGGGAAGAGTATTTCTCACACTAGATGGATTCATATAAGTGGAGATGGTGATTTATAATCCTAATGGATTATTTGCACTATATGCATAGATTTTAGTGTAGATATTTATTTCTAATGATATTTTATTGCTTGCAGTAGATGCATTGATTTCAGTGTAGGTGGTGATTTCTAATACAATTTGATTGCTTGCACTGAATGTGTTGATTTCAATTTAGATGTCGATTTATAATTATATTTGATTACTTGCACTATATGAATTGATTTCAGTGTAGATGATTTCTAATCCTATTTTATTGTTTGCACTAAATGCATTGATTTCAGTGTAGATGACGATTTCTAATCCTATTTGATTTCTTTGAGTAAATGCATTGATTTCAGTGTAGATGTTGGTTTCTAGAGAGAGAGAGTGAGTGATAAGGAAGATGGAGAGAGAGGGAGACGACAAAAGGAGGAAAGAGAGATATTATCATGGGAGAGGGAGAGAAGGGGAAGATAGAGATATAGATGGAAGGTGAATAAAGGGAAGAAGAGAGAGATGGGGAGAGGGGGTGATTGACAAAGAGATTGATATATTTATAGTGTGAGAGCGTGTGTGTTTAGGGGAATGAGATAGAGAGACAAAAAGGAATAGATGGAGGGGGATATAGATATGGATGGAGGGTGGAGAGAGGGAAGACTATTTATAGCAGTAGATAGATTGATATAAGTGGAGATGGTGATTTCTAATCCTATTTGTTTATTTGCACTAGATGCATCGATTTTAGTGTAGATATTTATTTCTAATGATACTTGATTACTTGGACTAGATGCATTGATTTTAGTGTAGGTGGTGATTTCTAATACAATTTGATTGCTTTCACTGAATGTGTTGATTTCAATTTAGATGTCGATTTATAATTATATTTGATTACTTGCACTAGATTAATTGATTTCAATGTAGATGATTTCTAATCTTATTTGATTGTTTGCACTAAATGCATTGATTTCAGTGTAGAAGGAAATTTCTAATCCTATTTGATTTCTTTGAGTAAATGCATTGATTTCAATGTAGATGTTGGTTTCTAGAGAGAAAGAGTGAGTGATAAGGAAGATGGAGAGAGAGGGAGAGAGGACAAAAGGAGGAAAGAGAGATATTAGCGAGGGAGAGGGAGAGAAGGGGAAGATAGAGATATAGATGGAACATGAAGAGAGGGAAGAAGAGAGAGATGGGGAGAGGGGGTGATTGACAAAGAGAATGATATATATGGAGTGCGAGAGCGTGTGTGTTTAAGGGGGTGAGATAGAGAGACGAAAAACAAGAGATGGAGGGGGATATACATATGGATGGAGGGTGGAGAGAGGGAAGAATATTTATTGCACTAGATGGATTGATTTAAGTGGAGATGATGATTTATAGTCCTATTTGATTTATTTCACTAGATGCATCGATTTTAGTGTAGATATTTATTTCTAATGATATTTGATTACTTGCACTAGATGCATTGATTTCAGTGTAGGTGGTGATTTATAATACTATTTGATTGCTTGCACTAGATGTGTTGATTTCAATTTAGACGCCGATTTATAATTATATTTGATTGCTTGAACCATATGCATTGATTTCAATGTAGATTATTTCTAATCCTATTTGATTGTTTGCACTAAATGCATTGATTTTAGTGTAGATGGCGATTTCTAATCTTATTTGATTGTTTTGAGTAAATGCATTGATTTCAGTGTAGATGTTGGTTTCTAATCTTATTTGATTTCTTGCATTAGGTGCATTGATTTCAATGTAGAAGTTATTTTCTAATCTTATTTGATTGCTTGAATTAAATGCATTGATTTCAATGTATATGTTGATTTATGATTTGATTTAATTGGATATATGATGGTACATTAATTTTAAAGTGATTGGATTAACAATATGCATTGATTTTAGTGTAAGCACAAAACTTTATTGACAATGTACATTGATTTTTGTGTTATAGTAATTTAACCTATTAATATTGGAGAGAAAGAGAGACAAGGTATCATGTTTACTACAACATCTCGAGCTAAAGATTTAAATGGGTTACAATTTATTTTATTTTTTTCATATAATTGATATGAAAAGATAACAAAACTAAGGGTGGCAATAAGAATAGTATTAGAAAATAGTTTGAGATTGATCACAATGAAGACTATTTGTAACATGAGTACATTCTTATTATTCACATTTTCTATTTTTCAACACTATTATTGTCACTTTGCATTCAAAAAAAATATTTCATCATTATAGTTATTAACAATATTTATCATCTCAACGAACTGAGGTAACTAAGAAAATTTAAAATTAAAATGACCAAGTTAATCTCAGAAATATTTAGCATATTTAAAATGATTGTACTAATATTTAATGTATTTACATATTATTGATAAAATTAATCATTTCTTCAACATATTTTCCTTGGCAACACACAACTGAAACCAACCTAGATCCATCTTAACTCCGGATCTATCAAGTGCCGAGAGGGATCAAATCTCTCGAGGTGCAAACCTTTCTTCAAGTTTTGCACTCAAAAAAGAGGTTTGCACCTCGAGAGATTTGATCCCTCTCGGCATTGAATAGATCCGGAGTTAAGATGGATGTGGGCTGGTTATTAGAAAATAAGAAGTGAAACTTTTTTAACCAATAAAATTTCAAATAAATATTATTTAAAAATATTAAATTTTAATTGATAATATTCAACTTTAAATAAGTCTTAAAGTAATAGCTATTCAACCCAAAACTCTAAAACTCAATGCTAATAAATACTAATAAAATAATTTTATATCAACTTTTAATGTTCTTTTAAAATAATTAAAAAAAAACAAATAAAAATAAAAATTAATATTATTTATATTTTAATTAGATAAATAAATAAATTATTTTAATATTTATGTGAATTAATTTATTTTAATATTAACTTAAAATAAACATAAATATATATGCATATATGAATACCCATAATATATTTTAGTGTGTAAATAGAAATAATTGAAAGTAAAAAGATTTAATCTCTTTCTTATAATCTAATAATTAGATGTGTAATTAATATAATTTTTAATATAAAATTAATATGTGAAATTATTTTTTAATTCAAAAATTTAATGTACATAATAAATAAAATATTTTAATATATAAAATTAAATAATATTGAAATATATTTAAAAATATATTAATCAGAAAAAAAATGTAAATATTGTAATCCATTTGAACAAAAACACTAAATTATTTCAATGATGTGAGAATTGAGAGCGATTACGAATTTGAACAGTGCTAGGGTTTTGAACTTCGTTGCTCTCCGCCAACGTGTAGATCTCAACAGAAGATGGAGAAGAAATCAAGTTTTGGGCCTTGTGAGCATAAGTTCAATGGCTCCTGGGAGAGTTACGTATGCACAGGTATAGGATACCTGCAATGGCAGATGTAGTAGATCGACGAAGTTGCTGAGTATAACTTCATTTGGATTCGCATTGGTGGCATTGATATTTGTTTTTTTCAGTGGACACATGTGTTGTGGTGCTTTGTGCCAAATTTCCGCAATGGTCCCCACGATCTCCTTTTTCCCGTGGAGTGTGACAATGAACTAAATCTAGAGCGGGAGGCCTTGATGGAGGGGTTTTCAATGAAAAAAATGATTGGCAACGCGAGTTTTCAGCGAGAGCCGGAATTGAAGGGCTTTTTTCAAATCTTTGTGAAAACCCCATATGGGATATCAATCCTTTTAGGGGGTTTGGATAGGGATTTGGTCCTTGATTTGAATTTGAGGATTCAGAAAACGGTGGGTATCTCGGTAGATCTATGCAAGATGCCTTCTAGTTGCGAGACTATGGAATCGAATGAAATTCTTTTATCATCTTAAATATGTGGTTAAATGGAGGTTTTCCTGGGTCAAACCCCAAGGGAACATGTACATTTAAGGATATGATCCAAACATCATATCCCTAGATCTTACCTTGTGGAACACATGTGATTAGGTTTTGACAATGGCAATAAATCATCTAGAAGTTACTAAATGGTTTTCCATCTTTTAAGTTCGAGCATTCATTCATAGATTTAATAGATTATGGCCAAAATCAGTGGATCACATCAATGGGTATGTACAAATTAGACTTCAAATTGTGATTTTCATTTGTGCCTTGGGAATTTTTTGTGGTACAATTTGATACATTGAAGGATCTGCATTTTATTTTAAATGAGGGCCCATGGTTTTAGAGCAATGTAGGCTTTTTTATAACCCCATGGTTTCTAGGGTTTGAATACAATTGTGGTTTCCAAACTGTTAGTTTGGGTCAAATTACATAACCTTCACCTTCCTTTTTGGCACTAACAAGTTTTAGAAGAAATTGATAATACTTTGATAGACCTACAAAGAGAATTTTACATTTGCTAGGATCTGTGTAGAAGTAGAACTTAGTAAAGGTTTACCCGATTGTATTCACTTAATTCACAACATTATTCAATGGACCCAACCTTTAGATTTTGAAATTACAACTTTCTAATTTCGCATCTGTCTTCAAATTGGACATTTACAAAATAAGTGTCCACTGACAAAAAAACATCCTAAAAGAAAAAAGAAACAAACTAAAAAGCCAAAGGGTTGGCAATTTCAAGAGAAACTTTTTTTAGATGAAGAGGATGGCGAAATAACGGAGAATCCTATGGATGCTCAGAAACCATAAGGAATATTTGTGAGCGACGGGGTTGATAAGAAGGGAATAAAGATGCGAAGTCCACAAACAATGAAAGTAGTAGAAAACACAGCTCCAATGTAGTAGAACGAAAAAACTATCACTAAAAAAGAGATGAGAGACATTAAAATATCCCATGCATTAGAGAGTTCGAACTCAGACAAAGAGGCCTCTTTGAAGGTGGAAGAGAATTGAATGGAAATTGTAACTACCACTCCCAATCAAGGAGGTAGGTGAAAAGTAGAGAAAAGGATAGTTAGGTGACTTTACACTTAGGCCTAGTGTAACTTTTTTCACTTTTGCTTAGTTATTACGCCATAAGGCATTCCCTTTGAAAACAACTCCTCCAGGTGCCACTTTGCACCCCTTTGCACAGTGGGATCCATTGTTAGATGATTGGAAATTCTTCTACCATTAGATCCCACTACAACTGTCAACCAAATTTTGATTTGTGCAACTGTTCAACTTGTTAATCTTTGTAATAGCCCATTAAATCCCTCTCCTTTTCCTAAATAGGCAAACAACTGCAGCAATTTTTATATTTTTAAGGGTCAAAAGAGTTTCAAGCGCACTCGAGTGTTTTAGACCTTCCAAAAGAAATAATGAGAGGTTGTCATGGGATGAGTAAAAATCAATGTCGTTCAACAAAAATGTACGTAGTGAGTTGTTTTGTTTTATAGATTTATGTCCACATTTTGTCAAACCCTAATGGCGACATCATCATGGGATGAGTAAAAATCAATGTCCTTCAACAAAAATGTACGTAGTGACTTGTTTTGTTATAGATTTATGTCGGCATTTTGTCAAACCCTAATGGCGACATCGTGTACCTAAAACCATGTGTTTAGCTTTTTCTCAGTTTATCAAGGAAACGTTGAGAATTGGGACTGGACATATTTATAGCAGGTTTACGTAGAAAACTGTCGAAAATGTAGTCGGATCCTTGATGGTTATTTTTATTTAAAGGATATACAATTCCCAAAGAATGGATGTGCATGATATTTAGATAGCAACTAGTACGAAGACGCTCTTACTTTCAATCCTCGAGGATGGAAGGTGCTAGCTATGCCCACTGCTTTCCGATCTAAAAAGTAAAATTAAAGGCATTTACTTGTCTATTCAACTTATACCTTGTTAAATTACAAAATTTCGAACCCAACTATTAATCATATAGTCAACTTTTTCTTTGGAGCTGGCCCTACAAAATGTCCAGGATATGAATTTGTTACGTTGCTCATTTCCATTTTCTTGTATCATCTTGTGACAAATTTATGGTAAATATTACCTCTCCCCGACACACAAACCATCCAAGCTTCATGCTATTTTCAAATTCTGATTTAAACAATATATTTTCAGATGCTATGCAGATGGGATTACACTCCTTTCGATACGAAGTTAAGGGGGTTTGATTCACCCTTCGTATCAACGGTTGATAATTCCACTGGAAGGCTTAGGAAATTAACCAATTTTCAAAAGTATACATAAGTTTGGTCAAGAGTTAACTTATCTTTACAATCTCCGAAACTCGATACACTATATTTAATTTTACAATATCCATAATAGTAATATAGTAACATCATCTAGAATATGATGATAATTGCGATTGTGACTGCTTATATAAAATATATCGTAAACATTATTGGATTGTAACACTAAGAGGTGAGGTTAATAATATGTGGTAGAATGAACTGAATTCAATAGATAATAGATAATAACATCTTAGTGAGGTTAATAATATGTGTTAGAATGAACTGAATTCAATAGATAATAGATAATATCGTGATGTTATTTTGATTAATTTATGTTTTTTTAATACTATTTAATGGTTTAATGGTTATGATATATAGAATTATTTAAAAGTTTTAGGATGAATTGTAATAATTTTTAAAGATATTGTTTAATTTTAAATGAAATATTCATCTTGAAATTTAATTGTAATGATTTTTAATAATTAAAAAAATATATTATTTGATTATGGCATTTGTATAAGTTAATTTTATACTAAAAGGTTAAGTTTATTATGGTTATGTTTTATTGGATATTGGTTTATAATGGTAAGTTATAGTTAATCATATTTGATTGTATTTGGTTATGATTGATTGAGGTTGAAAATGATGCCCATAGTTAATCAAAGGGAACATGATTTCTCAAGATTTATGTCAATTACAACATTCATCAATAGTTATGTCACATTGCATTGATCTTAATGGATTATTTTTTAACATTCACCTTCATTGATTTATATAAAATTACTAACTTCGATTATATTGCACCATGTGATACTCTTAAAATCTTATAGACAAATTATTCATTTAATATTTAATATAAGTATGCATTAAAGTGTTTAGTAATGTCTACTTGTATTAAAGCACAAATTATTCATTTTTTAAAGTACTATGCAACTATTATTTTAATTGATTATGGTTGATTTAAGTTTGACCGTTCAATTTTAATCCTTATAATTGTTTAGATAACTTTATTTATCATGTTTGATTAGTCTAAGATTGATGTCCCTAAATATGGGCAGAGTTTTCACCTAAAACTTCTAAAACTTCATGGAGATCACACAATGTTTTAGAAACTCTCATCATCATATTGGTAGATGCGGCAATCTACATGTTAAAATACTTTTTAATGATTTATTCTTTTTATTAAATTATACCAATTGGTAATATTTCTTAATTATGTCATAAGGTGTTCCACTTTGAGAACAACTCCCCCAACTGAAACTCTGCACCCCTTTTCACCATTAGGTCCATTGTTGAATGATTGAAAGTTATTCTACCATTAGATCCCATTGCAACTGTCAACCAAATCTTGACTTATACAACTGTTATACTTGTTGATCTTTTTAGTAAGCCATTAAGTCCCTTTCCTTTCCCTCTAAATATGCGGGCCACTCTTGCAATTTTGATTTGTATTTTCAAGAGCCAGGAGGGTTTCAAATGCACTCAAGGTTTTGAATTCAATCCGTAGCAACCCACTTGTGATATCTGAGCATTACACGAGGTTTGATTACATAATGTAAATCTCTACAAATTACTCCGATCTCATATAATCCACTTACATTCATCTTTATTGATTTATATAAAATTAATATATTTAATTATATTACACTCTTCAATACTCTTAAAATCTTATAGACAAATTATTCAATTAATATTTAATAAAAATCCACATTAAAGTGTTTAGTAATGTTTAGTTGTATTAAACCACACACTATTCATTTTTTAAAAGTACTAGGAAGCTATTATTTTAATAGATTATGGTTGATTTAAGTTTGACCATTCAATTTTAATCCTTATAATTGGTTAGATAACTTACTTTATCATGTTTTGTTATTCTAATATTTATGTCCCTAAATATGGGTGAAGTTTTCACCTAAAAATTATCACACTTCAAGGAGATCATACAATGTTTTAGAAGCTCTCATCATCATATTGGTAGATGTGGAAATCTACATGTTAAAAATTTTAACAATTTATTCTTTTTATTAAATTATACCAATTGGTAATATTTCTTAATTACGTCATAAGGCATTCCCCTTTGAGAATAACTCCCCCAACTGCCACTTTTCACCCCTTTGCATAGTCAGATCCATTGTTATACGATTGCAAGTTCTTCTACCATTAGATCCCACTATAACTATCAACCAAAAATTGACTTGTGCAACCGTTCAACTTGTTCATCTTTGTAATATTCCATTAATTCCCTTTCCTTTCCCTCTAAATAGATGGGTTGCTCCTGAATTTTCATTTGTAATTTCAAGAGTCAGGAGGGTTTCATGCACACTCGAGGGTTTAAATTCAATATGCTACAATCCACTTGTGAGATCTGAGCATTACACGAGGTTTGGTCACAGAGTCTAGATCTCTGAAAATCACTCTGATCTCAAATAATCCACTAAGGATATTACTATTTTTTAAATATATATTCATTCAATTTCAACACAAAGTTCATGCTTGGTATTACCAACATTTGAGAAGGTGAGAACCCAAAAGAAATTTCTTCACACGACTCCCACCCACAATACTCAAATCTTTGCACAGATAAATGCTGAAATGCACTCTGTCTATGCCTCCTACACCATCATGGACTTTTATGAAGCCCATCAGGCACTTCTGTGGAATTACTTAAATAGCAGGAAGACTGGCATCTGCTTGAGATACTACCTCAGAAGCTTCACTTATTAGTATAGAATTGCTTTGGGAGGCTACAATTTCACAACCAAGCTTATGTGTAGTTGTTGTGTATTTACCTAAACCTTGTAGAAGTGTTGTATATATGCATGTTATACCTATAGAAATTTGAGAGGAAGGTGAGTTGGAGAGTGCCTCGAGTTGCCAAGATTGGGGTGTTCAAAATTATATTGGGTTATTCATGAATTGCAATGTTGAAAATTGGCATGTGAGCTACAACTATTGAAGTTTGCAACAAGAAACAGTGAAATTGGCATCCAAAAAAAAACATTCAGCACACACACCTAGTGCATTAAGCACCTAGTTTCATTAAGCACCTAGTTGCATTAAGCGCCGAGACTAGGTGGGGCCCACAGTGCTATTTTTGGGTGCATGTCTATTTTAGTTATCCCTTCATTAAGATGGACAATAAACTGTAATCTATTCTCAATGTAAACTTGAAATAGTTAACTGAGAGTGATAAACTCAGTTAGCTAGTGGATTTCAAGTTAGAGGTAGCTGGTGAGGCATGCAGAGTAATTCTAGTTATAAAAAAGTTTGAAGTGCAGTGGTGCACTAGTTAATGCAATTTGTAATCAGTTTAACTCAGTTAAGTGATTTAAATTTAGTTGTGCTAGTTGTAGATTTTTGTTGCACTAGTGATAGATCAAGTGAATTAAATATTATTTAATTCACAATCAGTGATCTCACATGCAACTAAGGATTTACTATTATTAGTTGCATGCATGTTAGTTCCAGTGGAGACCTAGTTGAGATCTAGGTGAAAGGGAAGTGTAACTATCAATTGTGATATTAGTAGGCTACCCAGGTGTAGTTAAAACACCACAAGATGCCCATGATACTCAGAGCAGTGTAGGAAGGATGGAATTACTTATGAATAGGGATTTAATTCCTCATGAACTGTGTGAACAAGGGAAGTTCAAGATAGGCTAAGAATTGGCTGAGTATTGGCCCACTTTTGTCTGGATCAATCTGAGATAATTAGCTGAATACATGAGGGCTCTTGTGAGAAGAGTTGTATGTAATTGTTTCATGATTCCTTGTGGAATATACAATATATGATAGAGGGGTTTTGAGTAGTAAGATTTCCCCGGGAAATTATCTGTGTTGGGTGTGATTGATCTTTCTTCATGTTAATGTGATTAGAGATTGTGTTTTTAATTCCACAAAATATTTGTAGAAGCGATTCAGTATTTAAATTTAGTACATTGTTAGATCGGGTGAATCCAAAATATACATGCATGTTGTATAATTTCTACAAGGTATCAGAGCACAGGAAATTGCAGAAGTGAAGTAGGAGTTGAGTTTTTGATTGGATAGAATTTGAATTTGCAGAAAGTCTTTCTTGGTGCTATAGCTGATTCAAGATCGAAATGGATTTCAATGGCTTGAGGTTGGAGTATGCACTTGAGGGTAACTCAAACTATATCGCTTGGAAGGACATGATGGAGGTAGTACTTGAAGACAATGGCTTGAAGGAATTCATTGACAATGATGTTCCTAAACCCGCTGTGGCAGATGCTGCAAATCTTGATGCATGGCAAAAAAAAGTGGCAAAGGCGAGAAGGATCTTGTTGGAGGGAGTACGAGACCATATTGTCTCAAGCCTCCATGGGAAAGTCGCACCATATGCAACATGGAAGGCTTTGATGGATCTATTCCAAAGCAGCAGCAATAATAAGAAATTTGTGCTGAAAGATAAACTCAGGAAGATCAAGATGGAAAAGAAAGACATTATTTCGGTATAGTTAACAAAGTTTGTCCAATGTCAGGATGAGCTTGGGAGTGTAGGAATTACTGTCGTTGATGATGATTTTGTGTACCTAGCTATCCTAAGACTTCCCAAGATTTGGCATAGTTATCAAGACTCTCTCAATGGAAGGGAAAACCTTCCAGATTGGGAACAACTGTGGTCGGATTTGGTACAGGAGGAGTTTAGATGGAATACCAGAGCTGAATCTTCATATAAGAATGAAGATGAAGAAGATTGTGCTTTGGCTGCCAAAGAAAAGAAAGGGAAGGTGAAGAAATTCCATCCCAAATTTGAGGCCGGTGAAGATGGCAAGGACTGCGACATGTCTAGGGTGAAGTGTTTTCACTATCAAAAGCATGGGCATTTTGCCACAAATTGTCCACAAAAGAAGAAGAACAAGAGGGCTGGAGGATCTGCAGCTGGTGAGGATTTGGCCTCGCAATTTGAGCTTGACTTCTCATTGATCGCATGCATGGTGTCAAGTGCATTGGGATCGGGGTGGTAATTGGACAGTGATGCTTCCTTTCACATGACGAGAAACAATGAAATTTTTAGTAACTTGGAGGAGAAGGATCTCCATATGCATATTGAAATGGGTGATGACGGATAATACAGTGCTACCAGGATTGGTATCATTACCTTCTAGAGGCAGTAAGGTAAACTCTTTCAATTTAAATAATGTAATGCATGTACGAGGTTTGAAGAAAAATTTAATCCTAGTTGCAATATTAGAGGATAGAGGTTATGATGTTGTTTTCAGTGAAGCAAAATTTTTCCTGCGACACAAAGCAGTAGGAAAAGCGAAGAAGCTTAGGATTCAAGTTAAGAATCTCTATAGACTTGATGTAGATGTGATTTCTACAGAGCTTACAACCATTGGGAAGTGTGAGAAATCCATGCAATTGACCCTTGAGAGGGAGCTGGATTTGCATGCATGTGAGACTGAACCTCAAGATGTGGAGCAACCACATGCGAAGGATCATGGAGTGAAAAAAAACACTCAAGAAAAGAAATTTCGAGCCAGATGGGTAGAGGGAGTGCATGAAACTATACCACCAGGTGTGAGGTGGGGTGAAATGCATGATTAATCCCAAGAATAAATTTGGGCAAGATCCTAGAGATTGTGGGTCTCATGGATTGAACCTGGCTACGAGGATTTGACAAAGAATAAGTATCAGGATTAGTTAGATTGATGCATCCAGATGTTAGGAGGACATGAAATCAAAGTGAGAACGTCGAATACTAGAGCACATATTAGAGTTTGCAGCAAGTGCAGAGTGCATGAATGTAGATGTCAATAACACAGAGAATCCAGCAGACATGTGCAGTAGCTAGCAGAAGTTAGAAGACTTTGATGACATATGTATTATACTGATTGAGTTGTTTGGAGGCTATTCAGTTTTGGAAGTGTTTCTTGCAAAGGTTGCATGTGCGAGAAACACTAGAGAAGTTTTGCATGCAAGAGTTGCATGTCGCATGCAAGGGTTGCATGTCGCATGCAAGAGGTGCATGTCACATGCAAGGACATTCCTTTCTTGTTGAGAGGGAGTGTTGAAGTTTTCAATAAGAAATAGTGAAATTGGCATCCATAAACATCATTCAACACCCACACCTAGTGCATTAAGCACCTAGTTGCATTAAGAACCCAGACTAGGGTGGGGCCCACAGTGTTATTTTTGGGTGCATGTCTATTTTAGTTATCCCTTAATTAATATGGACAATAAATTGTAATATATTCTCAATGTAAACTTGAAATAGTTAACTGAGAGTGATAAACTCAGTTAGTTAGTGGATTTCGAGTTAGAGGTAGTTGATGAGGCATGTAGAGTATTTCTAGTTGTAACAAAGTTTGAAGTGAGTGGTGCATTAGTTAATCCAGGTTGTAATTAGTTTAACTCAATTGTGCTAGTTGTAACTGTTTGTTGCACTAGTGACAGATCAAGTGAATTAAATATTATTTAATTCACAATCAGTGATCTCACATGCAACTGAGGATTTACTATTATTAGCTGCATGCATGTCAGTTCCAGGGAGACCTAATTGAGATCTAGGTGAAAGGGAAGTTTAACTATCAGTTGTGATATTAATAGGCTACCGAGGTGTAGTTGAGACACCACAGGATGCACATGATACTCATCGCAGTGTAGGAATGCCAAAATTCCTTGTGAATAGGGATTGCATTCCTCATGAACTGCATGAGCAAGGCAGGTTGAAGACACACTAAGAATTGACTGAGTATTGGCCTGATTTTGTCTGGATCAGTGTGAGACATTAGCTGAATACATGAGGGCTCTTGTGAGAAGCGTTGTATGTAATTGTTTCATGATTCCTTGTGGAATATGTAATATATAATAGAGGGGTTTTGAGCATCGATATTTCCCCTGGAAATTATTTGTGTTGTGTGTGATTGATATTTATTCATGTTCATGTGATTAGCGATCGTGTTTTTAATTCCACAAAATATTTGTAGAAGAGATTCAATATTTAACTTTAGTACATTGTTAGATCGGGTGAATCCAAGATATACATGCATGTTGTATAATTTCTACAACAACCATGAAGAAATAGGTAAGTTTTAGGAGGTAATTTGGAGAGGGGCTCCAATAATTCACTGAGATTAAGACAAATCTAACATTTTGGAATTTATTTATATAAAATATTATTTTTTATACTTATATTAAAAATATAAAATGTAATTTTAATCTATAAAATTATAGCAATATACTTATATTCTCTATTTGAAACATGATGCTCTATAAATCTGGATCTTTTCCAAAGAAACCAAACATAGATGACAATTCCCATTTACTAAATATAGATCAAATCACTATTATAAAACTCCAAAATTAAAGGTAGTGTTAATTTGCACTCTAATCAAGGATTTAATTCAGTGTTATGTTAAAAAAATGCCTAAAAAACATCATAGAAATGTAGAAATTTATTAATACTGATGTATTACCAGATCCTCCTTATCTCATAATATTTATCTTCTTGCAAAATACAGAATCCTTCCGCTATTGATCTTGTGGAAATTTAAAACTCAATTGCAAACACATGTGAATAAACTCAGTCGCACATAACATAGTTGTTTAACAGGAAATCTTAAAGCTCAAAACCCCAACTATCATATTATGTATATCAATGGAATCATGTAATAATCTCATACAAATATTAGTACATCAAGATCTCAGTACAATCAACAATCATTACACACTGTCATGCAGAAATTTGCATATCTATGCACTAATTTCTTGCCTCATGACTGTCAGCCTCCACTGCGCAATCCCTACTGAAGAAGACCCCTGAATGAATTCAAATTGGCCTTGTCTTGACTGTGCAATCCTCATTGGAAAATCCAATGTGTGTAAGATGCATTGAATGCATCACTATAGTCACAACGGATAGTCCATATTTCCCTTTCACCTATCTCTCCACTAGGTCTCCATTGGAACTGACATGCACTGTAGTTAACTGTTGTTTATGTTTATTTGTTAGTGAGTTATTAGTTGTGAATTAATTTACTAATTAATTCCCTTAACTCTCACTAGTGTATCTTTCAGTTAAACTAGATACAACTAGTTCAACTGAGTTTAACTCACTTAACTGAGTTAAACTAAATAACAACTCCATAAAATACTCTTCCAACTATGTCATAACCTTTCCACTTCAATTATAACTGAGTGCTCATGCATGAGTCACCAATAAACCCTAGGAATTGCATAATTCCTTCAGCCCACTGATTTTCCAAATCTATTCATTGAAATAAAGTGCTCCAAGAGAATAAGTTGATGTTTATTTTCAGGTTATTATTAAGAGCTAATAATAATCGACATGCACCTTTTTTTAGATCGACGATCTATAAGTCGACTTCGCCCAATATTCTAAAAATAGAATTTCATCTATTTTTCACATTTGACCAACCATCTACAAATATCTTCCTGCAACTTATAGAATATTCTCACCATGTCTAAAAATAGACATACACCTAAAAATAGCCCGCGGGCCCCACTTAGTGAAGGTGCTTACTTTTCACTAATCTCATCATCTTGTTGAATCTCAACACTCCCTCTCAACAAGATAGAGATTATCTTTCACCCCAATCCTACCTCTATGGTATTCAAATTTTCTCCTGCCGAGCGCCTTCGTCAGAATGTCTGCATCCTGATCTTCCATAGGAATGTATTGAAGCAACATGAGCTTCGGCTGCAGACAATCTCTGATATGATGATACCGGATATCAATATGTTTAGATCTATCATGAAAAACAAGATTAATCGAGAGTTTAATGAAAATCTAATTATCACAATGTATCACTGTAGGATCTAAATGTGAATCGAACAAACCGACCCGGATCTTCCTCATCTAGATAGCCTCACATGCAACTTGACTTGCTGCCATGTATTCTGCTTCCACTGAACTGAGTGCCGCAAATATTTGTTTCCTGCTGTACCAAGAAACTGTTGTAGATCTGATACTGAAAACCCCTCCTGATGTGCTCTTTCTGTCCGTTGGGCTTCCTGCCCAATCTGCATCTTTGAAGCCATGCAACTTCACCTCATCCATCTATCTATACCATAATCCATACTTATATGTGCCCTTGAGATACCTCAGGACATGCTTACCTGCCTTCCAAAAGAGCTTGGTAGGCATAACCATCACTTGTGAAAGCTAGTTCACCGCATAGCATATTTCTGGTCTTGTATTAACTAAATACATGAGCGAACCCACCAACTATCGATAAAAAATGGCATCCACTACCTCTGCCGATGTAGCATCCTATTTCCTCCAATTTCCTGGAAGAGGAGTATCCATGGGCTTGCCGTCCTCCATGGGAAACTTACCAAGTATCTCTCAAGCATACTTGCCTTGAGACACAAACAATTCACCCTCTCGCTACCATATTTCCAATCCATGGAAATAATGAAGGAGGCCCAAATCCTTCATCTCAAACTCCTTTGCAAGATCTGCCTTGCATAAGTGTATCAACTACTCATCACTCGTTAGCATTAAATCATAAACATAAAGAACAATGATTAAAAGCTTACCCTCCACCACAATTTGGTACAGGTTTGCATCCGCCTCACTCTTGGTGAAGCCAAGTCCAATGAAATAGTTGTCGATCCATGTGTACCAAGCACGTGGTGCTTGCTTCATCCCATACAATGCTCTTTTGAGTTTGCACACATGCGACTCGCTGCTGAAGATCTCAAATCCTTCAGGATGCTCAATGTACACCTCTTCCTCAATGATCCCATTAAGAAACACATTATTCACATCCATCTGGTGAATGTGCCAACCCATCTGCACTGAGAGAGCAAGGATGGTCCTTATGGAAGAATACCGTGCAACAGGTGAAAAATTTTCTTCATAATCATTCCCCTCGATGTGTGAGAAGCCCTAGGCAACAAATATTGCCTTATACTTCTCGCCGCTCCCATCAGCAGCTTGCTTTACCTTGTAGATCCATCATGATCCTACAACTGATTTACCCACTGGACTTGGAACAAACTCCCAAGCACTATTTCTGACAATGGATTCATATTCCTCCACCCTGGCATCTACCCATGTGGGCTCCTCCACTACTTCTTCAAAAGAAGATGGCTCTGTCATGATACACTTGCTCATGAGAGCCATGTATCCAGTAAATCAGTCAAGTGGCTGTCTCTATCTGCGCTGTGATGTAGGGACTCCTACATTCTGTGCCGCATCAAGCTTCAGTCTCTCAGATTTTGTGGTACACTTTCTGCCTGTTTTGATGTTTGGTTCTGCATGAGTGGACTCCTCCACTCCATGAATCTCCTCCTGTGGTTGATCCACATCTAAAGGCTCATCTTTGGGAACAAGAAGTTCCTCCTCTGCATGCAAGTGTAACTCCCTCTCAAGCGACAACTTCATGGCTTTCACCTCATTGAATTTTATATCCCGTCGCACCATAGTAATTTGACTATTTGGAAAATACACACAATAATTATGGGGTGTTTCTGTGTAACCCACAAATATCCCAACTTTTACAATTGGCTCCAGCTTCTTCCTGACATTCAAATGAGAAATATTAGGCTTATTACCAATAAAATCTTCTTCCAGTTTACTCATGCCAAGTACTCTATGAGGACAGTAGTTTTGCACATAAACTGTAGTGTTTCATGCTTCTTCCCATAAGTGCATTGGTAGGCCTTGGTCATGCAGCATAGCTCGTGCAACACCCACGATCGTTCTATTATTCCTCTTTGCAACCCAATTCCGCTGTGGGTTATGAGGCACTATGAGCTCTCTTCGAATTCCTTCTTTGCTACATAAGTCTTTGAATTCGTTCGAGATATATTCACCACCATTATCGCTCCATAGAGCCTTCACTTGCTTCCTCGACTCCTTCTCCACCAATGCTTTAAACTCACAGAACTTTGAGAAATTTTCACTCTTCTTTTGCATGAATAAGATCCAACATCTACGAGAATAGTCATCAACAAATATAACATAATACTTGTGTTTTGATGTTGAAGCAATCGAGAAAGGTCCACACAAGTCTGTGTGAATTCCCTCTAGGATCACCGAAGCATGGTTCTCCTTCTCATGAAATGTGGTTTCACAAACTTACCCATTGTACATCCCTTGCACTTATCTGACTGTAAGATTACCCTTGGGAATTCCAGTAGAAATCCGTTGCAAAATCTTCAAAGTGCCACAGTGAAGATGGCCCAATCCATAATTCGCCCTCATCGCGGTTCACCATTTCTTCTGCTTTGCCCATCATTGCAGCACAACCATCTACCTCTAGCTTGTAGAGATTCCTAACTCGAATCCCTATCCTTTTGGTTTGACCCATTGTTTTATGTCAAAGGAAGGCTTTTCCCTCACTAAAAACAATGGCATAACCTCTGTCTTCCAACATTGCGACCGAGACCAAGTTCTTCTTCAGACCCGGAACATGCATAACATCTTTCAACAGAAATGGCTTACCTGAATCCCTCTCAAAGGTAATGGTTCCAATGCCGGTCTCACTGTATCTGCCATCATCGCCCATCTCTATATGCATTTGGAGATCCTTCTCCTCCAAGTCATTAAACAACTCCTTGCCTCCCTTCATATGGAAAGAGGCATCAATATCAAGATACCACACTGATCCAATTGAGCTTGAAACCAAGCATGCGATCAAAGATAAATCAAGTTCAAATTGCGAGGCTAAGGCCTCTCCAGCTTTAGCTCCAACAACCTTCTTGTTCTTCTTTTTCTGTGGGAAGTTAGTGGTGAGATGCCCATGTTTGTGACAGTGAAAACACTTCACTTTGGACAAATCCATCTTCTTGCCTTTAGCCTTAGATTTTAGATGGGATTTCTTCCCCTTTCCTTTCCTTGCTTTGGCAGCCAAAGTGAAATTATCTTCATCATCATTTTTCTATGAAGAGCCATCCCTGGTACTTCGCCTTATCTCCTCCCACACAGGATCCGACCAAAGTCGCTCCCAACTCGATAGTTTCTTGCGTCCATTGACAGAGTCTTCGTAGCTATGCCAACTCTCCGGAAGCCCAAGGAGAGCCAAGCTCACCAGGTCATCATCATCAAAAATAATCCCCACACTTCCCAGTTCATCCCTACAGTGAACAAACTTCGTGAGATATTTTGGAATATTGTTGCCCTTCTCCATTTTTATTTTTCTAAGCTTATCTTTCAACACCAACTTCCTTTGGTCGCTGCTGGTTTGGAACAGATCTATAAATGAATTCCACATTGAAAATGGAGTGGATTTCCCATGAAGGCCTGATAAAATATGGTCCTTTACACCTTCCAACATAATTCTTCTTGTCGTTGCTACCTTCTTTTTCCATGTGTCAAGTCCTGCAACATTGCTAGAAGCAGGCTTAGGAACATCACTATCGATGAACTCCTTCAGCTCATTATCTTCAAGCAGTGTCTCCATCCTATTATTCTAGGCTATGTAATTCGAGCTACCATCAAGGGCATACTCCAATCACAACCCATTGAAATACATTTCAATGAATACTCCACTATCGCACCAAGAAATTTCTGCAGCAAATTCAAATTGTCCACCAACACAAAACTCAGTAATTATTCACAATTGCAATCTCCAGTAATTAATACTGCTCCGATACCATGTACAAATTTATTAATACTAATGTATTACCAAATCCTCCTGATCTAACAATATTTATCTTCTTGCAAAATATAGAATCCTTCCACTATTGATCTCGCGAAAATTTAAAACTCAATTGCAGACACATGTGAATAAATTTAGTTGCACATAACACAGTTGTTTAATGAGAAAGATTAAAGCTAAAAAAACCCAACTATAATATTATGTATATCAATGGAATCATGTAATAATCTCATACAAAGCTTAGTACATCAAGCTGTTGGTACAATCAACAATCATTACACACTGCCATGCAGAAATTTGCATATCTATCCACCAATTTCTTGCCTCTTGAATACTAGCCTCCACTGCGCAATCCCTGCTGAAGAAGACCCTTGAATGAATTCGAATTTGCCTTGCCTTGGCTATGCAATCCTCATTGGCAACTTCAATGTGTGTCAGATGCATTAAATGCATCACTATAGTCACAACGGATAGTCCATCTTACCCTTTCACCTATCTCTCCACTAGGTCTCCGCTGGAAATGACATGCACTGTAGTTAATTACTGTTTCTGTTCATTTTTTAGTGAGTTATTAGTTGTGAATTAATTTTCTAATTAATTCACTCAACTCTCACTAGTGTATATTTCAGTTAAACTAGATACAACTAGCTCAACTAAGTTTAACTCACTTAACCGAGTTAAACTAAATAACAACTCCATAAACTACTCTTCCAACTCTGTCATAACTTTTCCACTTTAGTTCTAAGTAAGTCCTTATGCATGAGCCACCAATAAACCCTAGGAATTGCGTAATTCCTTCAACCCACTGATTTTCCAAATCTGTTCACTGAAATAAAGTGCTCCAAGAGAATAAGTTGATGTTTATTGTCGGATTATTATTAAGAGCTAATAATAATTGACATGCACCTATTTTTAGATCGATGATCTATAAATATACTTCACCCAATATTATAAAAATTGAATTTCATCTATTTTTCACATTTGACCAACCATATACAAATAGCATCCTGCAACTTATAGAATATGCTCACCATGTCTAAAAATAGACATACACCTAAAAATAGCTTGGGGGCCCCACTTAGTGAAGGTGCTTACTTTTCACTAAGCTCATCATATTGTTGAATCTCAACAAGAAAAAGGACAGTTCCAATCTTATAAAACTCTATAGATAGAGGTACTACTAAGGAATATAGTAATTTATAGAAATATACTTATATTCTCTATATGAAACATCATGCGATGTAAATATGGATCTTTTCCAAAGAAACCAAACTCAAAAGGAAATTCCCATTTATTAAAGATAGATCAAATAAAGATTCAAAAAATCAAATAGTAAAGGTAATGTTAAATGATACACTAATCAAGGATAATATTCACTGTTATTTTAAAACAAATGATTTAAAAACATCATATAAAAAGGATGGATACAACCTTATAAAACTCTAGAGACAACGATATTATTGAGGAGTAAAACAGTCTAAGATTTCATCCAATGTGACTTCAAAAATAATTTAAAAGCATCAGAGAAAGGGGATTACCCATCATGAAATGGGGGTGAAATTATGAAAAAAAAATTCATTTGTTGACCAAGGAAAAAAACAAACATGTTTCCTTACGTTGAGGGAAAACATATTTCATCACAATTTTTTTGTCAAATGACTTCATGAATATGCATTATATAAAAAATATCAAGAACACTAGTATTTCAATAATAAACCAATACCAATGGTACTTTATTTTTGTTTAAAAGAATCACCATTGAACAAACCATTTTTTCAATTAGATTGGTACTAAAACTCCTGCATATTTCCACTTAGAACCAATTCTACCATTTTTTTTTTCAATGAGAGTGGTGTCAAAACTCCTTGCATATTTCCAAGTAGAGGCATCAATGAAGCTCGACCAACTTCCACTATCCCAACCCTGCACAAGCTTTCAAACCATTAAACTAAACCACAACAACCACACCCATTTTTTAGGAGTCGTTGCTCAATAATTTCACTCTAATCTCTGATCTGAGATAATCCACTTATGATATTAATCTTTTTGAAATATATATTCATTTTTTTTCAACACGAAGGGCACACTTGATATCACCAACATGAAGAAGGTGAGAACCCAAAATCAATTGCTTCACACCAGTCCCATCCACAATATTAATATATTTTCACACATCAATGCTGAAATATGCTCTTTCTATCACTCCTACACTAACATGGAATTTTCTAAAGCCTATCAGGCACTTCTGTGGAGTTTCGTGAATAACGGGAGGACTGGAAATACCAATTTTTCTAGTTGTCTTGGCAATAACATGCTCACTCTGTTAAGCGCATCTGCTTCTATTGTTTGGTTTTATCCTATGATTATCCGAGTGGCATATTATTGAGATGCTTCCTCGAAAGCCTCAATTATTAGTATAGAATTAAACCTAATAATATGGGGAAAGTCAAGAAACAAAGGGCTATTCAATAGACAGTGGGGCCAATACTAGGGGAAATTGATGAAAAGAATATTGATACATTCCTTTTCTCTGACACAATTTTCACCATAGATTTTGGAATCTCCTTGTTGTACGCAATGTACAAATCCATGGAAGAATAATTGATGGATGAAGAGGACTTAGGACCCATAGTCGCAACAATTAGAAGCAATGAAAATTTTGAGGCAACACCCTAGGATGCCATAAAATCATGCTACACAAATTTTGTACTTGTCCAGGGCTTCTTCCCTACACCAATATGATTTTTTGGGTGCTTAAAAGTGTGGACATTACTAAGAGGTGGTTTATTACTACTTGTGACACAATAATTGGCTCCTTCAAAGCAAAAGATATTCAAGGTATGTACAAATTGACAAAACCCCAACTTGTATGAAATAATGAATTTGTTAAGGGTTTTTTTCAATTGGAATAAAATAATATTGGATGATGAAAATGGAAGCAAGAAATATTGAAAATGACATCCAAGGTGTCTTCTGATTTAATTTTCCCTTAATTAAAGTGGAAGAGAAATTGTAATTTCATCTCATGACAACTTGTATTAGTTAACTAAGTCAGGAAGACTCAGTTAGCTTAGGAAATATGAGTTGAGGGTCAAACTGGAGGCATGTAGAGTCCACTCTGAGTTTTAAGGGGTCCAGTAGCAGTTTATTTTGAGTTGTAATTAGTTAACTCAATTATTTGAGTTAAAATCATTTTAACTAGTTCTAACTGAGATATGAGCTAGTGATAGTTCTAGTGAATTAGATATGATTTAATTCACAAGTAGTGATCAATAAATTAAATTATAATTCAATATAAATAGTTGTTTCATGTCATTTATAAGGAAGGTCCAGTTGAGATTGAGGATAAAGGGATGATAACTATCAATTGTATAATTAGAAAATTGTATAGATCAGGCATGAGGTCATCGAGAAGTCTTGAATTTATTGTGCAATAATTAATTTTAAATTTACTAATTAATAGGGGCTTAGTTATATCAAGAATTCGTAAGAACAGTTGGGTATGTAGAGGAAAGAAAGAGGTTAAATACTGGACCAAAATTGCTTAGATCTGTGCCAGATTTGAGTAGGATCAGAGTGAGACAGTCAACATAGTGCAAAGGTTTCTCAGGAAGGGAAATAAAATTGTATTGTTTCATGTTATTGAATTTATGAAATATACATATATCCGATTTTTTAGCTGAGGATTTCCCTAGATACGCTTTGTGTTGTGCGATTGATTATTTATTTCTCTTACCTGTTATGTGATTGTGCGATCGTAATTGGTTTTTTCAATTTGTAGAAGGATTCAATATTTTGTTTTAGTACATTACAAAATAATATTGAATCCCTTTGGATAAATTCTAAATGGTATATTCATGGAACCATGAATAAAAATATAATAGAAGAACCAAAGTTTGTTTTGAACAGGTACATCGAATTTGTAGATCTATTCTTCAGGATCCAACAACAGATCAAGATGTATTTCAATGGATTGAGACTTGAATATACACTCGAGGGAAATTCAAATTACATAGCATGGAAGGAAATGATGGAGGCAGTGTTTGAAGAAAAAGAAATGAAGGAATTCTTAGACAATGATATTCCTCAGCCCACAACAGTAGATGCTCAACTTCTTAATGAATTGAAGAAGAATGTAGCAAAGGCGTGAGGGATCTTGTTAGAAGGAGTTTGAGATCATATTTTCTTGAACCTCCATGGAATATGACTCCATATGCTTTGTGGAAGGAATTAATAGATATGTTTCAGAATAACAGTGACCATAGGAAGTTGGCGCTGAAAGACAAGCTAAAAAAGATCAACATGGAGGAGGGTGAGACGATACCAAAATACTTGACGAAGTTCACTCAATGTCAAGATGAGATTGGAAGTGTTGGTGTGACAGTAGCTCGGGATGATTTGGTGGCAGTAGCACTTATATTCCTTCCCAATAGCCAACATAGCTACCAAGACTTGGTGAATGGGAGGGAGAAGCTACCGTAGTGGAATACCAGAGACGAGACCTCTTGCAATGACAAATAAGAAGATTTGTCAATAGTTAGAAAATGAAATAAGTGCCAAGGTGAAGAGGGAAAGAGAGACTTGAATAGATCAAGTCCTTTCACTATCACGAGTACGGGCACTATGCCATGAAATGTCCACAGATAGTAAGCAAGAAGGAGCCTGCAGTTGTAGTTGCAGGTGAAACTTTAGCTTCACAGTTTGAGCTTGATTTTACTCTCATTGCATGCATGGATAACATTGTAATGGGATGCATGTGGTATCTTAACAATAGTTCTTCGTTCCATATGATAGAGAATAGAGATCTATTCAGTGAATTGGAGGAGAAGGACCTCCAACAAAACATAGATTTTGGAGAAGACGTGAGGTATAGTGAGAATGACATAGGTGTAGTTACCTTTCAGTGGGAGACTAGATCCCCTCTCAGACTCAAATATTATTTTTTGGTTCTAGGAATAAAGAAGAATCTTGTTTTCATAGCAGTATTGGAAGACCATGACTATGTTGTGATATTTAGAAAAGGAAAGGTTTTCCTTAGACACATCGCCACGGGATAGGTGAAACAGATCAATGTACGAGTCAAGAGCCTATATGATCTTGAGGTTGAAGATGCATGCAAATATTTGAGGAGAAAATAAAAGGTTAGAGACTTGGTGGTTGAGAGGAACATAAATCACATCTTAACATGCAACCTCAGAAGCAGTCTCAGAAATTTGTGGAGAAGACAATATTGGAGAAGCATAAAGGAGATCGAGTGGAGACATACACTAAAAAAAAAACCTCCAGTAGGGGGGAATTTTGAGCCAGATGGGTAGACGGAGAACATGCAACCATACCTCCAGGAAAGAGGTTGGGAAATGCGAAGTCATAATCCAAAGAGAAGAAATATGGGTAGGGTCCATTGAGATGGCGTGTCTCATGGATCAGACTTCGATACGGGGGGGCCCATAGTACACAATAGCAGGATGGATCAGTAGGATTGATGCAGTCAAATATCAGAGTAGAAGATGTCAATTACTGGAGTGTAGATCAAAGTTGGCAGTAGTGCAGATGGCACAGTGAAAATTTAGCAGCAACATAGAGTTTTCAGTAGACAATGTAGTAACTAGTAGTAGTTAGAGACTTTGATGACAAATGCATCATATTAATTTAGTTTGGATGTTTTTTCAATTTAAGGAGTTGTAGGAGAAAACAACACTAGAGAAGTGTTACATACAGAACATTCCAAAGGTACCACATTGGGATAGATTGAATTCCTTTCTTATTGAGAGGGAGTGTTGAAAATGGCAACAAGAAATATTGAAAATGGCACCCAGAAATGGCACCCAAAGGGGATTTTGATTTAATTTTCCCTTAATTAAATTAGAAGACAAATTGCAATTTCATCTCATGACAAATTGTATTAGTTAAATGAGTCAGGAAGACTTAGTAGCTTAGTAAATTCGAGTTGAGGGTAAAAATGGAGGCATGTAGAGTCCACTCTAAGTTTTAGGGGTCCAATTGCAGTTTATTTTTAGTTGTAATTAGTCACTAATTAGTTAACTCAATTATTTCAGTTAAAGTCTATTCAACTAGTTCTAATTGAGAGTTGAGCTAGTGATAGGTCCAGTTAATTAAATCCGATTTAATTCACATGTAGTGATCAATCAGTTAACTAATAATTCACTATGAATAGATATTTCATGCCAGTTCTAAGGAAGGTCCAGTTGATATTGAGGTTCAAGGGAAGATAACTATTAGTTGTATAATTAGAAAATTGTATAGATCATGCATGAGTTCATCAAGAAGCCTTGAATTTATTGCACAATCATTAATTGGGAATTTCCTAATTAATAGGGGCTCAATTAGCCTAGGAATGTGTAATAAAGGTGGGGTAGGAAGAAGCAAGTAAAAAGTTAAATATTGGACCAAAATTGCTTAGATATGTGCTAGATTAGAGTAGGATCACAGTTAGACAATCAACGAAGTGTAGAGGTTTCTCAGGAATGGAAATAACATTATATTGTTTCATGTTCTTGAATTTATGAAATATACAGATAGCATGGTTTTTAGTTGATGCTTTCCCCAAATACATCTTGTGTTGTGTGATTGATTATTTATTTCTCTTACATGTTATGTGATTGTGCGATCGTAATTGGTTTCTGCAATTTGTAGAAGGATTCAATATTTTGTTTTAGTAGATTACATGATCATATTAAATCCCTTTGGATAAATTATACACTGAAAAGATTCTTCCTAGTTTAAATAAGGATTAGCAGTAAGAACCTAATAAACATAAGGAAGAGTCTTCACACAAATACTTTATAGCTTATATTTCCCCCCCTTTCAGTTATGTCATATGCATCTTATTCCAACTCATTTCCTATCAATATGTCTCACATTTCCCAATAGACTGGGTTCCACTAATCCAAAGGGATTATGAGGGTTTCTCTTTAAGTTGGGCTGAGTTTTTTTCCAAAAATATTACTAAACACATTCTCTCATTTTTCTCCAAGTAACTACCACTTTCAACCCTCCCTTATAATGTCAATATTTTTAATGGATGTTATCTATTTCTCCATGGAATTTATAGTAATGGGTTAGAAATGGACACCTTCTGAGCCCATGTCTATTCACCTTTGCCATAAAAAATTATGGGAACATAATTACCTCGCCCATTTATATCAAAATTTCCATTTTGTCATAAATTGAATCTACCAAGTAATTTCAATTCCAAACTCCAAGGATATCCCAAGATGCTATGGATTTTCTGTTGAGAATTGCAGATTGTTTCGTAAAGGATATTTTTACTTATGTCATATTTTGGGGAAGTTATGGGCTCCACACATATTACCACTATATATACCTAACAAACTCTTGAGTAAAGAGTTTGTCTATGAAACAATGGGAACATGGGTATCTCTTATCATTAAAAGAGATTTAAAGATAATTTGTCTCGAGTTTCCTATGAATATTGGAATTTACACGCTTCGTAATTTTGACCATGCCCAAAAATAACTGAAAACTATAATGCCTTAGAATTAGCCAAAATTCCTATGAAATTACATGATCCTTCTAAAGATATTAAGAACATAACTACAACTTCTTTTGTCAGGAATTATATCCATGGAACTTCCCCTTTTGATGAAATTTTCAATGGATCTAATTCCTATCAAGCTATCTATATAAAGTCCCATTAGTTACCCCAAGACGTCTATCAATAATTTCTATTTATCAGAAGGGATAATTTGCCAATAAGTTTATTGGAGATTCTAGTAGAGGAAATGACAATGAAAGATAAAGATTTTTTGGCACAAAGAGTCATTCCACAAGCAATTATAAGTATACAAGTACCTCATGTTTTGTCTCATGAACCTTAAACTTCACAAGACATGTGGAACATCAAAATTATACATGACTAGAGCGTTTTTGAGAAGGTTACGTCAAAACTTATTAACAAGAAAAAAAACCAACCATGCTCGGAGTACATAGAAAATATAAATTTGGGCAACAATCATCTTCTCCTCTTCTCAATATCCCCGTGACTTCTCTTATGGAACCCAATGTTTTTGTTAAAACACATATCAACATTTTACTAGGCTCAGAGAAAAAACATAGTATCTCTTGGTCCTAATTTTTGGCTTGTAATAGAGGAAATACCACCAATTGATGTCTTTTATAACCCACAACACAAAGACATTCTCAAGAAAGATAGGAAAAATAGGAATACCAAAAAAAGATAGGCTCTTCTAGCAATTCCTTTAGATTCCTTTAGAGGTGGTTTATGATGGATCTTCCCTCACTCCTAATCAGGCCTATTAAGGACTAGCTCAAAACACAGGGTCCTATGAAAATTCTAACATTGAGATGGCAATCAAAGTGAAGGAATTTATTGATAAAAAATTGAATCAACAAGTTCGAGCAAGATTCCTCCCAAACTAAAGAAAAAATGCAAGCCGAGATTACTTAAGTACAAAGAAAGTTAGAGATTGAAAGGCAACAGAAGGATGCACAAATAAAAGATTTAAAAACTAAGGTGCAAGTAGTTGAGACAAATAAAATTGATCCTACTTAATTCAAGCATGAATATGCCAACATTAATCAACGACTACAACATGAGCAATAATTGTTTTGTCATAATTTGTATATTGTGCAAGTTCAAGAAAAAAATATTCATTCATTTCTTAATGGAATTGTTGAAATCAAGACATAATATGATGGAGCAAAATTGAAATTGACTGAGCTACTATCATGACAAGATAATAAAAATAGACACCTTCCCATGTTTCCAAAAATTATTGAAATGCAGAAGGATACATTTCTTTATGCCCAAAGAGAACACATATGCCTAACCAAGGAAATACTCAAAGTGGTAAAGAGGCTTTGTGATCCTTTACTTAAATCTATTTCTTAGTCTCATAAGGAGACTAAATTATTACCTACAGGCTCAAAGAAAATTCTTGCATGGGAAAAAACATTGAAGAAGCAAGCACATGAAGACAGAGGTAACACTTCTAACAAAATTGAGAAACTGCATATGCTAAATCTTGAGGCAAATTGGGAATTCCTTATTATACCACATGTTTATTTGCTGGTAACTAAAGCAGTGAAAAATAAATTCAATCAGATACTACCATGAGTAGAAGCTCACGTGTACAATTGTCGATTTAATATTAGACCCAAGGCATCTCCAAGTTTTGGAAGAGCTTTTGGAAGTTCATAAAAGATGGCAATCAGCCAATAATTCACTCACATATTCACTCACATATGATGCTTCTAAAAGTTAAGGTCCTCATCATTTGAATGTTGTAACAACTCTCTATTTTTATATTTTTTCTATTGTTTTGTTCATAATTCAAGAGAAAGAGTTGCCTCCTTTGAAGTTGTAAAAACTATTTAAGTAGATCTTGGGCACAAAGCTACAGGTTCTGATTTTTTTGAAGAAAAGGCCGAGTTGCACTTTTGTACTAGTTTATTTTCTAATAATATATTTGGACCACCTTTGATTCCATGTCTCAATGAAGCACAACAAAATTGGTACTATTATTGGTTTTGTCTTTCTTAAATTTTTTATTGCGACTATTTAAGTTTGTTGATGTTTATAAACTGAAAGATTTAATAATTCACTATTGTCTTATTGTATCTCTCATTTATAAACATAATAATTCAATATTATATGTGAATGTTGTTCATTTTATAATTCAATTAACCATTTAATCGAATTTATTATCATTTACAATTTGTTTTGATTAAACGATTTAATGAAGAGATCTATATCTCTAATTATTGAGTTATTATTTTATTTCGCTTATAGAAAACTTAGCTAGGTTGTATATTATGCGATACAGTTTAATTAGAATTTATCCATTTTACTTTATTGTCTTCACTCAGAATCATCAACTCGCTTTCTATGTTAAAATTGTTTTCCACTCAACCCATGATCAATTCTAGTGAGTGACATGTAGGGGTCTTAAATGAATATATTGTTGCATTGGTTCTAATTTAACTAATTTCTGCAATCTTAAACTCTGATTTTTATTTGAACCTACAATATTTGCAACCCTGATGCATGTCGCTCTTGTTATATTTTTGAAAATTTTAAAATTTAATTTAAATAAAATAAATGTTTTTTTAATAATTAAATTTTAATTTTTAAAAATATTTATCTAAATAAAAAGTTTATGTGCTTATTAAATCTATTAAAAAAATGGAAATATCATACATGATAAAAATATTAATTAATGTGTGTGTTTTTTTATTTTTAATAATAATAATAATAATGAAAGACTTATAACGTTTTTGTTGAACTAAAAGTATATTTTCATCTTTGAAAATATAAAGAAAAAATATTTTTTCGTAGCGATAACATTTAATGACATTAATTAATGGTTTAAATAAAATTCAAATTAATGAATTTGTATTAACGACTTTAAATTTAATGTCTAACTACCTAATTTGAATTTGACTCTCTATTTACAAAGTGAATTACAGGAGAGGTAGACTATGAGTTTGTTATTGTGTTGTAATTTATTATAAATTAAGTTAAATATACTAGTTTTACATGACCTAAATTAATTTTTCAAAAGGCAATAGCTCAAGTGGTTGCTAGTGAGTTTAATTCTTCCTCATCTTGGGTTCTATTCTCTCAAGACATGCTAGTCGTGAGGAAAAAAATCGAACATGTTGAAAATCAAGTAATTCCTATAAAAAATTGAATATCTTAATATTGAAGTGAATATTGGCAGCCATTGTGATTTGATCCTAAGGTCTTGCCGAGAATAGTCCTAAATTAATTTATAAATAATTAATCTTCAATGAATTCAATACATTTAGACTCATTGAAATGTTATGGTTGTCAAGTATCAAGTTAGGTTTTCAAACAATAATTTGTGGAAGAAGGATTTAGTATATAAATTTGTTTACTAGTAATCTTTCTTTCACAAGAGTTATTGGCCATAATTATGAAAGAGAACTATCTTTTATAATATCTTGTGATCTACTCGTGTTTCCCACACATAGAACCAAGGAGAAAATGGTACAAAAGAAATATTGTTGAATCCAAATTGGCTCCATCAAAGAGCTCTTTAAGTGTGCCTTTTAACAATCTTGAGAATTATAACATATGAGCCCCCTTACTAGTCTCTCCTATGTCTCTTGAAATGAAAAATTATATATTCGTCATAGGGAAAACGATTATTAGAATTAGTTTACATCTCATATATGTGTGGGAGAATGATGAGAGACTTGTGGACATGCTTACCATTATGGATGAGGACGAGTACATTATTTTTAATTGGATTCATTTATAATAAAAATATCAACTCCCAAACACCCCTCAAGCATTATTGAAAATCATTTTACCCAATTATCTATGGATGGAGTCCATGTTAGCTAAAGGTTTATCTTAGCATTTAATGAATTATTAGGGAACCTATAATCATAAGTAATAAAACATTTCATGTTATAGATAATACCAGCTTCATTCTGGATGCAGATGATCTATAGGTAAAATGGGACGCACGTCCCAAAGGCGGGTGCATGGGGTGGCCATCTGGTCACCACCTGCGCATTAATGCTCCCATTAATGTTGCCAACCTGGGCATTAAACTCCATAATTGAGCCATTAGCTCGTCCCACTACCATTTTCTCCCGCTCCCCTGGTTTATTATGACGACACCTGCTAATGCTCATCCTGCTCCTCAGAGCTGTTATTGCCCTCTTGCTTGTACCAAGCCATGTGCTCGCACACATACTGGGAGGCGCTTCTGGCTACTTGGTTGCCTAGAAACATTGACATAATTCCACTTCTCTAAGAGTGAGTTCTGTTTCAAGGCTCCTCTCTCCAGTTTTATGCAGGCCAATCCTCTGTCTCTCACCCAGAGTTTCTCTTGCTCACCTATTCGTTCCTGCAGATTGTGATCAATTGCCAAAATGCCTCAGATTAGGCATAGAATGTGAAGTCGCAGAGGAAGTAGCAGGGGCCAAGCAATTCGTGCCTAGTCTTCCTCTGGCAATGATTCTTTGTCTAAGGATGTAGCTCGCGGTCATTTCCTATAAAATCATAGCAAAAGAGGGCGAGATTGCCTCTTTGGGCAGGAGCACTCCACCCACGGATCTCAACCTCTCCACACTACATCTACTTCGCAACCTATCTCTCAGTCCACCACTCCCCCTGTCGCCCTTTGCCACACCTCCCAACGAGCTGAATTTCAATTTGTCTACACTATGGACAGCCCGGTTCTCACTACCTTCATAATTATCTCTCTCCAAGAGGAAGCTGTTAGTTCCAAGCTTACTGACGAGCCCACCCCTCAGCCCCCTCTGGTCCATGATGCTTTGTAGGGTCTGAAAAGAGATGACAATGCACAGGAACAGATGAAGGATTCGGCTGCAACTGCCACTTGCACCGCCATTGACGAAGAGGATAGAAGCAGTGCGAAGTATTGCTGCCACGTAGTGGAGGAGCCTCCGTCTCCTGCAAATGACAAGTGACCACTGCTATCACAACTGGAACACGGTGCCGCAACCCAGGTACAATGGGGGGCTTTATGTGTTTTTGTTTAAATCCCTCTTGCTGAGCAAGAAAAACATTGTTTATCTTAGTCAAGTTTTGCTTTCATGGTCTTACTTGTTACTATGTTCTTACTTAATGCCGGTTTCCCCTATGTGGGTGGCAAGATATATGTCTAAGGGACTAGTTCCCCCTTCTGGGGCAGTCCAAAACCATGTTTTTTTTTTGAGCTTCAAACCCAACCTTCAGGCTTACTTAGCTAAAGCTGTGGTAGTTTTGTACTAATATGTTACATAAATAGAATTAGAATTATTCAGAAAAAAAATTCTAGCTTCACATACTGGGCTTTTTATTTCCTCAATTTTGTGTTTAGTATAATTAGGAATTTGTGAAACTATGGTGTTTCTTCCAAAAAATGAAGCATTTGAAATTACAAAAGAAAAAAGAAAAATATATTAAAGTTCTAGAGACAAGAAAGCATTTGAAATGAAGCATTAATATATGAAAGTTGTTATTGATAGATTGAAAAACAAAGTATGAGTATAAAATATTTTGGTGAAGAATTATTTGCTTCTATGTTGTGATTATGGTAAATGCCTAACTTTATAACTATATTTTTAGGAAAGCAATTTCTGTGTAGAGTCCCAAGAATTATTGCATAGTAATGGAGAGCATCCCAGTGATTTCATTTATCAAACTTAAGCATTATAAAATATTTGTCTTACAAGCATATATATTCCAAATTATGAACTCATTAGTCTTGAATATTATTATATTCTTTATGTTTCGTTAGGATTTTATACATTTGTTTTTTATTTCTTTTAGTATTACTTTCATTATGATACTTACACTCCTAAGTTTCTCTTGTTACTATCAAAATGTAAATAAATGGATTCTATGTAGAAAAAAAGACAACTAGGGTTGGGTTGTGACTTCTCTATGTATTGGATAATTATAATAGACTCATAGGTATTTTTGAGTGGAACCAAAATTTTCTAATATTTTCTTATCATTTAATGAAGTATTGAGTTATATATAACAAAGCAATAAAGTGCAGATAATTCAATGGTACACGTAATGCCAATTTAGCGTGATAGATTTTGATTCTCCTTAGTTTTATGTTTAGGATATTTATCTTAAGTCTGTGAAGTTATGTTGTTTCTTGTAGGAAAAGAAGGTTTTGGAAAAATTATAAAGCAAAATGAAAAATACATGTAAGAAGATTGAAAGAGAAAGTGTGATGCAAAATGGATCGATGTCTTGTCCAACATAAATACATACATACTAATTGTAGCAAATTGTATCATAACATTCATATTATTGTGGTCGACAATGGACATATTTATAATAAAAGCCATAAAGAAACTAATGGACATTGATTCTCCAAACATAATAATATGGAACTTGTGAACTAAACCAAGTATATATCTTTTGTCGCTTGCACATAAATAAAAAATTAAAAAAAAAATTGTATCTTCAACCCCTCCCTCTAATTATCATTTTATGCTTCCATAGGGAGGGACCAACAATATTTCTTCTTCTATGTTTTGAACATTATTCTATACATGATAGTAGAAGGCATGATTAATAACATATTAAAAAATAGCATGTAAATTCATAATAAATGTTTTTATTGCAAGGTAGTTGCACATAAATGGGGTTTCTTATAAAATAATGGTTCTCTGGTAGTGGATTCTCTTCTCCTAACTTACAAAATAAGTATAAGAAAAACAAAACATAAAATGTGTTGTGAAATCGGCTCCAAAAATAGAAGAAAAGAGAGATCAACGCCTTAGAAATCAGCCACTTAGAGGGGGAAACCTCCAATACATTACATAAATGAACAATTCTTGGATGATACAAATGACAAAAACTCCCTTCTATATATAGGATTCTATGGGGCCACAATGTAATCCTAGCTGACCTAACAATAATAATTTAAGGGCATAATAATAACAATATGGGGGTTACAAGGGTACAACAATAACAATAAGGGGGTTACACTAACAACAATAAGGGACTATACTAGCAATATAAGGACCTAACATGCTCCTCTCCTTGAAAATGGTGTGGTCCTCAATGCTTGAGTAGCTCCAAGTGATTTTGTATAAAATTCTCATCCTCCCATGTAGAATCTTCCGTGGGTAAGTTCTTCCATTTGATGAGATACTCTGAAATTGATCGATTTTGTAGTTGTCAAGTTCTTGTTTCCATGAATGCTTCAGGTTACAATATGGTTTTTCCTTCCTCATCAAGTTTTGGAAATATTGTTTGAACTGGAAGTTTGTCCCCTATAACCTTTTTTAAGCATGAAACATGGAAAACTAGACGCACTCACGAAGAAGCAGGAAGCTCCAATTTGTATGCCATAGTACCAATATTTTGCAAAACCTTGTGAGGAACATAATACTTTGGTGATAATTTATCATCCTTCTTAGCTTGCTTGAGGGACATTTGTTTGTATGGTTGTAGCCATAAAAATACCCAGTCTCCCATATCAAAACTTCTCTCACTACGATGTTGATCTGCCTATTGTTTCATTTGATTTTGTGCCAAATTTAGGTTATCCTTTAAGAGTTGGAGAACTTATTGTTGATGCTCGATGTGATCCTCCACTGCTTGAAACCTAGCATTTTCCCTTAAATAAGATGTGATGGATGGTGGATGATATCCATAAAGTGCCATAAATGGGGTCATTTTTGCTGCAACATGGAAGGAAGTGTTATACCACCATTCAGCTAGAGGTAACCACTTGACCCATTGTGCTTGCTTATCAAAAAAAAAAAAAAAACAACGAAGATATCCTTCCAAACATTTATTCACTATCTCTGTTTGACCATCAGATTGAGGATGATAAGATGAGCTATGAGCTAGTTGAGTACCCAAACAAGAAAATAATTCTGTCCAAAAAGTTCCTGTAAAAATGGGATCTTTGTCACTTACAATAATCTTCGGGTTTCCATGTAGCTTTGGAATTGTTTCAATAAATGAAGTAGCAAATGTACTCGCTTTAAATAGATGAGATAATGCACAAAAGTGTGCATACTTCGTAATTCTATCAACTACCACCATGATGACACTCATTCCTTCGGACTTAGGTAAACCTGTGATAAAATCCATTGAAATATCCTCCCAACCTTGACTTGGAATGGATAAAGGTTGTAGAAGACCCAGGGTCTTAATTGTCTCCACTTTAATTTGCCAGAAAACCAAACATTCCGCCACAAACTTTTGAATATCAAATTTAAAGCCATCCCAAAAAAATTATTTCTTCACCCTAAGGTAAGTTTTTAAAAATCCCGAGTGTCCTCCTAAAGGAGAAGTGTGCAATTCCAAAAGAATATTTTGTTTTAGTTGGGAATTATTGCAAATATATAAGCGATATTTGTACCATAAGGAATCATTTTTCCAACTAAATGTATTAGATGTACTAGGATCTTGTTGCAACTTTTGAATGAGAGTCCACACTTCTTCATCCTTCTTCCATTCATCCCTTGCTTCGGCTATCCAATCTAGTTGGATAATTGAAATGGCACAAAGCAATGCTTCCACCTCTTCATCCTTTCTTGAAAGTGCATCTGCAACAACATTGAGCTTCTCTATTTTGTAGATTATTTCAAAGTCATAACCCAACATCTTTGTGACCCATTTTTGCTGCTCTTCTGAAGATAGTATTTGCTCCAAAAAGTGTTTAAGACTATCATGATCATTTTTTACCTTGAAGTGTCTTCCCATTAGGTAAGATCTCCATTTCTTTAGTGCATGTAGTATTGCCAATATTTCCTTCTCATAAATAGCCTTTTGTAAATACTTTCCTTTGATTGAAAAAATTTCAAAAGCAATGGGTCTTCCTTCTTGCATTAAAACAACACCAATTCCATTTCCCAAGGCATCACATTCCACAGTAAAGGTTTTTGTGAAGTTTGGTGTAGCTAAGACTGGTGCTAGTCACATTGCCTCTTTAAGATCTTCAAAGGCCTTAGTTGCTTCAAGAGTCCATGAAAATGCATCTTTCTTGAATAATGTTATTAGAGGTGTTGCTACTCTCCCATAATTCTTAACAAAATTTTGATAATACCCTGTTAACCCGAAAAATCCGCGCAACTGCTTTATGGTTTTGGGGAATTTCCATTCCTTAATGGCTTTACTTTTGTTAGGGTCTACTTTAACACCCTTGTGAGATACAATATGACTTAGATATTCCACCTCTTGTACTCCAAAGAAACATTTAGATGTTTTTGCATATAATTGTTTCTCCTCCAATAGTTTGAGCAGCTTGTCAACATGTATAACATGATCCTTCCAAGACCTGCTATAGATTAGTATACCATCAAAAAATACTAGCACAATTTTTCTAAGGAAGGGTTTGAAAATTGAATTCATCAACCCTTGAAATGTAGAAGGTGCATTCGTAAGGCAAAAAGGCATGAACAAAAATTCATAATGACCCACATGAGTTCCAAATGTTGTTTTCGAAATATATTCAGTCTTCATTCTAATTTGATGATATCCTGAACAAAGATCTAACTAGGTAAAATAAATTGCACCATGTAATTCATCCAATAATTCATCAATCACAGGAATGAGAAATTTATCTTTAATAGTGAGCTTATTGAGCTCGCTATAATCCAGACACATGTACCATGATCCATATTTCTTGTGCACCAATACTAATGGAGCAGCGAAAGAACTTTGACTATGTTGAATTATACCAACCTTTAACATTTATGCAATCATACGTTTAATTTCTCTCTTTTGGACATAAGGATATCTGTAAGGCCTGATGTTTGTTGGAACACTTCCTAGAATCAAATGAATAGCATGATCATGATAAAGAATAGGTAGGAGTCCTTTGGGAGTATCAAACACATTGGAATGATTGTCCAAGACTTTTTGGAGATCTAGCGAAATACACGATTTTGATGTTGGAACTTCTAGTGAGCATAATTGTGAAATTACACCCTGTTGTTTTTTCTTCAGAAGCTTTGTCATGACATTAGAGCTTACTATCTTTCCTGGCTTCCTTGTGATACCCCGTAATTCGATTTCCTTTCCTTTCGAAAAAAATTTCAAGAAAAGTTCTTGAAAATTAAAAGCTATTGCCCCTAAATATTGTAACCATTGTACTCATAGTACAACATCAACACCTCCCATTGGGATGGAAATCATTGGACTATTCAATACATATTCCCCCATGGCTAGCTTGATATTATGGAATTTTCCAGAGCAATTTATAGTTCCTCCATTTGCAACCATCACTTGAAATTCTGGTGTTGGGTATAGGAAACAATTCAATTCCTTGGCTACCTTACAATGAATAAAATTATGGGTACTATTGGAATCAATCAACACTATTACCTTTTTCCTTTTTATATGTCATTCTATCTTGAGAGTTTGAGGAGTGGTAATTCCTGCCAATGCATTAATGATATGGTCGGACTCATTTCTTCTTCTTCTAGGCTTTCTTCCTGGTATATATCCTCTACTTTTGACTTCATTTTCTTCCTCCTCTTCACAATCTATGTAAAATAATTTCTTCTCAGTGCACTTATGACCTTTAGTGCATTTTCTATCACAACTGTAGCAAAGCCATTTTGCTCTTTTTTCTTCCAATTGTTGTGGTGTCAACCTTGTACGTTGTGGAAGTCTAGGAGTAGAAAAAATTCCATCTTTATAGATGTGAGTGGTAGGCTTCCTTGTCGCCATAATTTTACATTCAATTTTTCTTGAAAACCTAAATGCCTTCTCCGATGAATCAGGTTCCCAAATGTGAACTTAATGTTGGATGTTATACTTTAAAGTCCCTATGAAGACATCAATCTTGTGTTCCTCTGGAATATCAGTTACCCTTATATTCAATTTTTGGAAGTCCTCAATGTGCTCTGCCACTGAACCCTTTTGTTTGAGATTTATCAATTGGCTAAAGAAGGTGTTTCTCTTTGTATCCTCATAATGTGCTATCATTTCCTCCATAAAAATTGACCAAGTGACAATTTTTTACAGGAGCAAAGCAATCGATACCATACAAATTTATTTTGTTCTAAATGTAAAATTGCAATGCGTACCTTTTGTTTGTTTTGCACATTATTAAGATCAAAATATTGGTCCATCTGTAGTATCCATGTTATGGGGTCCTTGCCATCAAACTTCCTCATATCCATATTTGGAATATGGTGGCTCTTCCATCCAACATTAGAGTTTATGAAATCACGATTAACATTTATTTTTTTCTCGTCATGAGTTTCCTCTACTATTTTTTCGACATTAGGAAAAATTTCTTGTATCAAATTTGCCAAACCTTCGATGTCTACTTTTAGTTCATTCTTCATGTTTTCCATATTGTCTTTCATTTTTTCATCAATCTTAGCTTCCATGTCATCCATCTTAGCTTCCAAACCATTCATCTTAGCTTCCACGCCTTTCTTCAAACCATCCAACTTAGCTTCCACGCCTTTTTTCAAAACTTCCATTTCATTTTTTGTTGCTATTTGCGATAGCAAAATTTGGTGCACTTGCTCTTGTAATTTTGATATCTCATGTTGTGTTTCTTCTTCTTCATGAGTCATAGTAGAGCCTTCTGAAGGCTTAATGGGTGTTGAATTCTTTTTAGGGGGAATTTTAGAACCCAATACTGATATTTATTCTTCAATATGCCCTTGGAATAAATTCAAACTATTTTTTTTCAAATGAGACTTATGTAATTCGAAAAAAATACACACCTTTTTCTTGCTTTTGAGGAGCTTGATATTGAAACTGAATTATCTCTGTATTTTCAAATCTTTAATAGCTGAAATTTGGCACTGAAGTAGCCCTCTGAATCTTCTTTTGAATTCCATAGGCCTGACCTGATTTGGATTCTTCAAGACAAAGTTATGCCCAATATCCCACAATGAACTAATTATGGACTGGTTCAGTAGAGAGAACTTTTATGACTTGCCATGTGTCACTGTTTCCTCCTATGGGTCTGAAATTGATATAAAAAAACTACAGTCCGTGTACTTGTGTCCACTTTTTACATAATCCCAATCTGACACTCAGAGAGAGAGTTATGATGTTTTTCCCACACTTGCCTCTTTGAGATGAAATTCGGGAGCCTGAAACAATCCTAACTTTCAAAGATCACATATCCAAAAATATTACGAACCAAGATCTGAAATTTTTACAGACGGTTTCCTAGGATTTTGACTTCTATCTATGAAAATTTCAGCTTCTGAAACCCCGTAGAAAAAAAGTTATAGTGAAAATTCTGCGATGACCTGTTTAGGTTAAATTCAGGAGCCTTAAAAAAGACTTAACTTCCACAGATCATATCTCCGAAAATATTGGGAACCAACCTCTGAAATTTTGCGACGCTATTCCTCGGGATTTTGGATTCGCACTCTAAAACATTCAGCTTTTGAAACTTCGTAGAAAAATATTTATAGCGAAAATTCCACAATGACCTATTTGGAGCAGCGAGACCCTAGAATCCAAATCTCTGATACCAATTGTTGTGAAACCAGCTCCAAAAATATAAGAAAAGAGAGATCAATGCCTTAGAAATCAGCCACTTTGAGGGGGAAACCTCCAAAACATTACATAAATGAAAAATTATTGGATGGTACAAATGAAAAAACCTCCTTTCTATATATAGGAGTCCATGGGGCCACAATGTAATCCTAGTTGGGCCACAATGTAATTCTAGCCGACCTAACAATAATAATTTAAGGGCATAATAATAAAAATATAAGGGTTACAGGGGTACAACAATAACAATAAGGGGGTTACACTAACAACAATAAGGGACTATACTAGTAATATAAGGACCTAACAAAAAGACTTAATTGTATTTTACAAGGTTATAAAGTCCAAATGTTGTAGGTATATATTTATGTTTTTCTAACTTATTTTAATGAAAATTTTCATTAAAATAACTTAAAAATAAATAAATATATACCTACAACATTTGGACTTTATAATCTTGTAAAATACAACTAAGTCTTAAAATATTAAGTAACTTAACAAGCCACAACTCACTCATTAGTTAGTTTTTTCTTTTCGCAATTTCTCTTAATGTTCACTACCCCTTCAACATTTTCTTGTCAATTATAATATATTTGTTGTTTTAACTTTTCCTGATTATTTAGGGTTCATATTCTCCACCATTCCCGCTGTAACTTTTTCTAATGCATTTCATTTTTTTTTCAGAGGAAAAAAACATGCTAGTTTATATTATATACTGGTACAGAGTTCTAACCAATAAATAAGAATCTGGGATAATGTCAGCAAGCAGATACAACAAGGTTTATACCAGGACCCCATAAAATTTTCCCAAGTGTGAATAGGGCCGAAGTGAACCAAAAATCAAACATATTGTGGGATATGTCCCCACCCAGCAAAGAGAGAAACACCAAAAAAGAAAGATGTAAGCCGAAAGTAAACAAGCTAAACCACAAGGCCAACATGCCCTCTTGTATGCGACAAACAAGAAAAAAAGTATGTAAAAAGACACATGTAGAAAAAGGTTTGAACCCCCCCCACTGGTACAAATCCAATACAAGTGGTATAAGAAGTTCCAGTAGAAATATGATTCTAAGGAAAAGTGCAAGGACAACAAAAATATGTACTTGCAAAGTGTGATACCTAGTGAAATATCTCCAGAAGTAAAAAAAGTCAGGTCGATCCTACAAAAAATGAAATATGGCATCTTTAAATAGCTAAGGAAGATGGAGGGTTCCTCGTGCATAGACTGTATCTGCCTCATATAGAGTGTAGTGAATACTACCAAAAGACCCCAAGAATCCCATCTTATACAACCTATCGGTGTATGTGTTTTTCTCCTGAAAAATATGTTGGAAGGTATTACAGTTGAAGGAGTCCCTCATAATATAGATCCTTTCCATCCTCGACGAATACATATAGGAGGAGAAAAACCGTTGTTTGATTTCATGCAGTTGATGATGACCTGTAAGCACCCATATACAAAAAGTGCATCTATGTAAAGTTGTCTAGAGAACCATAATAGCCCCCAAAAAGTGATCACCTCAACCCGAGTGTTTGTACCATTGCCCCCATTCCAATATATTTTGTAGTGGAATCTTTGATCGAGTTTGAGCCAAGCCCTGCATCCACATAGGTTTTTTTGTGTCACCCCATCGAAAAAACCAATGGGATATGAGATAGGGTGTGGTAAAAAATGGAGAAAGAGATCCCAAGGTGGTTGGGTCGAAGGTCTGATCCCCCTAGCTAAGTAGGATTCTCTGACCAACCATGAAGGAGGTAAGTGCATCCTCAAAGATCACCTTATTCCTGGATGTCCATACATACTAGTTTAAAAGAGAGAGATAGTCCCATGATATTGTCCCCGCGACATCCAACAGTCTTTGCATTCTTTGACATGTGAAAAGAACTTGAAAGGCATCTTAAGAGACCGAAAAATATGGTGCACAATTTCCACAACGATGTGACACCAATAAAACAAATGATTGTTTCTCTACGAATCCAAGTCCCAATGTGGGCATCTCGTCAGAAAAGTGTGACCATGCTTACATAGATTGTCCCATGTCAAGTTCTTATTTTCCAAACTAGGTAGTACAAAATAATGATTTTAAGTGGAACGTGCAGTTTCCATACCTTGGTGAACCAACTTAATGTCTATGGGGCACATATAATAGGAAAGATAAATCTGTAAGAATCTACAGTCTGTTCTAAATTGCTGTGAAGTGTACCTCCCCACATAAGGAAATCCCCCCTCTCAGTCTGAAATAAGCTTGCGCACCGCAAGATGTGCATGAATGCTTCCCATTCAAATGTGAGCTCGCCTTGAAGTTCCAAGTCCGCAGCTGCCAACTAGTCCGAGGAAACTTTTCTCCAAGTTTTGATTGCTTGCATTAAAGGAAAAATGCCTCAGGCGTGCAACTTGTATATAAGAGATATACTAAGTATATGACCCCCCTCCACACCCTGGATGACATCAACACCGGTAATGATTTTATCACCTCTGCCAAAGGACCATATAAGTATTTTGAGAAATAAAAACCAGACCCTTTTGAAGCTGCACCAGATGTATGGTCCCCAGGAAATTCCAAGTGTGCCCATTCGAACCCAATATTTAATGGGTTTATCCTTTAAATACTTATATTTAATGATGTCCTTCCTGGTTCCATGTATATAGATGCCTCGCCAAAGCGATTTTATTAGCAACTCCCACCTGAATATGTTGATGTCCAGAACTCCCCATCCCCCAAATTCGTTTGGCGCTGTGATGCTTTCCCAGATAGCTAGGTGATACTTCATCTGATGCTCGTTGCCCGCCTAAATAAAGTGGGACATAATAGCACATATTTTCTAGATAATAGCAGCCGGAAGAATGTAGATATGGGCCCAGTATACTGCTAATTTTTGTAAGACCGCCTGTGAAATTATATAGCGACTGCCCATAATACGCCAACATAGAGTCCATACATTAAGTTTCTGACGATATTTGTCAATCAACCAAAGCGAATCCGTTGATTTATAATTATTTGGCTTTAAATGAAAGCCAAGCTAAGTGAACCCATCTACTAGTGGGTTGTATTTTAGGTTGAAAGCTTCACTAACTTGGATAATTAGTGCCAAACCACCATACAAATATACGATTTGAGATTTCCTCCCATTTTCCAACACACTAGATGCACTGCCAAAACGGTCAATGGTGTCATGGAGGAGAATCCACTGTGGAAGATGTAACATGATGAAGACAAGTATATCATCAACAAAGAAATTATGTGATGTCTCATGGTTCAACATTATCTATAGATTCAAGATTTATCTCCTGTATCATTTGTTATTGCTGTTAACATTTTTGGTGAATTAAAGGCACATCTTTGCCTTGAGTGAGTTCATTTCTGGGAAGTTTCAAGTACATTATTTGTCCGTTAATGGTGTTGTTATTGTTGTGGGCTTTCTATTTTCAATTCAAAGCTAATCTTATAGATATTTTGTTTTTGTCTAAACATTTATAGGTTTTATCCTCTCTATATACAAATACATATACATATACATATCGCTTGTTGTTTTTACTTTTGATTATGAATTCAATGCTGGTCACTGTCATCCTTATTTATTTCAACTCTTTGAGGTATATTTCCAAGTAACATGCGAACAAATATGCACAAAAAATATCACGTTATATCAGGCTTTTAAGAGTACCTATGTCTGTTATAGATTTCAATATATTATCAAAATTTAACGGTTAAATTCCTCCTCTTTCTTACTATCAGATTTTGATTCTCAAAATCTACAATCAACATCAAAATGCCCACTTATGTCGGTTGAAAATTTCAAGATGTTCACAAAATTTGATGGTCAAATTCCTCCTCTCTTCTCGGTATCAGATTCTGATTCTCAAATTACAATCGACATCAGAATTCCCAAACCACGGTGCCCTTGAATATATAATATATATACGCATGATAGATATGCGAATTTGAATATTTACAACGATGCCCTTATAGTTATTGGGTTCTCCAACTCTGGATATATTTCGTGGTTATTAGTTTATATACATGAAATATAAATAAAATGCAGTTGTGATCCCTTGCTAACAAGATGCATATCCATTACTTGTGTTATTTTCACTTGGTCTTGTCTTCAATAACCAGCACATATTATACTAGCCTATATCCATCTAACTCTGGATCTATCATGCGCCGAGAGGGATCAAATCTCTTGAGGTGCAAACCTATTTTTTGAGTGAAAAACTTGAGGAAAGGTTTGCACCTCGAGAGATTTGATCCCTCTCGGCGCATGATAGATCCAAAGTTAGATGGATCTAGGCTGGTTCGAGTTGGAGGCATCAACGTCACATTTTTCAGATTATTAAAAATTTTGTATATTTTTGAGATGTAAGATAGATCTAGGCTGGTTTCAGTCGTGTGCTGCCAAGGAAAATCTATCAAAGATATGATTAATTTTATCAATAATATGTAAATATATCAAATATTAATATAATCATTTTAAATATGCTAAATATTTCTGAGATTGACTTAGTCATTTTAATTTTAAATTTTCTTAGTTACCTTGGTTCGTTGAGATGATAATTATTGTTAATAAGTATAATGATGAAAAATGATGAAATATTTTTTTTAAATGCAAAGTGAAAATAATAGTGTTGAAAGATAGAAAATGTGAATAATAAAAACGTACTCATGTTACAATCAATCTCAAACTATTTTCTTCTACTATTCTTATTTCCTCCCTTGTTAGTTTTGTTATCTTTTCATATTGATTATATGAAAAAGAAAATTTAAATCGTAAACCATTTAAATCTTTAGCTCGATCTATTGTAGTAAACATGATACCTTGTCTCTCTTGCTCTCCAATATTAATAGCTTAAATTACTATAACACAAAAATCAATCTACATTGTTAATAACTTGTTGTGCTTACACTAAAATCAATGCATATTGTTAATCCAATCACTTTAATATTAATGTATCGTCATATATCCAATTACATCAAATCATAAATCAACATATACATTGAAATCAATGCGTTTAATGCAAGCAATCAAATAAGATTAGAAAATAACTTCTACATTGAAATCAATGCACCTAATACAATCAATCAAATAAGATTACAAACCAACATCTACACTGAAATCAATGCATTTACTCAAAGCAATCAAATAGGATTAGAAATCGCCATCTACACTGAAATCAATGCATTTAGCGCAAACAATCAAATAGTATTAAGAATAATCTACATTGAAATCAATGCATCTAGTGCAAGCAATCAAATATAATTATAAATCGACGTCTAAATTGAAATCAACACATCCAGTGCAAGCAATCAAATAGTATTAGGAATCAACACCTACACTGAAATCAATGCATCTAGTGCAAGTAATAATATATCATTAGAAATAAATAGCTACACTAAAATCGATGCATCTAGTGCAAATAATCAAATAGGATTATAAATCACCATCTCCACTTAAATCAATCCATCTAGTGCAAAAAATATTCTTCCCTCTCTCCACCCTCCATCCATATCTATATTCCCATCCATCTCTTTTTTTTTTGTCTCTATCTCACCCCCCTAAACACACACGCTCTCGCACTCCATATATATCATTCTCTTTGTCAGTCACCCTCTCTCCCCATCTCTCTCTTCTTCCCTCTCTTCCCCTTCTCTCCCTCTCCTCCGCTAATATCTCTCTTTCCTCATTTTGTCCTCTCTCTCTCTCTCTAGGAACCAACATCTACACTGAAATCAATGCATTTACTCAAAGAAATCAAATAGGATTAGAAATCGCCATCTACACTAAAATCAATGCATTTAGTGCAAACAATAAAATAGGATTAGAAATCATCTACATTGAAATTAATTCATATAGTGCAAGTAATTAAATAGAATTATAAATCGACATCTAAATTGAAATCAACACATTAAATTTTAAGCAAATGGTATGTTAAAAATCACCACCTACTGCCCAAAATCAGAATCAATGCATCTAGTGCAAGTAATCAAATATCATTAGAAATAAATATCTACACTAAAATCGATGCATCTAGTGCAAATAATCAAATAGGATTAGAAATCACCATCTCCACTTATATCAATCCATCTAGTGCGAGAAATATTCCTCCCTCTCTCCACCCTCTATCCATATCTATATCCCCCTCCATCTATTCTTTTTTGTCTCTCTATATCACCCCCCCTAAACACACGTGCTCTCGTACTCCATATATTTCAATCTCTTTTTCAATCACCCCCTCTCCCCACCTCTCTCTTCTTCCCTCTCTTCACCTTCCATCTATATCTCTATCTTCCCCTTCTCTCCCTCTCCCCCATTAATATATCTCTTTCCTCCTTTTTTCCTCTCTCCCTCTCTCTCCATCTTCCTTATCACTCTCTATCTCTCTCTCTAGAAACCAACATCTACACTAAAATCATTGCATTTACTCAAATAAATCAAATAGGATTAGAAATCGCCATCTACACTGAAATCAATGCATTTAGTGCAAACAATCAAATAGGATTAGAAATCATCTACATTGAAACCAATTCATCTAGTGCAAGTAATCAATTATAATTATAAATCGACATCTAAATTGAAATCAACAAATTCAGTGCAAGCAATCAAATTGTATTAGAAATCATCACCTACACTGAAATCAATGCATCTAGTGCAAGTAATAAAATATCATTAGAAATAATTTTCTACACTAAAATCGATGCATATAGTGCAAATAATCAAATAGGATTATAAAACACCATCTCCACTTATATCAATCCATCTAGTGTGAGAAATATTCTTCCCTCTCTCCACCCTCCATCCATATCTGTATCCCCCTCCATCTCTTCTTTTCTGTCTCTCTATCTCACCCCCCTAAACACACACACCCTCGCAATCCATATATATCAATCTCTTTGTCAATCCCCTCCTCTCCCCATCTCTCTCTTCTTCCCTTTCTTCACCTTCCATATATATCTTTATCTTCCCCCTCTCTCCCTCTCTCTCCATATTCCTTATCACTCACTCACTCTCTCTCTCTTCACCTTTATCTCTCTATTTATTTCTTCTTACCTCTCTCCCCCTCCCCCTCCAAGTCCATCTCTCTTTCCCTCCCTCTCTCCACTCTCTCACATCGTCTCTCTTCCTTCCTCTCTTTCCCTTTCTCTCCCATCTCTCTCCCTCCCTCTCTCTCTTCACCCACCAACTATTTCACTATATCCCTCCCTCTCTACTTATATCTCCTTCTCCCCCCTTATCTCCATATCTCTTTATTTGTCTCTTTATCTCAGCCCCAAACATACACGTTCTCTCTCTGTCTCTCCCTTGTCACTCCTTCTCTCTCTCCACTTCTCACTCTTTATATTTATTATTTCCTACATCTCTCCCCTCCAACTCCATCTCTCTTAACGATCCCTCTCTCCTCCTCTCTCTCAATTCCTCTCTCTCGTCCTTCCTCTCTCTCTCTCCCCCCTAAATCCCTCTCTCTTCCCTGATCTCTCTCTCCAATACTCTCTCTCCCCCCATCACTCTCCTCCTCTCTCTCATCCTTCCTCTCTCTCCCTTTCTCTCCCACCTCTCTCTCTCTTTCTTTTCCCTCCAATCCTCTCTCTTCTCCCATATCTCTCTCTCTCTCTAATCCTCTCTCTTCCCCCATCCCTTTCTTTCTCTCTCTCTTTCCACCCCTCTCTCTCTCTAACTACATTACTATATCCCCCCCCTCTCCTTCTCACTTCTTCTCTCCCCCCTTCTTTCCATACATCTTACTTTGTCTCTTTATCTCACCCCTAAACATACACACTCTCTCTCCATCTCTCTCTATCTCACCCCCCTAAACACACACACTCTCACAATCCATATATATCAATCTCTTTGTCAATCCCCTCCTCTCCCCATCTCTCTCTTCTTCCCTTTCTTCACCTTCCATCTATATCTCTATCTTCCCCCTCTCTCCCTCTCTCTCCATCTTCCTTATCACTCATTCACTCTCTCTCTCTTCACCTTTCTCTCTCTATTTATTTCTTCTTACCTCTCTCCCCCTCCCCCTCCAAGTCCATCTCTCTTTCCCTCCCTCTCTCCACTCTCTCACATCCTCTCTCTTCCTTCCTCTCTTTCCCTTTCTCTCCCATCTCTCTCTCCCTCTCTCTCTCTCTTCACCCACCAACTATGTCACTATATCCCTCCCTCTCTCCTTATATCTCCTTCTCCCCCCTTATCTCCATTCTCCTTATTTGTCTCTTTATCTCAGCCCCAAACATACACGCTCTCTATTTGTCTCTCCCTTGTCACTCCTTCTCTCTCTCCACTTCTCACTCTTTATATTTCTTATTTCCTACATCTCTCCCCCTCCAACTCCATCTCTCTTATCAATCCCTCTCGTCCTTCCTCTCTCTCTCTCTCCCCTAAATCCCTCTCTCTTCCTTGATCTCTCTCTCTCTCTCTCTCTCTCTCTCTCTCTCTCTCTCTCTCTCCAATACTCTCTCTTCCCTCATCACTCTCCTCCTCTCTCTCCCTTTCTCTCCCACCTCTCTCTCTCTCTTTTCCCTCCAATCCTCTCTCTTCTCCCATATCTCTCTCTCTCTCTAATCCTCTCTCTCCCCCCATCCCTTTCTTTCTCTCTCTCTTTCCACCCCTCTCTCTCTCCAACTACATTACTATATCCCTCCCCCTCTCCTTCTCACTTATTCTCTCCCCCCTTCTTTCCATACATCTTACTTTGTCTCTTTATCTCACCCCTAAACATACACACTCTCTCTCCATCTCTCCCTTATCACTCTCTCTCTCTATTTCTTCTTAGTTATTTAAACTAATGAACATAAATATTCGTAAATATAAAGCAGATTATGGAGTAAATATGAAAAGAGGTTTTATTTACTTACCATAACCAGAACAATTGTTACATTGTTCTTCAACTAAATTAAATGGATGAAAATTGAATATTACCTTTCACCACTCCTTCCCTCACCTGTCTAACCTTCGCTAGAAGGTGGCTTTTTGATAAGTTCAAGGTTCACTCCTACTCTTTTCTTGGGTTAGTGAGGCTCAGGTCCGTCTCCTTCCCTCCCAGCACACTAGATAAAATGGCACTTTACATTAGAATACTCGAGCTTGAATGGAATGTCAATTTCAGGAGAATAGGTTAGCTGCTTTTCACTAGTTTTTTCTCTTCCATATTTGAAAGAAACAAAAACTTAATTTGTGAAGAAATTTTAAAACAAACAAAAAATGTGTTTTCTGTTGTGAAGCCCTCTCTCTGAGTCGAGTGAATTCATCATTCCCACCCATACAATTTTCAAGGTTTTTGTTAGTCTGTTGTATTAATTACTCTTATTTATTAATGTTCTCATGATATGATTATCTGGTTTATAACCGTGCTTCTAGTAACTTTATCAATTTTTTGAAAGGTGGCTTTCATTGTTTCTACTAGTACTTTTAATAAATTTACCAATTCGTTTGAAAGGTGGCCCTCAACATTGGAGAACGTGATTGCATCCAAGTCCACATGTCATTAAAATATTTATAGGTGTTGTATGCATGCAACATAGTCATGAATGAAAATGGTGGAGAGATAAAAGTATATGAAGCTGCATTGGTAGAGCTATCACACACTGGAAAATTTATCACGCGTAACTTATTTATAGCACCCATGGTTGGGAAGGTGGTCAAAGCACTTAACCTTTAACATAAATATTTAATATTACCTTTCTCACATATTAAAATATAAAGTGAAGTACTGATGTCTCTAGTAACTGTTAGAATCTTGACAGTCGGTTATATTTCTTATCCCATAGCCCATTCATGAAAAGCTTCTTCTTATGGCCCATATTTCCACAATAATAACACTTACAAATCTCGTGATTACTTGAGTGATCTATCTTATTGCTTCCATTATTCTTAGCAAACTTTCTTTTTCCTTTGAAATTTGCTGCTAAAGCCATTTCTGAACCATCATTCTCGCAACTACTTCCAAGTTTTTTTGGCACTTGTCTGCTTTCAAGAGCTTGGTGTTTAGATTTTTAGCTCAACATTAGTAGAATAAATATATAGGGTTTCCTTAAAATTCTCAAATGATGTCGGTAAACTTTTTAGAATGATTCTCAACATGTCTTCTTCCATTTTTTACCCAATGATATTTAATTATTCTCTAAGATCTTTAATCTTCAACAAATGATCTTTTAAAGAATCACTTTTATCCTTTTTGATTGAAAACAATAAATTATTAAAGAAAAAGACTCTACCTTATGTGAAGTTTCATTTAAATCCTTTAGTCTTTTCCAAATAAATGCAACATCTCTCCTGGTCTGCACAATGGGAAGCAGTTCATTGTTCACTAAAATTTTTGTCAACATTACTGGTTCTCTATTCAACTCATCAAACTTGATTTGATCATTTTTAGATGTTGTTGGTTTTGTTTCCTTGCCCAGTAGAACTGATCTAAAGACTTGTACTAAAAAATGGTTAATATATGTTGTTTCAAGTATTATAATTTTTTGCATAAAATTTCTTCTTACCCTCTAACATTATGTTAGATGAATTAGATGTTATAGAACAAAAATATCACTCTATATGTCACTAAAAATAAAACATGCGATGGCAACAACGACTTGCGACCAAGAAAAAACTGCATTTTTCTTGCCTTGAATGGAAAATTATGGAGATAAAAACAAGTATTTTGGCTGAAAAACTAATAGCAAGATGGAGCTATTTCTGTTCTTTCTCTATTTTGTCTTGTAAACAGTAATATTTTTATTATAATAGGCATTTCATTTGATTATCAATGAAATGCATCATATGCATTTCACTCGTACTATTAGGTGAACAATCAACATCATGGTGATTGTAGTTCTTCTAATTTGGCCATCGTAATTTGGTCATCGTAACTGAGAATAACCCATCACAAGAGACCTATAAATTTGAGACCACTATTTGTTTGTTTCTTTCTTTGCACGAATGTGAACTATATACATTAATACATGTAGGCTTTGGATACAAGTCGTGCTTACAAACTAGATTCTTTGCCTAAGCTTGGGATACAGGGGATCACGTTACAACCTGCCCTGTTATATTACATTTAGAAACTCTTCCTAAAACTGCACAATTTTTGAAAACCTCATTGCCAAATCTAAATCCATATCTTTAGCGAAAGAATCACTATTCTCATTATAAATTTTTTTTGGCTCAAAGTACTTGTCATTATTTAAAGCAATTTGAGCTTCCAGCTCATCAATTTTTATGATATCATGGTGATTGATCTTTTCAACATCAACTTCATTTTTAGTATCATATACTGGAGAACCTTCAAAACTTACAAAATAGCATTTGTGGTTTTTCAACATCCCAAGATTTTAGTGCTGGCTTAGTTTTTATTTCGGTTGCTCCAACTCTCCAGCTGGCTTAAGGCAAGGGACTACTTGCCTTGCAACCATCCTTGTTACTACAAGAAACTCCACTAGAACTAGATTATTATTGTAATTTGGACTTGTATATGAGGTCTATAATATCTATAAGGAAATATTATTTCTTGATTATGCTATATCGGATCCCCCTTTCACATGATCGTTCCTTATGTAATGTAAATGGAAGCCATTGTGATTACCATTTATTTGGAATGATTGATTCTATTAAAAATAGAGCATATCGATTTGGATTTTGAGTTTTCTGTTACAAGAATATGTTTGTTTGGTTGCATCTATTAAAAATAGACCATATCGATTTGGATTTTGAGTTTTCAGTTACAGGAATATGTTTTTTTGGTTGCATTTGTTGGCAATGCTCCAAAGGTGAAAATGTTGATGGTGAATGCATAACTTCTTTTTGGTTATAATAGTAGTTTAAAAGATTTTGTTTTCAATATAAACTCAAATATTCTTGGGGTTAACTATCTTTTATTATAAATATTTATGAAATGGCTTTCTAAGTTATACAATATTACCCACTATTTAGTGAGAATCTCAAATTTATTTCAATTTTTATCAGACAATTGAAATTTGAAATACTTTGTGTGATCAACATGCGAGTGATGATAAAAATACTAATATTGCAAGCATAATTAATGTTAACATTGCTTATTGGGGGATTGGTGGAATGTTCAAGGGATGAATTATGTGCGTACCACATGCTCTTTATTGAGGGGGAAATTTTCACAAGTATTAATTTTTTGCTGTGTTGTAAATAAGTTTCTAAATGGGAGCCCTAGACATAAATGACCTTTTGTTATTTTTATATGTTAATTTGACCTTTGTGGACTTTGATTTTGAAAGAAATTCAAATATGATATTTACTTATATAATTATGGAGGTGTGTCCAATGGTCTTACTTAAATAGGATTATGTTGTTGAAATTGTAATTATTGTCGGTATTTATAATATAAAATGATCATTGATGTGTTTATTATTTATTATATTCATTTTATATTTTAAAGCATGTTTTTCATGCATGGAGCCAAAAGAGAAAAAGAATTTATTTTGAACATTCTGCTGACATAAAACACAATAGGTCAAAAAACTCTGCACTTGCAGAGCATCCAAACAACACCAAGCACCAAATTTGTATTGAAAACACCTGCATCCTTCCTAAAGTCGACCACTATTTCCACAGGAAATTTAGAAAGGACATTAAAATCAATAAACACCTAAAAAACCTCAATAGAAATGAAGGTTGGACCAGAAGCAAAAATTGGATTCCCACATTATCATTAAATCCATTCAATTAAAACCCTTTATCTTGCGCTCATCTCCATATAATTAATTTCTAAAAAGAAGTATGACCAATACTTCTATAACAATTAACTTCTTTAAAAGTAGAAAGTATATTAATTAATTGTTAATGTGATACAACTACTAGCAAATTATTAATTAATTAATTAAATTATAGAAAATATACCATCATAACATAGAGGAATACATTATGATTATAACCTAAAAATTTAATTATTAACTTGTAATTTTTCGTAAAACAAAATTTATTATAATTTGATTATATCCTAATAAAAAAATAACTATTAATTTGTAAATTTAAATATAAATAAACAATCCATTATATCATGATTACAACCTAATTAAAAAAAGACATAATTTTATATTTTTAAATAAACTATTGGATTATTAAATAATTTTATAAAAAATATTAAAAAAAAACATAAAATTTACTTGCAATTAACTATTAATTATAAAAAATATTTAAAATAAACTTTTGATTATTAAATAATTTTTATAAAACATATTTTATTTCCTAAATAAAATTAGCAATGTTTTATTAATAAAACTCAAAAAACTTACCATTGATTTTCATTGTCAACCATTTCTAAAAAAAATTAGCTATGTATTTACCTTGGTAATTTCAGGTTTCTGAATACAATTTTTTCCCGATGATGAACCTCAGTTAAAGGTTCAAAACATCGATTCAAATATACATTACTGCGATGGATCCGGAAAATAAGCTTAAAAAATTTAACAATCGCAGAAACATCAAATCTCAAATTTATTTTGAGTCAAAATAATATATATTTGAGTCATGTTGCATTTGGACATAATTTGAAAGAAAAAAAGACAAATTTAATTATTTTTTCATAAGCCCACAAGATCTTCGAGTCGACCCTTCTTGGAAAAGTCGACTCAATGACACCTATTCGACCCTCTTCGACAATGATATATAAGAGGAAAATTCGACCTTTTGGATTCATTTATTCATCGTCACATCATCTATCTATTTCTACACTTAAATAAGAAGAATAAAGTCAAAGTCAAAGGAATGAGAAATACCGAAGGTTTTCTTCCCTAATCTCGCTCGCACGCGCGAAATTTTGAAGGAATTTTCTGAGGTATTGCAGGGCCAACATTCTACATTTGACCATATTTGAAAGGGCTTGTCCAATGTTTACTTTGACTTATTGGAGGTGACTTGGAGGAGGGTTTGACTTGGAATATTTGTGGCTGACTTCGTATTGGCCTTGGGTCTTGGATATCTCATTTTGATCTGTTTCTATAAGAGAAGGATTGGAGGGTTTTCCCCCTTGTTGATTTTTTCCCTAGCTTGGAGCTTAATTTCTGGTGTCTCTTGTCTCTTTGCGATATTTATGTTTTGAACATTTGTATAATTTCTTGATGAATACAACATAAAATGTAATAAGAAAGCAACTAACATTCACAAGTAATTACCAAGAAGAGAAATCAATCTTAGTCTACACTACACTTAGTTTCTCAACATGGTATCAGAGCTAAGGTGAAAGAAGGAAGCTTGAAAGAACACATATTGTTAAGTACTCCTAATTGAATTCATCTTTGTAGTAGCCGTCTCTCTCTCTCAATGGCGAAATACATGAAGGAAGGTCTCAAGGCACTAAGGATTCTTCTTAAATCCATCAAAGGATACATCATCAATTTTGTTTTTGAATTATCTAAAGGAGTTAAGGATGGGAATTTCTACTCTACACTTAAAGGTTATTATTGTAGCTACTACAACCCCCCTCCAAAATTGTGCCTACGCTTTGATTTTGGAGCCTACTTTTGTTCAAAAGAATTGTTTTCAAGTGTTCTTCTTGTTTATTTAGTGTCACGATGAATTATTCTTTTATGTAACACTTGTGATGTATTAAATGTGTTGTCATGACAACTAGGTCTTGTCAAAAATAGGTGCATAAATTCTGAAGACAAGAAAACATGCTCTCAAACACAAGCTAATTCCTGGAAGGATCAAACACTAGTTGCATGTATTTTCTTAAGAAATTGTGCAATCCTTTTTCACTAAGAACGACACAAATCCTTTTGAAACTAAAATGCACAATTTTGAGAGAAAGGTGGCCACTGAGAAAGAATATTGTGCAATCATCAATGTGAAAAAAAACTACGCAATCCACTATGCCAGTGAACTTTTCAATCCCTTATCATTGGGGATTGCACAATATATTCTTCTAGTGAATTGTGCAGTGTCCTAGATCGTAATTGAGAATAACCCATCACAAGAGACCTATAAATTTGAGAACTCTATTTGTTTGTTTCTTGCTTTTAAAGAATGTGAACTATATACATTAATACATGTAGGCTTTGGAGACAAGCCGTGCTTACAAACTAGATTATTTTCCTAAGCCCAGGATACAGGGGATCACGTTACAACCTGCCCTGCTATATTACATTTAGAAACTTTTCCTGAAACTGCACAATTTTTATAAAGCTCATTGCCGAATCTAAATCCATATCTTTAGAAAAAGAATCACTATTCTCGTTATAAAAATTTTGTGGCTCAAAGTCCTTGTCATTATTTGGAGCAAGTTGAGCTTCCACCTCATCATTTTTTATGATATCATGGTGATTGATATTTTCAACAACAACTTCTTTTTCAGTATCATATACTGGAGAACCTTCAAAAATTACAAAATAGCATTTGTGGTTTTTCAACATCCCAAGATTTTAGTGCTAGCTGAGTTTTTATTTTGGCTACTCCAACTCTCCGGCTGGCTCAAGGCAAGGGACTAGCTACCTTGCATCCATCCTTGTTACTATAAGAAGCTCCACTAGAACTAAATTATTATCATAATTTGGACTTGTATATGAGGTCTATAAGATCTATAAGGAAATATTGTTTCTTGATCATGCTATATCGGATCCCCATTTCACATGATTGTTCCTTATGTAATGTAAATGGAAGCCATTGTGATTACCATTTATTTGGAATGATAGATTCTATTAAAAATAGACCATATCGATTTGGATTTTCAGTTTTCCGTTCCAAGAATATGTTTGTTTGGTTGCATCTATTAAAAGTAGACCATATCGATTTGGATTTTGAGTTCTTCGTTACATGAATATGTTTTTTTTGTTGCATTTGTTGGCAATGATCCAAAGGTGAAAATGTTGATGGTGAATGCATAACTTCGTTTTGGTTATAATAGTAGTTTAAATGATTTTATTGTCAATATAAACTCAAATATTCTTGGGGTTAACTATATTTTTATTATAAATAGTTATGATATGGTTTTCTAAGCTATACATTCACCCACTATTTAGTGAGAATCTCAAATTCATTTCAATTTTTATTAGACAATTGAAATTTGAAATGCTTTGTGTGATCAACATGCGAGTGATGATAAAAATACTAATATTGCAAGCATAATTAATTTTAACATTTCTTATTAGGGGATTGGTGGAATGTTCAAGGGATGAATTATGTGCATACCACATGTTCTTTATTGAGGGGAAAATTTCCACATGTATTAATTTTTTGCTGTGTTGTAAATAAGTTTCTAAATGGGAGGCCTAGACATAAATGACCTTTTGTTATTTTTATATGTTAATTTGACCTTTGTGGACTTTGATTTGAAAGAAATTCAAATATGATATTTACTTATATAATTATGGAGGTGTGTCCAATGGTCTTACTTAAATAGGATTATGTTGTTGAAATTGTAATTAGTGTTGGTCTTTATAATATAAAATTATCATTGATGTGTTTATTATTTATTATATTCATTTTATATTTTAAAGCATGTTTTTCATGCATGGAGCGAAAAGAGAAAAATAATTTATTTTGAACATTCTACTGACATAAAACACAATAGGTCAAAAAACTCTACACTTGCAGAGCATCCAAACAATAACAAGCACCAAATTTGTATTGAAAACAACTGCATCCTTGCTAAAGTCGACCACTATTTCCGCAGGAAATTTAGAGAGGACATTAAAATCAATAAACACCCAAAAAACCTCAATAGAAATGAAGGTTGGACCATAAGAAAAAATTGGATTCCCACATTATCATTAAATCCATTCAATTAAAACCCTTTATCTTGTACTCATCTCCATATAATTAATTTCTAAAAGGAAGTATGACCAATACTTCTATAACAATTAACTTCCTTAAAAGTAGGAAGTATATTAATTAATTGTTAATGTGATACAACTACTAACAAATTATTAATTAATTAATTAAATTATAGAAAATATATCATCATAACATAGAGGAATACATTAGCCCACGTGGTGTAGAACAGTCGGTGATGGGGTGCACTGTTAAGGCACTCCGTTCTGTAAGGTCACCGGTTCGAAACCCGTGGGTGGGATGGGAGGAGAAAAAATGGAAAGATTAGGATTAGTCTAAACTAGAAAAAAAAAACATAGAGGAATACATTATGATTATAACCTAAAAATTTAATTATTAACTTGTAATTTTGCATAAAACAAAATTTATTATAATTTGATTATAACCTAATAAAAAAATAACTATTAATTTGTAACTTTAAATATAAATAAAAAAATCCATTATATCATGGTTACAACCTAATTTTAAAAAGACATAAATTTATATTTTTAAATAAACTATTGGATTATTAAATAATTTTATAAAACATATTAAAAAAAAACATAAAATTTACTTGAAATTAACTATTAATTATAAAAAAATAATTATATAAACTTTGATTATTAAATAATTTTTATAAAACATATTTTATTTCCTAAATAAAATTGGCAATGTTTTATTAATAAAACTCAAAGAACTGACCATTAATTTTCATTGTCAACCATTTCTAAAAAAAATTACCTATGTATTTACCTTGGTAATTTTAGGTTTTCGAATAAAATGTTATCCCGATGATGAACGTGAGTTAAAGGTTCAAAACATTGATTCAAATCTACATTATTGCGATGGATCTGGAAAATAAGCTTAAAAAGTTTAACAATCGCAGAAACATCAAATCTTAAATTTATTTTGAGTCAAAATAATATATATTTGAGTCATGTCGCATTTGGAAATAATTTGAAAGAAAAAAAGACAAATTTAATTATTATTTCATAAGCCCACAAGATCTTCAAGTTGACCCTTCTTGGAAAAGTCGGCCCAATGACACCTATTTGACCCTCTTCGACAATGATATATAAGAGGCAAATTCGACCTTTTGGAGTCATTTATTCATCATCAAATCATCTATCTATTTCTACACTTAAATAAGAAGAAGAAAGTCAAATTCAAAGGAAAGAGAAATACCGAAGGTTTTCTTCCCTGATCTCGCTCACACGTGCGAAATTTCAAAGGCATTTTCTGAGGTATTGCGGGGCCAAAATTATACATTTGACCATATTTGAAAGGGCTTGTCCATTGTTTAATTTGAATTATTGGAGGTGACTTGGAGGAGGGTTTGACTTGGAATATTTGTGGCTGACTTAGTATTGGCCTTGGGTCTTGGATATCTCATTTTGATCTATTTCTATAAGAGAAGGATTGGAGGGTTTTCCCCCTTGTTGATTTTTTCCCTGGCTTGGAGCTTAATTTCTGGTGTCTCTTGTCTCTTTGTGATATTTATGCATTGAACATTTGTATAATTTCTTGATGAATAGAACATAAAATGTAATAAGAAAGAAACTAACATTCACAAGTAATTACTAAGAAGAGAAATCAATCTTAGTCTACACTACACTTAGTTTCTCAACATGGTATTAGAGCTAAGGTGAAAGAAGGAAGCTTGAAAGAACACAAATTTTTAAGTACTCTTAATTGAATTCAGCTTTGTAGTAGCTCTCTTTCTCTCTGAATGGCGAAATACATGAAGGAACGTCTCAAGGCACTAAGGATTCTTCTTAAATCCATCAAAGGATACATCATCAATTTTGTTTTTGAATTATCTAAAGGAGTGAAGGATGGGAATTTCTACTCTACACTAAAAGGTTATTATTGTAGCTACTACAACCCCCCTCCACAATTGTGCCTACGCTTTGATTTTGGGGCCTACTTTTGTTCAAAAGAATTGTTTTCAAGTGTTCTTCTTGTTTATTTAGTGTCGCGATGACTTATTATTTTATGTAACACTTGTGATGTATTAAATGTATTGTCATGACGACTAGGTCTTGTCAAAAATAGGTGCATAACTTCTGAAGACAAGAAAACACGCTCTCAAACACAAACTAGTTCCTGGAAGGATCAAGCACTAGTTGCATGTATTTTCTTGAGAAATTGTGCAATCCTTTTTCACTGAGAATGACACAAATCCTTGTGAAACTGAAATGCACAATTTTGAGAGAAAGGTGGCCACCGAGAAAGCATATTGTGCAATCATCAATGTGAAAGGAAACTACACAATCCTCTATGCCAGTGAACTTTGCAATCCCTTATCACTGGGGATTACACAATATATTCTTCTAGTGAATTGTGCAGCGTCTTAGATCGTAATTGAGAATAACCCATCACAAGAGACCTGTAAATTTGAGAACTCTGTTTGTTTATTTCTTTCTTTGCAAGAATGTGAACTATATACATTAATACATGTAGGCTTTGGAGACAAGGCGTGCTTACAAACTAGATTCTTTGCCTAAGCCCGGGATACAGGGGATCACGTTACAACCTGCCTTGCTATATTACATTTGGAAACTTTTTCTGAAACTGAACAATTTTTGTAAAGCTCATTGCCGAATCTAAATCCATATCTTCAGCGAAAGAATCACTATTCTCATTATAAAAATTTTGTGGCTTAAAGTCCTTGTCATTATTTGGAGCAAGTTGAGCTTCCACCTCATCAATTTTTATGATGTCATGGTGATTGATATTTTCAAAAGTAGCTTTATTTTCAGTATCATATACTGGAGAACCTTCAAAACTTACAAAATAGCATTTGCGATTTTTCAACATCCCAAGATTTTAGTGCTAGCTAAGTTTTTATTTTGGCCACTCCAACTCTCCGACTGGCTCAAGGCAAGGGACTAGCTGCCTTGCATCCATCCTTGTTACTATAAGAAGCTCCACTAGAACTAAATTATTATTGTAATTTGGACTTGTATATGAGGTCTATAAGATCTATAAGGAAATATTATTTCTTGATCATGCTATATTGGATCCCCATTTCACATGATTGTTCCTTATGTAATGTAAATGGAAGCCATTGTGATTACCATTTATTTGGAATGATAGATTCTATTAAAAATAGACCATATCGATTTGGATTTTGATTTTTCCATTACAGGAATATGTTTGTTTGGTTGCATCTATTAAAAGTAGACCATATCGATTTGGATTTTGAGTTTGTCGTTATAGCAATATGTTTTCTGGTTGCATCTGTTGGCAATGATCCAAAGGTGAAAATGTTGATGGTGAATGCATAACCTCCTTTTGGTTATAATAGCAGTTTAAATGATTTTATTGTCAATATAAACTCAAATATTCTTGGGGTTAACTATCTTTTTATTATAAATAGTTATGATATGTTTTTCTAAGTTATACAATATTACCCACTATTTAGTGAGAATCTCAAAGTCATTTCAATTTTTATTAGACAATTGAAATTTGAAATGCTTTATGTGATCAACATGCGAGTGATGATAAAAATACTAATATTGCAAGCATAATTAATGTTAACATTGCTTATTGGGGGATTGGTCGAATGTTTAAGGGATGAATTATGTGCATACCACATGTTCTTTATTGAGGGGAATATTTCCACAAGTATTAATCTTTTGCGATGTTGTAAATAAGTTTCTAAATGGGAGCCCTAGATATAAATCATCTTTTGTTATTTTTATATGTTAATTTGACCTTTGTGGACTTTGATTTGAAAGAAATTCAAATATGATATTTACTTATATAATTATGGAGGTGTGTCCAATGGTCTTACTTAAATAGGATTATGTTGTTGAAATTGTAATTAGTGTTGGTATTTATAATATAAAATTATGATTGATGTTTTTATTATTTATTATATTCATTTTATATTTTAAAGCATGTTTTTCATGCATGGGACCAAAAGAGAAAAAGAATTTATTTTGAACATTCTGCTGACATAAAACACAATAGGTCAAAAAACTATGCACTTGTAGATAATCCAAACAATACCAAGCACCACATTTGTGTTGAAAACACCTGCATCCTTGCTAAAGTCGACCACTATTTCCACAGGAAATTTAGAGAGGTCATTAAAATAAATAAACACCCAAAAAACCTCAATAGAAATGAAGGTTGGACCATAAGAAAAAATTGGATTCCCACATTATCATTTAATCCATTCAATGAAAACCCTTTATCTTGCACTCATCTCCATATAATTAATTTCTAAAAAGAAGTATGACCAATACTTCTATAACAATTAACTTCCTTAAAAGTAGAAAGTATATTAATTAATTGTTAATGTGATACAACTACTAACAAATTATTAATTAATTAATTAAATTATAGAAAATATATCATCATAACATAGAGGAATACATTATGATTACCACCTAAAAATTTAATTATTAACTTGTAATTTTGCATAAAACAAAATTTATTAAAAATTTGATTATAACCTAATAAAAAAATAGCTATTAATTTGTAAATTTAAATATAAATAAAACAAAATCCATTATATCATGATTACAACCTAATTTAAAAAAAAACATAATTTTATATTTTTAAATAACTATTGGATTATTAAATAATTTTATAAAACATATTTAAAAAAATACATGAAATTTACTTAAAATTAACTATTAATTATAAAAAATTATAATAAAATTTTGATTATTAAATAATTTTTATAAAACATATTTTATTTCCTAAATAGAATTGGCAATGTTTTACTAATAAAACTCAAAGAACTTACCATTAATTTTCATTGTCAAACATTTCTAAAAAAGATTACAAATGTATTTACCTTTGTAATTTTAGGTTTCCAAATACAATTTTATCCCAATGATGAACCTCAATTAAAGGTTCAAAACATCGATTCAAATCTACATGATTGCGATGGATCTGGAAAATAAAATTAAAAAATTTAAGAATCGTAGAAACATCAAATCTCAAATTTATTTTGAGTCAAAATAATATATATTTGAGTCATGTCCCATTTGGACATAATTTGAAAGAAAAAAAAGACAAATTTAATTATTTTTTCATAAGCCCACAAGATCTTCAAGTTGATGCTTCTTGGAAAAGTCGGCCCAATGACACCTATTCGACCCTCTTCGACAATGATATATAAGAGGAAAATTCGACCTTTTGGAGTCATTTATTCATCGTCACATCATCTATCTATTTCTACAGATAAATAAGAAGACGAAAGTCTTAGTCAAAGGAGAGAGAAATACACAATTTTGAGAGAAATGCACAATTTTGAGAGAAAGGTGGCCACTGAGAAAGCATATTGTGCAATCATCAATGTGAAAAAAAACTATGCAATCCACTATGAAGTGAACTCTGCAATACCTTATCACTGGGGATTGCACACTATATTCTTTTAGTGAATTGTGCAATGTCCTAGATCATAATTGAGAATAACCCATAACAAGAGACCTATAAATTTGAGACCTCTATTTGTTTGTTTCTTTCTTTGCATGAATGTGAACTATATACTTTAATACATGTAGACTTTGGAGACAAGGTGTGCTTACAAACTAGATTCTTTGCCTAAGCTTGGGATACAGGGGATCACATTGCAACCTGCCCTACTATATTACATTTAGAAACTTTTCCTGAAACTGCAAAACTTTTGAAAAGCTCATTGCCGAATCTAAATCCATATCTTTAGTGAAAGAATCACTATTCTTGTTATAAAAATTTTGTGGCTCAAAGTCCTTGTCATTATTTGGAGCAAGTTGAGCTTCCACCTCATCAATTTTTATGATATCATGGTGATTGATATTTTCAACAGCAGCTTCATTTTCAGTATCATATACTGCAGAACCTTCAAAACTTACAAAATAGCATTTTCGGTTTTTCAACATCCCAAGATTTTAGTGCTGGCTGAGTTTTTATTTTGGCTGCTCCAACTCTCTCGCTGGCTCAAGGAAAGGGACTAGTTGCCTTGTGACCATCCTTATTACTATAAGAAACTCCACTAGAAATAAATTATTATCGTAATTTGGACTTGTATATGAGGTCTATAAGATCTATAAGGAAATATTATTTCTTGATCATGCTATATTGGATCCCCCTTTCACATGATTGTTCCTTATGTAATGTAAATGGAAGCCATTGTGATTACCATTTATTTGGAATGATTGATTCTATTAAAAATAGACCATATCGATTTGGATTTTCAGTTTTCCGTTACAAGAATATGTTTGTTTGGTTGCATCTATTAAAAGTAGACCATATCGATTTGGATTTTGAGTTTTCCGTTACAGGAATATGTTTGTTTGGTTGCATCTATTGGCAATGCTCCAAAGGTGAAAATGTTGATGGTGAATGCATAACTTCTTTTTGGTTATAATAGAAGTTTAAATGATTTTATTGTCAATATAAACTCAAATATTCTTGGGGTTAACTATCTTTTTATTATAAATAGTTATGATATGGTTTTCTAAGTTATACAATATTACCCACTATTTAGTGAGAATCTCAAAGTCATTTCAATTTTTATTAGACAATTGAAATTTGAAATGCTTTGTGTGATCAACATGCGAGTGATGATAAAAATACTAATATTACAAGCATAATTAATCTTAACATTGCTTATTGGGGGATTGGTGGAATGTTCAAGGGATGAATTATGTGCATACCACATGTTCTTTATTGAGGGGAATATTTCCACAAGTATTAATTTTTTGCTATGTTGTAAATAAGTTTCTAAATGGGAGCCGTAGACATAAATGATCTTTTTTTATTTTTTTTATGTTAATTTGACCTTTGTGGACTTTGATTTGAAAGAAATTCAAATATGATATTTACTTATATAATTATGGAGGTGTGTCCAATGGTATTACCACTTGCAGAGCGTCCAAACAATACCAAGTGCCACATTTGTATTGAAAACACCTGGATCCTTGCTAAAGTTGACCACTATTTCCACATGAAATTTAGAGAGGACATTAAAATCAATAAACACCCAAAAAACCTCAATAGAAATGAAGGTTGGACCATAAGAAAAAATTGGATTCCCACATTATCATTAAATCCATTCAATTAAAACCCTTTATCTTGGAGTCATCTCCATATAATTAATTTCTAAAAAGAACTATGATGAATACTTCTATAACATTTAATTTCCTTAAAAGTAGAAAGTATATTAATTAATTATTAATGCGATACAACTATTAAAAAATTATTAATTAATTAATTAAATTATAGAAAATATACCATCATAACATAAAGGAATATATTACGATTATAACCTAAAAATTTAATTATTAACTTGTAGTCTTACATAAAACAAAATTTATTATAATTTGATTATAACCTAATAAAAAAATAGCTATTAATTTGTAAATTTAAATGTAAATAAAACAAAATCCATTATATCATGATTACAACCTATTTATTTATTTATTTATTTTTTTTTTTTTTGATAAACTGTAACGAGTATAGATTTTATTATATTGAAAAGATTATGGGCCTTTGCCGAGGCTGCCCCTATTACAAATCAGTGTTCTTTCTACTGCTGCTATTGATCTATTACAACTTTCGGGGCATTTGAACATTGCTTACATTGTTGACAATGAGCTGCCCTTTCATGAGCAAGCTGCCTTTGTTTGCCATCTTATCAGCTTTGCTGTTTGACTTTCTCAATATATGATGAAATTTGCACTTGTCAAAGTCAAGAATAACTCTCTTCAATATGACCAATATTTTATTAAGGCTGGCATTGCTGAACGGTGCCTCCATATTTATATTTTTTATTATTATCTTTGAATCACCGAAGACTTGGAGAACTTTGATTCCTTTGTCTCTTGCAATAAGACAAGCTTTTAGAAGCCCAAGGATCTCTACATGATTGTTATATTTCTTGCCTATTCCCCAGTAGAACCAGTCTTTGGAAGACCCACCAGGAGAGTAGATAACTCCACTAGCACCAGCTGCACCGGGGTTCCCCTTGGACGCCCCATCAAAAAATATTGTGGATAAGTTTTGAGACCTCCACCAAGATTGAAAAAAATCATCCTCAAATCTTGTGCGCCATTCTGGATTGTCACTTTGAGGGGAGTGGAGATAGTTACGTGGGCTTGTCACTAGCATTCCTAGCCACCTCTTTTCTTCGGGCAATAGCAAATGGTCTTCTTTAAAATACTGATATTGGGCCACTTCCAAGAGGAAGGACTTTGCTTTTGCAGCAGCCTGCAGAGGGGTATGTTTCAGATCTTTGAAAATCCTCTGATTGCCGGCCAACCAAAGCTGCCATCATACATATTTGGGAAGTGCTATCCAGATTCTACGCCAGAATGATTTGGAAGGGATTCGATGTGGATAGTATTGACTCCAAGAGGCAAAGAGATCTACAACAGAGTTCTGCTTAAGGGCTGGGATCTGAAATTCCTGTAAAATGAGAACCCAAACCTCTTCAGCAAATATGCACTCCATGAGAAGATGTTGGGCTGTTTCGAAGTTTTTACTGCATAACACACATCTGTGAGGTCCTGTTATATTCCTTTTTTCCAGGTTATCTCCCGTAAGCTGTTTGTTATGAACTAGTGTCCAGAAGAAGAAGTTTACTTTTGGTAGGGAAAGAGGTTCCCAAACATTTTTCCAGAACTCCGGAGTTTGACTACTATTTCTAAAGACCTGTAATGCTTTATATCCAACTGCTGTGGTATATACTCCAGTCTGAACCCAACCCCAACTATCTTTCTTGGATATATAAACTAGAACAGCGTAATCCAACAGATCAACTATTAGTGCTTGCTGATGAGAAAACCGTGCTGGTATGCCTTGGAAATCCCATCCATTCCAGTCTCCATGCTGATCCCAGCTCGAGAGGTCAAAAAGTCTGTTTACACCTGCAGGCTCCAGCCAATTCCTAAGGTCTGCAATGTCATCGTTCTCAGCTAATGGTTCACTTCCCATTATGCTGTCGAGCCAAAAATGTGTACGCTTGCCGTTTCCAGGTATCCTGTAGACTAATTTTTTGAAAAAGTTGCTGCTTTTGCAACATAATTTCCAAACCTACATGCTATTAGCTGCGCTTGCGTTCTGAAGATTGGTGAGTGCATTATTGGGTCCATACTTTGAGAGAAAGGTTACACTTACCGGATGAGAGGGCTCGTGGATCAGCTTCCACAAAATCTTTCCTCCCAACGCTAGATTGACAAGCGTGGGATCTCTAATTTGCAGCCCGCCCTCAGTCAGTGGTTTTTTGACCACATCCCAGTTAACCAGGTGCATTTTTTTCTCATTACCCTTCCCTCCCCGCCACAAAAAATCTCTGAGCAACTTGGAGATCTGTTCCATCACATTTCTTGGTGCAAGGAGAAAGGCAGCCTAGAAAAATGGAAGCACAGACAGCACGGATTTGATTAAGATTACTTTACCTCCCTTAGTCAACCAGTTGCCTCCCCACACAACAATTTTGGATTTGATTTTTGAGATTATATCACTCCATAGTGATCTCTTGTTAACTCCAGATGTTATGGGGAGACCAATATATTTAAACCTGTCCCAGTTTGCTTGGCCTTTGAATCCGAGGAGAGCAGTGATTGCGGAGAGTTCATGTTGATCTATATTCCAGCTGTAAACTTCGCTTTTACTCTCATTAACTGAGGCACCTGAAACTCTGAAATACTTTTTGAGGACAGAGTCGAATGCTTTGGCTATTCTAATGGAAGCTCCTCTAAGGAGAAGGGAGTCATCGACAAAGAGAGCGTGGTTCATTGATTCAGCTCCATTGGAAGGTTTGAGACACAGAATGTTACCAACTATTCTTTTAGCAGTAAGCTTTCGACTAAGGCAATCTGCTATTAAGATATACAGGAAGGGGGAGAGAGGGAATCCCTTCCTGATACCTCTCTGAGCTTGGAAAAAGTTAGTTGGTCTGCCATTAACTAACAGAGAAATCCACGGACTATCAATGCAGGATTTAATTAATTGTACAAAGTGTGTCGAAAAACCGAAGGAGAGTAGGACCTTGGAAAGGAAATTGCGATTTACTCTATCGAAAGCATTTTCCATATCTAATTTTATCAACATACCTTTCTCCTTCCACTATTTTCTTGAATGTAATGTCTCCTGAACTTGGATAATGTTGTCCAAAATATGCCTACCCTCCACAAAACCACCTTGAGAGCTGGAGATCAATATTTTTAACAATGGCTTGATCCGATTTGCTAGTAGTTTTGCCAGAATTTTATAAGAAGCATTGCACAGTGAGATGGGCCTAAACTAGCAAAGGAGTCAGGATTGGTTTCTTTAGGTATTAATGCGAGGTAAGTGGACTTGGTTCCTCCACCAATCTTGGATTTTTTCATAAATCCTCTTATCATTTTAAGGAGGTCAGCCTTGATAATGTGCCAACAGGATTTAAAAAAGTGGATTGAGAATCCATCAGGCCCAGGGGCCTTGTCTGCTTCCATGGACCAAATAACTTTTATGATTTCCTCCTCAGAAATGGCTCTGCAGAGGATTGAATTGTCTTCTGGGTTGATGAGGGGAGGAATACTAGAGAGAAAGTCAACCTCCTCCTCCTCATTGCTTTGAGTTTCTTCTCTGTACAGATTCCTGTAGTGGATTTCAGCAGCAGCTTTGAATTGATTGAATCCTTTGCAAACTTGACCCTCGGTTGTTTTGATTTCTACTATGTAATTCCTTGACAGTCTCGCTCTATATTTCCTATGGAAGAAGGAAGTGTTTCGATCCCCGGCCTTCAACCACAGGCTTCTTGATTTAAGTCTCCAGTATTCTTCTTCCTTTCGAAAAGATTGATACATTGATCTTTGAGCTTTTATTTCTTCCTCCAGCAACTCTGATGTAATATATTTACTCTCCATATTAGTTTGTAGGGACGTCAGCAACTGCACTGCCTCTTTTCTCTGATTGGTGGGATTGGTGTCCAGTTTCTTTATCTAGTCCTTCAGAGCTTGCTTTGTAGCTTTCAGCTTTTGCTCCCAAACATAGCTGGAGGATCCCGAGATTGGTTTGGCCCATGATGCCTTCACAGTATCAAAGAATCCATCTCTCTCAATCCAGAGAGGGCTGAATCGAAAAGGTAAAGGACCCAGGTCGTTTTCATTTTCCAGGTGGAGCTGAAGCGGCTTATGGTCTGCGGAGAGTTTAGGAAAAATTTTGGTGGTTATTTTCTTGCTCATCATAATGGAACTTTGCACCAAGAATTGGTCTAATCGAGAAGATATGTGGTCCAAGCCAACCCTATTATTTGACCAAGTGTAAATACCTTGGATGGGACTGAAATCTAAAAGGTCCCAAAGTTGGGAGATCTCCTCAACCTTGGCCAGCATAGGGTCGCTGGTGCTGGAACCCCCGCTTTTTTCCTTTGCTTTCAAAACAATATTCAGATACCCTACTAGTATGATATTGCTGGTCGAAGACTGCTCTAGAAAGGCCACAAGTGTATCCCAGCATTCTCGTTTTTTAGAATAAATAACTGGAACGTAAAGATTGAAGAGAGAGATGGACCACTTACTTGCCTTGTGCTTCAGCTCCGTGTATATCCAGTGCTGGGTTTCATTGGATTTTATCAGTTGAAAGAGATCATCTGTCCAAAGTGTTTCCAACCCTCCAGAGGTTCCCCTTGAATTGACTGCTTTACCTGTTCTTTTGTTCCACTTTGATCTGCCTAGCTCTAGAAGGGCTTGCCCTTCTATTTTGGTCTCTTGGAGCATGAGAATGTCTGAGGGTTCTGCTTTCAAAAGGTCCTTGACTGCTTCTATTTTAGAGGGATTCCCCAGACCTCTGTAGTTCCAAGAGACAAGTTTCATTATTTACCAAAAGGGGGGTTGGGGCCTCCCTTGGAAGGCCTTGGTCTGGTATTTTGCCCAATAGACATTTCTATTGTGGACTAACTTCCTTGAATCTTGAGCCTTTCTACCTCTTCTTCCCTCTTCTCTTTGCGAGATTTCCTTCTTGCTTTTTTGGAAGGGCGCTCATAGGTTTCATCCTCACAAGAACTAGAGCTATCCACAGGTTTTTCCCTTGCTATTTCTGCGTATGAAGGATTGGTGGGACAACCTTGATTTACCTCCATCTGTGTTGCTTCCTCTCCCTCTTTGTTTGGAGGTAAAGGGACAACCTGTTCCTCATTCTCCTGGGTTAGGTTGATTTGGTTGACTTGATCTCTTTCTGGTCCATTTGGTGTTTCTTCTGCTTCTTGGTTGCTTTTGGAGCTTGTATGACCTCCAGTCATATTGCCTTTCCCTGCTCCCTTTTTTGAGTTTGTGTTTTTCTGGACTAGGGTCCATTGTTCCCCGTTTTGTTTATCTACATGTTCCTTAGCCTTCTTCTTACAGTGCTTTGCAAAGTGTCCGTGCCCGTGACAATGTCTGCATTTAAATGGCAGCTATTCATAGTCTAGCTCTTGGACATGCGTCCACCCAACGACGGTGAGTTTGATTACTTCCGGTAGTCCTTCTTCGAGGTCCACTTATACGCAGATGCGTGCGCATGAGTACTGATCCTTTCGTGCCGCCTGGTCTATGTATTTTCCCAAAGCATTACCTATTATCTGGAGGGATTTTTGATTCCAGCAGTGGAGAGGTAGATGAGGGAGTCTAACCCAAACCAGGACAGCCAAGGGGACATCCTGGGTGGGGTCAAAATCTGGAGACCATTTGTTTAGGTAAAGGCACTAGGGACCCATGAAGTATGGTTCGTTTCTAAAGATTAATCCTTTGTCTTCTGGGTTTTCAAAAACAAACACAAAGAAACCCTTACCTACGAAGTAGCTTTTGACTCCCTCCTTGATCAAAGGCTTCCAGTTGCTTTGGGTCCAGTCCTCAACTGATTTGGGAGAGGGCCAGAGGCCCGTGAATTGACCTATGAGTCCTCTCTCCGCCAGATTCAAAGCTGATTTGCAGGTGTCTTCTTCAGGAAGGGCCACGGAGGGGATTGAAGCCATTTTTTTCACAAATTTCTGCTGATACATTGAAGGAGGACGCTTGGGAGCAGCGGCAATCATAGCTCGAAAAGCAGAAACCTCCGGTGGCGGAGGGGGGTCGGGAGCCCTGCGATCATCCATGGTCTGTTCTGGCCCTGGGCAGGCCGAGCAAGGAGGCACAGGGGCGCGCTGGAGTGACCAGCAGCCCTGGCGCAATCAAAGTGCGAAGAGGTTAGCAGAGCAGAGGTGATTACAACCTAATTTAAAAAAGACATAATTTTATATTTTTAAATAAACTATTGGATTATTAAATAATTTTATAAAACATATTTTTAAAAAATACATAAAATTACTTAAAATTAACTGTTAATTATAAAAAATTATAATAAACTTTTGATTATTAAATAATTTTTATAAAACATATTTTATTTCCTAAATAAAATTGGCAATGTTTTATTAATAAAACTCAAAGAACTTATCAGTAATTTTCATTGTCAACCATTTCTAAAAAATACCACCTATGTATTTACCTTGGTAATTTCCAGTTTCCAAATTCAATTTTTTCCCAATGATAAACCTCAGTTAAAGGTTCAAAACATCGACTCAAATCTACATTATTGCGATGGATCTGGAAAATAAAATTAAAAAATTTAACAATTGCAGAAACATCAAATCTCAAATTTATTTTGAGTCAAAATAATATATATTTGAGTCATGTCCCATTTGGACATAATTTGAAAGAAAAAAAAGACAAATTTAATTATTTTTTCATAAGCCCACAAGATCTTCAATTCGACCCTTCTTGGAAAAGTCGGCCCAATGACACTTATTCGACCCTCTTCGACAATGATATATACGAGGAAAATTCGACCTTTTGGAGTCATTTATTCATCGTCACATCATCTATCTATTTCTACACGTAAATAAGAAGAAGAAATTCAAAGTCAAAGGAGAGATAAATACCGAAGGTTTTCTTCCCTAATATCGCTCGCCTGTGCGGAATTTCAAAGGCATTTTCTGAGGTATTGCAGGGCCAAAATTCTACATTTGACCATATTTGAAAGGGCTTGTCCAATGTTTACTTTGACTTATTGGAGGTGACTTGGAGGAGGGTTTGACTTGGAATATTTGTGGCTGACTTGGGATTGGTCTTGGGTCTTGGATATCTCATTTTGATCTATTTCTATAAGAGAAGGATTGGCGAGCTTTCCCCCTTGTTGATTTTTTCCCTAGCTCGGAGCTTAATTTCTGGTGTCTCTTGTCTCTTTGTGATATTTATGTTTTGAACATTTGTATAATTTCTTGATGAATAAAACATCAAACGTAAGAAGAAAGCAATTAACATTCACAAGTATTTACCAAGAAGAGAAATCAATCTTAGTCTACACTACACTTAGTTTCTCAACATGGTATCAAAGCTAAGGTGAAAGAAGGAAGCTTGAAAGAACACATATTGTTAAGTACACTTAATTGAATACATCTTTGTAATAGATTTCTCTCTCTCAATGGAAAAATACATGAAGGAAGGTCTTAAGTCACTAAGGATTATTCTTAAATCCATCAAAGGATACATCATCAATTTTGTTTTTGAATTATCTAAAGGAGTCAAGGATGGGAATTTCTACTCTACACTTACAGGTTATTATTGTAGCTACTACAACCCCCCTCCAAAATTATGCCTATGCTTTGATTTTGGAGCCTACTTTTGTTCAAAAGAATTTTTTTCAAGTCTTCTTCTTGTTTATTTAGTGTCGCGATGACTTATTCTTTTATGTAACACTTGTGATGTATTAAATGTGTTGTCATTACGACTAGGTCTTGTAAAAAATAGGTGCATAACTTCTGAAGACAAGAAAACACACTCTCAAACACAAGCTAATTCCTGGAAGGATCAAGAACTAGTTGCATGTATTTTCTTGAGAAATTGTGCAATCCTTTTTCACTGAGAACTTGTAATATCCCAAAATTGGAACAACTACACTATTGGAAATAATTTGAGTTATTACCAATGTGGAGCTTGAGAAAATCATGAGCTTGGAAATGTAGAGCAGCTCAATAGATGTAAAATAATATTACACCAACAGATGGAAGAACCTCAGCAACAATATGATCTATATTCCCCTTTCGAGGTGGGGAAATGCAGCAATATAGAGCATAAAACAACTGTATTTAAAAAATAACGCTATACAAGTGAGAAATGGGACTTGGATCCCTCAGTAGACATGATGTGCAACTGAAATGTATAATTTGAGGTGAAACAAATCACTCTAGCTCATATAAACAGATCTCCCAAGTCTATGCAGCTAAAATAATCCAAAACCCCATAGCCTAACTCATTCAGCAACTACTGAAGCGAGGAATGTGTGATTCTAATGAGGGTTTCTACAGAAAATGAAGAAAGTAGTCTGATATAGAGTTTAAATTAATCATACAACAAAGAAATGGAGGTTTAATTACTTATACAGTAGAGACACGACTCCCAGCAAGATCTCCGGAAAAATGCATGAATTAAAAGCAACACTACAGAAAATAATGCAGTTTCTACAACTCTGTATTAATCATGGCTGAATAAATCATATAATGACTGAATAATACAGAAATATTGCCAAAGGCATCTCTAATACAACTTCCGAAGGGAAATAAGCACCTCTTCCTCAAGAAATAGCATAAAATCAAAGGGTGCAACTTTGCTGCTGCTGCCCCTGCATGAAGGAAAAAATTTTCTGAAGGAGACTGCATTGTAGTTGAATGTGAATGAATTTTCCCAAGCCAAATACTAAAATGAATCTCAAATCCTTCTCTCTTGATCCCTTAAGCTAGCTGATCCAAAGAGAGGAAGGAATTATTGCACATGAATCCCTTGCACTAAGCAGTGCAACAACTCCGGCTAGACAGCTGAAGTATGCTATTGGTCTCCAGACCAAGAAATATGAATACATGAATGAATTCCCTTTGATGCTATCCCTTCGTTTTATCTTTGGTGAGCCTCCTCACCCCGGACCCCACACATTGTTGAGGTGACTTCTTCATGAAGCTTCCTATTTCAAAATTGCGCTGCCCTAGCTTGCTTCCGTCCTCTTGTGGCTATGATATTGGCTTGGTCAACTAATCCACCTCCAATGCCTCTTTCACACTAGGGATCTTCAATCTAGTTTACATATGTGTGCCTTAGGTTGATCCTTGTTCACATTAAACTGGTTTACTTAGGTGATGTCTTCCTCCTCAAGAATGCATGTTGACTTAGTCAAACTTGACTATGTCATCTATTTTTCCTTTTTTCACACTTGTAAGTGTAAAGTTCAGCCCCTGAAGTGATCCCCTTCCTTCTTAAGGTGTCTTACATAGTATTTTTTCACCATCCCTGCAATCCCTCATCCTGCACATTGGAGGGCTATTCCCGTGACCTGTGAGGAGTAACATGTCCCGAAAACACCTTCATAACATCCTCCTACCTAAGGATAAACATTCTCCTAAAGAACATTTCCTTTGGAAAACCCTAAAAACAGATGTTTTAGCCTTGGCACGACTAGTTAGTTCATCCCTCGCGCCAATGGGGGAAATCCACACTAGAGGCCACGCCAGTTGGCGCCCTGTCCCTGTGTTTCACTCACGCCACACCCATTAAGGAATGTTTAAAAAAAAGTAAATGGCGGAAGTTTGACTCTAACAAACTCCAGAATGAATCATCAGAATAATTTGAGTGGTTTGGCTTTGGATCTCCATGTATAGTAAGTGGTTTTCCACCTCTCATGGAACCTTCCTAAGAGATAGGGCCTATTTGATAATTATAGGGATCCCAACTTCCCCTCCTCCATCTATAAAAGCTTGCCCTCTCCATTAGCAAGCTAGATGAACTTGTAGGAGGAAAACTATATCCGGGAAACTATTGAAAGCAGAGCCGAGAAGATCCCCAGAAGAGAGAGTTTTGTCCAAATTCCCAACAGGCTTCATCGAGACATACTCTGCTGCAAGCCCCGCCGATGGAAGATCATAGCGTCCGAGCATTTGGTTGTAATCTTCCTTTTTGTCATCATTAATATAAGCGACTCTGCTTTTTTTTCCATTCATGTGTTTAATATTTTATGAAATGCAATGAATTATATCCTCTCTGACTGATATATAGTTACGTGATTTAAGTATTATGTTGTATGTCGTCATTTCTCTGCATGTGTATAAGTGTCCGGACGGAGCCAACGGAAGGACTGTGATTTGTCAGGCAAGGGACGAAGAGCAGCACTTCTTCTTCAACAACAATAGCATGGGATTTGAGGTAGGTCACTTATCGTGATCTTTGTTTTTCTTGTAACTAGGAACCAATGTCATTGCATGATTTGATTGTTGCTAGACCCACTCTAGGGCTAGTGGGATAGCCTCTGTCTGTAAAGGAGATTTACCGCCTCAAAAATTTGGCGATTCTGCTCGGGATCAGTGGGATTTAGTCCTTCTTCCATTTGGGTTGTTTTTTTTGGCTTTTGATTGATTTATTTTCTCTTCTAGTTCACCTCCCTTGGTTTCAAACCCCTGTTCAGCCACCAGAAGACGAGATCTAGTATCTGTTTGTCCTTTTTCATATTTTTCCCATAGTAAAATTGATTGGTGCGGTTTACCTCTTTACAGTCACGCCAACTGGTGCTTGTTGCTAGTTAGGCCCCCACGCCAATGCTTTTTTGACGCAGATTATAGCCAAACAGCTGCGCCAACTCTGTTTGGTGTTAGGGTTTGCTTGCTTTTGGGCTCTTTGAGCTTGAGTTTTGGTCCTAGTGTCATTTTTCTGATTGATTGAGTGCCTTGAAGTCATTTTTTACTGTGTTTGGCCCTTGTCCTTAGGTTGTTTTCCCTTTACTATCAGTTTTGCATTCTAGCCCTAGGGCTTCTAGGTGCTTCAGTGTGCTGAGCCTCCCGTGGCAGTTTTGGGTCCTTGCTTTCCTTGTCGACTTCATTTTCACTTCTTTGCATTCGTTTTACTGGATTCCATTGTATCATTGCGTTAGTTTAGTGATTGTTCTCTCTTTCATTCAGTTTCACTTTGTGTCACTCCAAGCCTAGATTACACGGTTTGTGTGAGTCTTTTTTGAGGTTCTTATTTTCTTTGAACGATCTTGCCATTAGTTTGAGTCTTGATTGTATGCATTTGGATTGAGTGAACTTGTTTGTTTTAGCTCTCTCCTTATCATTCCTCGAATTTATGTTTTCATTAGTTTTTTCATTCATTTAGTGCATTTTCTCTTATATATTGAAAAATACAAAAACAAGATCTTTTGTATTTGGTTTGGCATCGTGAAAATTGAAAGCTCTTTCGCATTATTAGTGTTATATAACTCTAGAAAGAAGTTTTATAGTTCCATTAGCTTGCATTAGAAACAATAATGGATGTTTTTGTGCTCATTTTGTTGCCATTTGAAAAACTCTCAACTCTCCCGTAGATAGCTCTTCATTGAACAAAGTGATATTTTGTGGCATGTAGTTTGCATTTAGAGGTTTAATGAGATCCAACATTCGATAGGGATTGAAATTGAAATGTAAATTGAAGATCAACTTTAAAATTTACTGAATTAACCTAAGGCAACATTGAAACATTAACGAAATATCTAGTAGTCTAAGGTAGAGACGTGTTTTGGCGTCTTTAAGCCTAGTAGCTATCGATCGCCATCCGGCTACAAACAATGCTAGTACGGATTTGTGCTCCCTGTACCGTCATGTATATAAAGGGATACCCCATTAGGTTGCAATCCTTTATATGTAGGAAGCTGAGTTTGTCACCTTTTACCCGTGATACACTGAACACAACATTAGGGGAGATTACCTACATGTATGTCAAGTCCTTGGTTGATTTATTTTTCATTTTTACCAAGGTGTATATGGCAGTTCATGGATATCTAGCACACCCATATACCTAGATTACCAGAGAAGTCATTTTGATATTTACTGACTCTTTTAACTGAAAAGGTCATTGAGCTCTTGTCCAACCTAAAAGTGATAGAGTCACCTTTTACTTGTTTTTCGACTCTTAAAATATAAAGCAACAGAGTCTGGTTTCAGTGTCTTAAAAATTAGTTGTGTACGAAATATTCCTGGTTAGAATTTTTTTTCCTTTGTGTTTTATTTCTAGGTCGTTTCTGATGGCAAGTTTTCCGGAGTTCTCCAATCAAGGAGTCCCCTCTGAGGGGAGTCCTGGTCCTTTTCCTCCTTTTGGAAATGTTGGTGCTCCTTATATGGAAACTTTGTCCCTTCCTGGGTTAACTGTTGGGTTTCCTGTTTGGTTGTTTTCAACCTCTGTGATCTTGAATGTCCCAGCTATTGTTCAATCAGTTCCTCCACCTGAACAATGCCATGTTGATTGTAAGGTGGGCCTCTCCCATTCTTCACCTGTTTCTGTGTCCTCCTCTTCTACTTCACCTGGTGAAAGTTTGGATTCTATTACCCAGGTGGCTAAGAAGAAGAAGAAGAAGACAAAGAAGAAGTTAGATAAGCGAGAGGCTAAGGCTGCAGCTACTGTTTCTAAAACATATACTCTTGGTAAACCCTCCAACCCTCCATAGAAAGTCAAATTCCCTTGCATGTTGTGAAAATGTAACCATCTTCCTGTAGATTTCCCTGGCATTTCCAAGGTGCTTGAAGTATGGTCCAATGGTCATCCACCGTTGCCTTTGGCTTTTGGGAGTCAGGTTGGGGGCACGTCTTCAGCTAGTGCTGGTAAAGCTCCTAAGATTTAGGGTAATCTTGCCAATCCCTGTAAGTTGTGTGAAGGGCACCATGCCATTCACCTTTGTCCGTATATGGATGAAGCCAAGAGAGTTTTGGACAACTCGACTATTTCTGTACCTTGCCTTCCGGCTGGTTACAAACAACATTCCTTGAGTCCTTCAACAGTTGATTCAAAAATCAGTCAAGAGTCATCTTTGCCTGATCCCGCTCCCCGGGAAGTTCACCATCATGAATCCATCCTTGACCATCCATTGGTCGTGGGATTGGTTGAGCTGGCCCCGTCTGCAGTGCACCAAGTCTTTTCTGTTCAGAGTGGATCTGACATCCCTCGTGTTCTTCTTGTTTCTTCAGATTCCTCGGACTTGGAGAAAGATTCTCTCGTCCCTGTACCCTTGGAAGCTACTCCTCCACCTCCCATGATGGAGGTCCCGGAGGATACTCCTTCTACCTCCATGATGGAGGTGTCAAAGAATGCTCCTTCTTCTCCCGTAACACCAGGGGAAGACCATCTTGGTTCAATGGTAGCCCCTTCAATTAGTTTGGTCACTTCCTTTGATTGGAGTCAATTCACAGGCTATCACCTTCCTTCTTATGTGCCCTTTGAGGTCATAGTTTAGACCTTTGATCTGGTTGTACCTAGCATTATAATAGTTGAAGGCGCGTTTGTCAATATTTTGTCTTCAACTACTTGGCAAGTTTTCGGTTCACTGTCACTTGTGCCTATTACGCAGAATCTGTTGGCGTTTAATAGAAGAACTAGTCAACCGTTAGGGATCCTTCTGAAGTTTCCTGTTACTTTGGGAAGGAAAACTGTCCATATGGATGTGATGGTTGTTCCTGGCCCCTTGGACTATAATTTAATGCTGGGCTACAATTATACTTATGCCATCAAAGCGCTTGTCTCCTCCCTCTTTCATGTGACGTGTTTTCCGCACCAAGGTCAGATCGTGACCATCGATCAACTTGAGTTCTTTGGTCCTAATATGGTAGCTAGTCCACCATCATCCTTGCCAGATCTTTATCCGCCAGTTGTGTCATCCCCGACACATGTCAATTATGTGGCTACCTGTCTTGTGCTCGTATTCAGTGATAGTGCCATTGTACATCGTGTGCTGGGGGAATTGGGTCCAGAATTCCAAGATGTTTTCCTCCCATCAGATGGGAAAATCTTGGAAGTGATGACTTCTTGTCCATTATGATGAGGTCTGTCAGAGCATGGTTCATCTGCTTGTGTCAAGCTCCTTAAAAAATGAAACAAGGTGTCTGAAGCAGAGTTTGTTTTCTTGTGTCAAGCTCGTTAGAAAATGAAACAAGGTGTCTGGAGCATGGTTCATCTGCTTGTGTCAAGCTCCTTAAAAAATGAAACAAGGTGTTCGAAGCAGAGTTCGTTTTCTTGTGTCAAGCTTGTAAAAAAATGAAACAAGGTGCCCGGAGCATAGTTTGTTTCCTTGTGTCAAGCTCCCTAAAAAATGAAACAAGATGTCATGAGGATAGTTCTTTTAATGTGTTAACCTCGTTAAAACAATGAAACACGTTCCTGTTCAATTATCGTCTTTGTTCAGATCTTGTAAAATCCCATTCGAGTCTTTCTCAAATCTCATGCTTTGAACCTTCATTCCATCTGCCTTTCATATGGATTGAAGCTTGGGGGGCATGTTATAGCATCATTTTTCACCCTTATGTGATTCATGATTGTCTCTTTGGCCTTGGGCACCCATTCCCAAAGACTTGAACAAAGTTCATAAAAACAGTGTTAAAAATCCCATACGCGGGTATGCCTAGAATTTTCCACGTGTATACGCTAGTCCATACACAATTTTCTGCGTATGCCATTAAAATCATTAAAAAATATATAAAATTTCCTATTTTCAGGCTGGGTTGATGGTTACTCCAGTAGTTCAACCACCCCAGAACGTGGCCAACTGTTTCCAACAGATTGAAACTACTTTTAGGGAGTATAAAAGCCCCTCACATGCATGACCTAAGGGAGAGAGAAATTATAGATATTACACTCTGTTGGAGCCCCAATTCAAGTCTGATTTCCCGTGCCTCCTGCACTTTCCCATATTTTTGTAGGAAACCCTTGTTTCCTGGAGATGCTCATCAGTTCATATGTCATCTCATGTGCACAAGTCTTGAAAGTATCCTAGCGAGGCAAGGGTGGGACGGATCCAGATGACGGTCTGTTCGAAGATCGTGGAAGGATTCAAGTGATATCTCCACTTTTTATTGCTATACATGCTGTTCGTAATGAAGAAGAACCATCTTGTTCCCGAATTCATGTGTTAATATCTACTTGCATATGTGAAAAGATCGTTATTTAAGCATTTATTATTGTTTATATGATGTTTCACATGGATTACACTGACATTTAGGAGAATTATATGCTGTACAACTAGTTTTCCGTGTACATTTCTTCTTGGTTTATAGGTTGAAGAGGAAGAAGGGTTGCTGGGGGTTTGGACCCCGTGGGATCTACATCAAACGTAGGATTACAGGTGAGTTCTACTATCGATGTTATCTAGTTTTTAGCATACAAGTGTGGTTGTGTGAGTCCTTCTTGAATAGCATGCCCTGATCTGTGGAGGTTTTGACCCAACAAACCTCTAGGGAGTTATTTCCCGAAACAAAACTGGCGACTCCACTAAGGATCACATTCTTGTGATTCCCTTGTTGGGTGGTTTCAGCTGTTTGAAATTTTTCCAACAGTTTTAATCATTATTTCCAGTCCAGTTAACTTTTTCTCAGTCAGACTGAAGACCTAGTTCTTTATCCAAGCTTGATCATTTTTGTTTTTCATTATTCACCTTTCCATACGCGAGTTTTTCTATACAAAGTCATGTATACACGCAGTTTTTGTTAAAGGAAGTCGTGTATACATGGGTTTCCTTTCACGCAGCCGCGTATGCACGCCTGTTGCAAAACTGATAAGTAGCGTATGCCTGGGAAAATTTTGAAATTTTTGATTTCTTGACTTTTTAGTCTTGTTTGCCTGTGGAGACCTGTTCCTGCAGTGTCTTTATAGTCTCTTGATTGTGTTGATAGTGGTTATGGGTATTTTTCTCTCTTGTTTGGTTGAAGACTGGCTTATTAGGAAAATCTTGGTTTTTAGTGCTTGCATTTCTGGTTCGAGTACCAAGATCTTTTTCTGGAGATTCTTGGCTATTCTGCTTTATCAAGACAGAGAGATTATTCTCGAATACTCTTTCCTCATTTTATGTTTTGCTTTGTACTTGGATTTTTTCCTGCTTTTGGTTGGTTTTATTGATTTCATGTGACTAGGTCTTGTTGCAATTTTTTGAAGAGTCATTCTTGGTTCTTTGAAGTTTTGTTTGCTGCAAGATTGTGCTATTGTTCTGGGCTGAGTTCTTGAGTTTCTTGTCTTCCTTTTGCTCGTATAAATCTTGCCACTAGGGGGCAATATAAGATTTAGAGCATTTTTTGAAGCTTTGTTTGAAATTCAGAGATTGTTTGGCTTGAGAATTGGATAGTTCTTCTTGGTCTCTTTGAATCTTCTTTTATAAAATTTAAAAAGCTCAAAAACATTTTTTTTTGCCTTTGCTTTTGTTTTGCATTATTGTTTTGGTTTCTTTCCATCTTTTGAAGCTTTGTTGAGATTTCTTGCCTTCGGTTCAGACTTGGTTTGGGAAGGGAATTTTCATTGGTTTCTTTCTCTTGTTTCGAGCATATTTTGGTGTCTTTATACTGAGAGTTTCTGATTTTGGGAACTAGCTTTGTGGACAACCAGAAAAGTGATAAAACTGAAGGATTCTTTGGAAATTTCTCTTTGCTTTGGTGGATTTTTCATCTTAGAATTGACATGATCTTAGTAATTTGCATTAGGTGCACTTAAGAATTTAGTATTTTTCATAATTTTTGTGAGTATGAAGTTTGTTATTTGAAAAGAAAAAAAAAATAGTCTAGTAGAACCTGTGTAGAAATTTATTTTCATCGAAAGGAAATTACTGTATTTGCATGTAGTTTGGTTTTCATTAATTTCTTTTATGCGTCGTAAAACACCATGAGTTTCATTTCCATATCCATTTGCCTTAATATAATAGCCAACTAAAATAAGCGCATTAATTTAAAAAAAACTAGCAAGTTTTTATTAAGTGTCATACACCAACTAGCTAGGTTGTAGGGCCAAGGATTAGGTGAGTGGAGAGTTAACTCTCCAAGGAAGCTCAAAATAAAACATAGAAGTTTATTAATTGAGCGAAATCCAACTCCATTAGGTGGATCGGGAAAGCTCTCCTCTAGAGAGTCAAGCACGAGGGGAAGTGAAGGCCGAGAAGAGAGATACCCCCTCTCTGATTTGCTGGATCTTGCCTCAAGACCGTTCCGCCCGGCTTCTGACACGGATTGGTGCCCATAGTTGCCATTCCTAGGTTCCACACAGGTGACTGCAGGAGGGAATACTTGTGGTACCTGAGGCAGACGTCGTATCACTTTTAGCAGTACTTCTGGAGGGTGCCCCGACGAGCTTGGGTACTTGCACTGGAAAAGGCTGTTGTCAAGAGGTTGGCGTAACTGTTTCTGTTACCTTCGCTAGTAGGCCCGGGTCGTAATTATCCCAGACTACTTTCAGGAGGTCCTATTTTTTTCCTTCTTGTATTTTGGTGTCCGTTCCTAATCACCCGGAGCGGAAATACTTGAAGGTTGCTTGCTTGGCTGTATATTAGGGATTTTTTTTAGTGAGTGCTCTTTGCTCCTAGCTTGCTTAGCTTTATAATTTTTTGAGTCTAATTAAAATTTGTTAAAGTGGCTGATCAAGCGCCTCGTCGATCGAGGAGAATCTGGGGGTTATCTCCCGAGAGTGCTGAGCCTTCTTCAAGAAGGTGTAGGAGTAACGTAGCAGGTGAATATCACCCTGGGATATCTGACGCAGTGGAGAGAGATCCTCCACAAGGGCTTGAATTTTTTGTAGTTGGTTCTAGTGTTGGTTCCGAGAGGAGCGTTCCGCTCACGTCGAGAGTCTTGTTTCTAGGAGAATTAGGAATAGAAGTAGAGGAAGTACCTGAGTCTCCTCAGTCACTTCCATCTCCTCTTCCTCCTGATTATCCGTTTTTCATTGAATACATCGGACCTGAGTCAGAAAGACTAGAAAGTCCTCCTTTTTATTCATACCTTTCGATGGCCACGACTGGGAACGCAGCTTAGACTGTGAGTGCTGCAGGCATTCAGACTCCTGCTTCTATTGAAGGAGGAGGCAGTATTTCTATATCATCAATTTCTTCTAGTACTGCTGTGTTTGGCTCTAGTTTCACCCAAGCACATGCTTCTCATTCTGCTCCCTTTTTTTTTGGAATGCCCACTAGTGGGATTCCTTCATTTTCCTTTTCCGCTGTTGCAACTGTGTCTGCACCCATGTCTTCTATGGCTAGTGGGTCAGCTTCTTTTCAAGGGTTCCCCTTCGAAACTAGGCATATTCCTAGTTTGAATCCTTCTTTAGGGTCTTTTCCTTTTACTTTTCAGACTCAGAGTTTTAACCCTTGGTCTGGAGGTCAGAGTTCGACTACCTTTATAGGTTGGAACCCTGTATTTACAACAGTGGGGGCAGGGAATCAGTTTTATGCTGATCAACAAGGGAATGTTTCTTTCCCTTCGTCGAGTGCTTATCAGACTTTTTCCCCTCTTTCTAACACTTGGAACCCCTATCAGGGGGTTTCCTCTTCATTCATTACTTCGAGGGGGGAACTGGTCCGGTCTTTGGTAACTCTATGTTGGGAGGGGGTCCTTCTCCAAATGTTGCGTCCTTTGGCCCAAAATTTTCTACGAGTTATTTTTGGCAACCTGGTGCCTCATCAAATCTAGGGTACTCTTTTTAGAATGTTGGGAATTCATCCCACCAAGGATGGAATCCTCAGGCTCCGCCTCGTTTACCTTTTCTGGCAACGTTGAACTTGCCAGATTTGTCGAAATTGACGAACGATCCGATTCGATATAGTCCGAGGTGGCCTCCAGTTCCCACCAAACTACCTTCAGACATTCCAAGGTTTGAAGGAAAGAATGGAGAGGACCCGACTAACCATATCACCACCTTCCATTTATGGTGTTCGTCTAACTCCCTGGTCGACGATTCGATTAGGTTGAGATTGTTTCAACGCACCTTAATTGGAAACAATGCCAAGTGGTATATTGAGTTAACTGGGGGCAGTTTTGCTACGTTTGGAGATCTGGCTACGACATTTCTAAATCATTTCCAGTTGCCTATCCGTTATGATGTTGGGACTGAACTCCTAGCTAATTTTAAGCATGATGATGCAACCCACATTTCTGATCATATTCAGGAATGGCAGAGAAGGAAGAGGCTTATTAAAGCTCATATTCCAGGGGAATTCCTTTTGGAATGGTTTCTGAAATATTTGCAATCATATATTTGTAAGGATGTATCCCTGTCTAGGGTATTTTCTAAGGAACAAGCCATTTTCAAGGCCCAACAGCTTGAGTTAATATATTCTCAGTCTGGAGTCCTTCATAAATATTTGCCTAATGCTCCTCGCTCCAAATTAGACTTGTCCAAGACTAAACCCGGTGCTCATGGTGATGGAATTATTGGGTCAATCAATAGTGGTGCATCTAACCTTCTTAGTCAATTGCAGCAGTTGTCTATACAATCTGCTTCTTCTGGTTAGGCTGTGCCTATTGAGTCATCGCCTTCTCAATATTTGTCGGTAAATGCCGTTCAGACTTCTAACCCTAAATAAAATCAACAATTTGAAGGGAATAAGAAGGGATGTAATAAGAAAAAGGGCAAGAATGGGAAGGGTAATGCAAATAAATCCAACGAGCATGTTGGTGAGGGTCCAAAGGATAAAAATAAAGTGAAGTTTCCATGCAAGTTATGTACTAGAGACCATCTTACTCACCTTTGCCCTAAAATTCAGGATGCGCAGCGCTTGTTAGCTCAGCAGGGTTCTTCTAGTTCCCAGGTTGTGTTGACAAACCCTTTTCCCCAAGGGCAACAACTAGTTTTTGGCGCGAATCAAAATACTGGGGCTTCCTCTGGGGGCACCCAGGAAGGGGAAACTCCATAAAAAATATACATGATTAGTGCTCACATGGATATTGCCATGAGATCCCATGATTATGGTGAAGATGAGTCTTTGAAAGCCAAGGGTGCTCCCGATACTACTGAGCCGCTTCATATCACGAAGCCTACGGTTGAGCCTATACCTCGGATGCACAAAGCATATACTAAGCACACGATGATTAATCCAAATGCTAGGGATGCCCAGAACTACTCTATTGTGGAAGATCTGGCATAGAGTCCTTGTGCCATGTCGGCTCTTGAGGTGCTCCAGTCTTGTCCGGCTCAACGCAGTGCTTTGCTCACTGCTATTGGAGCTGTTGATCCAAAGAACTCTCTTATGATTACATTTGATATGTCTAATTTTAAAAAGAGACTCCCCCATCATATGGCTTTTCATATTAAATCATCGTACAGGAAATTCAATATTTTCCGGACAGTCGTTGATGAGGGTGCTTCCACATGTGTGATGTCTCTCACATTAGATTTGGAAGTATTTGACATCAAAGGATCTAAGGTCATGATGACATGGCAAAGTTTAGATGAGCGGTCAAAAGAGATTACCCAAACCCACGGAGGACTATTCCCCCGTGACCTGTGAGCAATAACATGTCCTAAAAAAACCTTCATAACATCCTCCTGCCTAAGGATAAATATTCTCCTGAAGAACATTTCCTTTGGAAAACCCTAAAAATAGATGTTTTAGCATTGGTGCGACTAGTTAGTTCATCCCTCGTGCCAATGGGGGAAATCCACACTAGTGGGCGTGCCAGTTGGCACCATGTCCCTGTGTTGCACTTGTGCCAAGCCCATTAAGGAATGTGTTTAAAAAATAAATGGTGGAAGTTTGATTCTAACAAACTACAGAATGAATCATCAGAAGAAGTTGAGTTGTTTGGCTCTAGATCTCCATGTATAGGAAGTGGTTTTGCACCTCTCATGGAACCTTCCTAAGAGATAGGGCCTATCCCATGATTACAGGGATCCCAAATTCCCTTCCTCCATCTATAAAAGCCTACCCTCTACATGAGCAAGCTAGATGAACCTGTAGGAGGAAAACTATAGCTAGGAAACTATTGAAAGCAGAGCCGAGAAGATCCCCATAAGAGAGAGCTTTGTCTAAATTCCCAACAAGCTTCATCGAGACACACTCCACTGCAAGCCCCGCTGAAGGAAGATCACAGCATCAGAGCATTTGGTTGTAATATTCCTTTTTTTCATCATTAATTTAAGTGACTATGATTTTGGTTCCATTCATGTGTTTACTCTTTTATGAAATGCAATGAATTATATCCTCTCTGACTGATATATAGTTACGTGCTTTAAGTATTACATTGTATGTCGTCATTTCTTTGCATGTGTATAGGTGTCTAGATAGAGTCAACATAAGGATTATGATCTGTTAGGCAAGGGACGAAGAGCACTGCTTCTTCTTTGAAAACAATAGGGTGGGATTTGAGGTAGGTCACTTATCGTGATCTTTGTCTTTCTTATGACTAGGAACCAACATCATTGCGTGATTTAATTGTTGCTAGACCCACTCTAGGGCTAGTGGGATCGCCTCTGTCTGCAGAGGGGATTTACCGCCTCAACAAGGTGGAAATTATTCATATTTTTATTTTTCATGGGCTCCCTTACCCATTTATTCCTCTCCTAGGTGAATGTAGCAAAATCTAATGTTCCAAATTGCTATGTGAAAATTTGGGAACATTACAGTCCTCCCCTCCCAAATGTTGCTTGTCCTCAAGCAACTGCAAGGATAGGACTAAAGAGGATCCTCTTCTCCCTTGTCGCACCCTCATAAGATGAAGTCTCCCAAGGATCAAGATGTTCCATCATCAATATATCTTCAAGTTGATCCTCGCAAGTGTGTAATATATCTAAATAACTGACATTTGTGACAATGAAATATCTATGGAAGCAACAATGGGTTGTTTGAAGGTCCTCTTGAAGCATGAGGGCTAATGTAAATTGGGATTCATTATCCCTCTTTGAGTATCTTCATCCCCAACCTATCAACCAAACACAATGAGTCACCTTCCATTATGGCAACTCATGAAGGATCTCTTCCACCTTGAGCTCCTACAAAGAAGGTGGGATGCATAGCTGATTGTGTGGAGTTAAAATGTCCATACCTTGTTGCTTTTCTCTCCACTTATGATATATATGGGGCTGCTGCTGATATATGGCTGAGATATAACGGTCTTCAAGAAATACCCAAGCCACCCCATCAAATCCAACACCCATGAGGTGTCTCCTCAAAGAACTCAAACCTCATAAATGAGTCCTCTCAATTGAAGGCAAGATGTAAAGCATGGAAATCAAGGTCTGCCCCTTGTTCTTTTTGAAATATGCAGCTTGTATAATGTGAAGAATCATCTTTTCATTGGGCCCCTTCACCTCCTGTGCCACTCCTCCAATGGTGCTTCCTACAATCAATGTTTTAGCAGCATAATATGGAAGTATAAACATATGAAAACAAGGAGGTAGGACATAGTCCCAATCATGGAACCAACGTAGGGCATCCTTTGCCTGCCTCAATATATAGTGAAAAAAGTGTGTTTCCAACCACTTTTTTTCTACCACATCCAATTTATAAAATGGAATCATGAAAGCATAATTTGGTGCCAATGATGCACACCGAAAACCATGTGGCATTCCCCCACAATCCACAAATAGAATGGCCTTCATAAACGCTGCAAGTCGCCTCAAGTACATGAAAATATAATTTGCAAGAAGGGAAGAATCTTCTTGGTATGATTTTCTGCTCATATAGATAAGGAAGTGTAAAATACAAAACAAAATTTTACCTCCTCCATCATGTACTTCGGTCATGGAGCTGAAATGGCTCAAGTGCAAATTCTCCCTTGCTGCAAGTGAGTAGGGAAGTGGTTGTGTTGATATTTTATTCATCTTCTGGGCTGTGCATCTCTCCATATGCTGATATACATTCAATGGAATGCCCTCCCACATGAACTCCTCCATTGAAGGATGGTATGCATAAGAATGCATGGAAGGAAAGTCCACAATTTTTGCATGTAGATCTCTCTCCTTGTGCTTGTGAATCCAAGCCAAGAAGGTCAAAACATAGTAAGGGATACTTTCATCGATTACTTTCTCATGCCCATATTATACATGCTCCCATGGTGCATTACTTGTGATGTGATCTGGGGGACACTTCAGCAAGAAATCCAAGCTCCTAAGTGACAGCGCTGCTAACCTTTGGAGTAGGGCTACTGTCATCTCAAAGCTCAATTATTTGACAAAGATTGTGTCAAATATTCTTCCCAAGATGCTGTTGTAAATGTAGAGCTCCTCCCAAGATGGATATGCTACTCTTTGCACTATGCTAGTGCCATCCCTCACTCCTACAGCATCATGCCAATTGTGAGAGAAATTTTTCCCTTGCTCTCTCCCAATCCTCCAAAGAAACAAATGATTTTGCTGCCTTACCATACCTCCATCATACAACCGATGTGGTGAAAACATAATGATCACATAATCATAATGCATCGACACTCATTTCTACCCCATGATGAAAGTATCCTGTCAATATTCCTTCCTCTTCTCACCCCATGGGAAAGGACATGTCATAAGGTGACCAAACTCTCTCAAGAGTAGCCAACGCAGCATTTCCTTTTGTTGCCTGGTGTCATAGACTTGCAAGAGGCCTACCAGTCTCTTGCCTCCCATCCACATCCAATAAACTCCATGTGGATGCCTCCTAGATTTCTCCATCTTGGCATTCCTCCAATGAGGTATACCATGCTCCCATATCAGACCTTTCTCCCTGCATTTCATAAAAGAATGAAATGCAACTCCTTGGAGACCTCCAAGAAAATATCTCTCATCAATGATTATCTTGGACCCAGAAGGATCCAAAGGGGCTGAGAACAAAACCTCCTTGCTGCTACCACTTGACAGCGTTGTAACCCTCCTCTAGGGTATTCTGGATATCTCATGTGTCAACTCTCGGATTAACATTTTCTTCTGCATGACTTTGCTTGGAGAAAAGTTCACTCCATCCTCCAAGAATTCACACTCCAACCGCAAGGGTTGTGTTTAACTCATAAGTGATGCATGAGGTTGATGGTTCAATTCTCCATTGAACCCTCCAAGCTTGCACAGTGCAGTGAAATCCTACTGCTCTGTCTCAGCAATATAATTCAATTCTGGGCCATATGCAAGCAAATATCCAAACCTCTCCATAGAATTTTCTGAAATGTTAAGCCATGGAAACTTATGCATATCTTTGTGAGCCCTTGGGACATATTCTATGGTTGTAAGAGGCCCCTTCTTCAATGTGTTGGCTGATCTAACTGCTGGTGTAAAAGGCTTCTCTCTCAAGGCCGTGGCAGTGCTGGTACTTGCCTCCTCCCATGGTGGTGTGGACCTACCCTCCTCTCATCTTTCTCCATCAAAGGTTCTGATCAGTTCTCAAGTGAACTCAGAAAAATAAGTCACTCTTGTATGGCTTAAGTGACTGCACCACCAAACATTTGCTTCACCCTCTAGGTGTAGCGCTGCAACTTCTGCCACCTCCCTCTCTACCACTGGATGAAGTAGGAAGAATGCCTCAAGCTTTCTTGACCAAGTTTTTTCTGTAGTTGAACCATCAAATTTAGACAATAGGAATATATTTCCTCTGATCTCTCCTTTGCTACAATGTCTTTTCTTTTCTCTCAGTTGAATAAACTGAGGAAAATCTAAGGTCTCTTTGGAAGCCCTAGGTTGGCACTTGTATTCTGCCAAATACCCACTTAGGATTTCATGCTCTAAGTGGTCTCCTTGCTCTCTAATTCCTCTATGAGAATAGGAATTGCATGCATCTCCTTCTGCTTCTTGAAACCTTCTAGAGGTCTCACTGCAACTCTCTCCTCCTTGAAACCCTTTTGGAGTTTCAATGCATTTCTCTTCTTCTTTCTTCTTAGATCTCAAAATGGATGAGAGTAAGCTCATCTTCTCCATAATTTTTGTTCTCCTCTCCTCCTTATCTTTTGAGTGGATATGAAATCCACAGGGTGAGCCAAGATGGCAGCTCTGATACCACTGTAATATCCAAAAATTGGAACAGCTACACTATTGGGAATAATTTCAGTAATTACCAATGTGGAGCTTCAGCAAACCATGAGCTTGTGAATGTAGAGCATCTCAATATATGTAAAATAACATCACACTAGTAGATGGAATAACCTCAGCAACAATATGATCTATATTTCCCTTCCCAGGTGGGGAAATGCAGCAATATAGAGAATAAAACAACTGTATTCAGAAAATAATGCTATAAAAGTGAGAAATGGGACTTGGATCCCGTATAAGACATTATTTTCAACTGACATTCAGAATTTGAGGTGAAAAAAATCACTCTAGCTCATATAAGCAAATCTCCCAAGTCTGTGCAGCTAAAATAAGCCAAAACCCCATAGCCTAACTCATGAAACAACTACTGAAGCAAGGAATGTGTGATTCTAATGAGGGTTTCTATAGAAAATGAAGAAATAAGGCTTATATAGAGTTTAAATTAATCATACAGCAAAAAAATGGAGCTTTAATCACTTATACAATAGAGACAAGACTCCCGGCAAGATTTCTGGAAAAAATGCATGAATTAAAAGCAAAATTGCAGAAAATAACGCAGTTGCTGCAAATATGTATTAATCATGGCTGAATAAATCATATAATGACTGAATAATATAGAAATATTTCCAAAGGCCTCTCTAATAAAACTCCCAGAGGGAAATAGGCACCTCCTCCTGAAGAAATAACATAAAATCAAAGGATGCATCTTTGCTGCTGCTACTCCTGCATGAAGGGCGCAGTTTTATGAAGTATACTATACTATAGCTGAATGTGAATGAATGGAACCAAGAAAAATACTGAAATGAAGCTCAAATCCTTCTCTCTTGATCCCTTAAGCAAGCTGATTGAAAGAGAGGATGGAATTCCTGCACAGGAATCCCTTGCACTAAGCCGTGCAGTAACTCTGACTAAACAGCTGAAGTATGCAATTGGTCTCCAGACCAAGAAAGCTGAATACATGAATGAATTTCCTTTGATTCTATCCATTCCTTTTATCTTTGGTGAGCCTCCTCACCCCGGACCCCACACATTGTTGAGGTGACTTCTTCATGAAGCTTGCTCTTTCAAAACTGCGCTTCCCTAGCTTGCTACCCTCCTTTTGTGGCTACGTTGTTGACTTGGTCAACTAATCCACCTCCAATGCCTCTTTCACACTAGGGATCTTCAATCTAGTTTACACATGTGTGCCTTAGGCTGATCCTTGTTCACATTGAACTAGTTTACTTAGGTGATCTCTTCCTCCTCAAGAATGCATGTTGACTTAGTCAAACTTGACTATGTCCTCATCTATTTTTCCTCTGTTCACACTTGTAAGTGTAAATTTCAGCTCCTGAAGTGATCCCCTTCCTTCTTAAGGTGGAAATTATTCATATTTTTATTGTTCATGGGCTCCCTTACCCATTTATTCCTCTCCTAGGTGAAAGTAGAAAAATATAATGTTCCAAATTGCTATGTGAAAATTTTGGAACATTACAGAAATACACAAATGCTTGTGAAACTGAAATGCACAATATTGAGAGCAAGGTGGCCACTGAGAAAGCATATTGTTCAATCATCAATGTGAAACAAAACTACACAATACACTATGCTAGTGAACTCTGCAATCTCTTATCACTGGGGATTGCACAATATATTCTTCTAGTGAATTGTGCAGTGTCCTAGATCAACCAATTATGCATTCCTAGAAAATAGGAGGTGTGCATTCTTATATGATAGTGTGGCACACGTCTCTATTTATGATATGAAGACAAGTGTCAGTCTCTCCTTGATTTTGGGCATCCACGTCATGAACCCTAACCATAATTGCGTTAGAGAAAATTTATATAACAGAGTCTCATAGAGCTCATTATCACATTCAACATTAGATCTCTATCCATTCTTGTGAGTTCAAGGAGCTTTATATTCAATTTGCAACGCTTTTCTAGGTAAGTTTCTCAAGTGTTGCTTTTTGTTGCTTTTTTCGTTGTTTTTGTCGCTTTTGTGTTTGCAAGTGTCATTTTTACTGATTTTTCTTGTAGTAATTTTATTTTATGTTATTATTAGCTTATAAAATTATTTTTTAGTCTTTTGAGCTTCTTTACAAGTGTTACCAAGCGTTTATTGTCTTTTTTCCTACTGGTAGTTACTGTTGTCGTGTCTATTTATGCATGCACGTTCTTCCCTTTGCATTATATTATTTGATCGAGGTTAATGATTTATCTAACTGATTTCAAGAATAATCTACACCTTCATCTTCTTTAGTTACATATCTGGAGTTTCCCACTCTGTTACAAGTCATTTTGTTACCATTAGGTAAATGACTGCCAATTTGGATCTCTCGCTATCTGATGTAGTGTTCCAAGCATCCGCCTACAAAGTTGGAAGTAAAACAATCCCAACAACTACAAGAATTTAGGATTTTATTTCTCAAAACTTATTTTTAAGCACCTGCATAGTTTCTTTATCCATTACCTGTGCATGTGCAGTTTTTACCATTGTGTCTTATGCAATTTTGTGCACTATCTTCCTCTAAAAACTGTGAAAATCACTTAAGTAAAATATATATATATATATATATATATCTAGAAGATTTTTTGGAGGAATATTTCCGAACTAAAAGCTTTGAGCTTATGCTTACTTAAGCCTAATCCCTCTATTCATGAAGCCAATTCCCTCTCTTTGTGGAACCCTAATCCCTCATTTTGAGGATCTCATCCTTTAACAAGAGGATCTCAAACCTCCTCCTCTTGGCCTATAAATTAAACATATATCAGAGAGCTAGAGAGGTATTCTGAATGCAAACTTATGTTGTTGGAATAGGGCTAGAAATATTATCATCCAAGGAGATGGTTGGAGATCATTGGGAGGAGGCATACATCATCAAGGTTAAGGTTTCATTGCTCCTTCATATTTGAGATTAATAAAAAAGAGTATTTCTTTCCTACTGTATTGTTCAATGGAGTGAATGTATTATGTATATACTTCTATCTTTCCATTGATAATGATATTAGGTACTAGTTTCCTTGTGTAGAAAATCCATGTAGATTTAACTGATAATTGTAATATGCTAAAAAATTATACTTGAATCTAATCTACCAATTGTGGAAACCAATTTAGATCTTGAAATCACGAACATGAAAGAGAAAGAATTTCAATCGCACAATATACAAGTATTTATTGTGGGAAGCCTTAGGTAAAAACCCTGCTATCTGTATATTACATATGTTAGAAAATATGAGAAGATCACAATGCTTTTATCCAATATAAGAAAACTATGCACTATCTATACCTATCTCATTGATTCTTAGAAAATATTGGTTCAATACTTAACAAATTTTCTTCCCTCCAGGATCCTTATTTCCTTGCGATGTTTCCTTGGATAATTAGGCCCTATTAATTATGGAAATTCACAATCCATACTGTGCAATCCATTAGGGACCTTCCTCAGACTGAGTGCACCACATGTACAATTTGGATGATTATGCAACTGATAGCACACTTTGGTTTTTCTCAAAACTGGCATGCATGAGTTATTTATGAGTGAATTATCAGTTATTTGATTGATCACTGCATGTGGTTGAAGTTCAAGTTCCACACTTTGACCTCTCACTAGTTCCTCCATCAATTAAAACTAGTTAAACTGATTTTACTAATAGATAAATTGAGTTAATCAATTACAACTCAAAATAAACTCAACTGGGGTTCCTATAATGTAGGATATGCTCTACATGCCTCTAGTTTGAACCTCAACTTGAATTAACTGAACCAACTATGCCATACAAGCTATCATGTTATGTGGAATTAAAATATTATTTTAATTTAATTAAGGGAAAATTAAATTAGAATATTTTCTTGTTTCCATTTTCAACACTCCCTCTCAACAATAAAGGGATTATCTCATACTCCAATCATACCTCTATGGAACTTGAATTTTCCTCTTGACAGTACCTTCATCAAGAATCAAGATGTCTACATCCTGCTCCTTTGTAGGAATGTACTCTAATAACATAATCTGCCTTTGTGCATAATCTCTAAGATGGTGATATCGGAAGTCGATAAGCTTGGACCTATCATGAAAAACTGGATTAACTGAGAGTTTGACACAACTTTGGTTATCACAGTAAATCACCATAGGATCTATTTATTGACCAAACAACCTAACAAGGATCTTCCTCATCTAGATAGCCTCACAAGCTGCTTGACTAGAAACCATATACTCTAGTTCTGTTGAACTGAGTGCAATTGATCTCCACTTCCTGTTGTACCAAGAAACTATTGTTGAACCAATACTAAAGATTCCCCCTGATGTTCTCTTCCTACCAGAGGGACTCCCTTTCCAATCTACATCTATCACGCCTTGAAGTTTCACTCCCTCTTTCTGTTGTACCAAAGACTAAACTGAGTGGTGCATCTGAGGTATTTCAACACATGTTTGGTTTCCTTCCAATAGAGCTTGATTGATATACAATTGCTTGAATAAGTTGGTTAACTGCATAACACATGTCTAGTCATGTGTTCACCGAGTACGTAAGTGAACCCACAAGCTTCCTATAAATGGTAGCTTATACTACTTCACCTGAAGTAGAACCTTCCTTCCTTTAATTCCCTACTAGAGGGGTCTCCATGGGTTTACTTCTCTCCATGTGAAACTTCTTTAGTATCTCGTGGGCATACTTTCCCCAAGAGGAAAACAATTCCCCATCTCTTTGCAAAATTTCCAAACCAAGGAAATAATGCAAGATCCCCACGTCTTTCATCTCAAATTATCTTTCCAAATATTCTTTCCAAGAATTATCGGTTTATCATCACCTGTTAGAATTAAATCATCGACATATAATACTATAATAAATAATTTACCTTCAACCAAAATATGGTAAAGTTTCGCATCTGCTTCACCTTTGGTGAAGCCCAACTTGGTGAAGTAGTTTTCAATCATGGTGTACGAAGCATGGGGTGATTGTTTCAATTCATACAATTCTCGCTTGAGTGTGCACACATGTGAATCTATGTTGAAGGTTTTAAATCCTTTCGACTTCTCTATGTACACCTCTTCCTTAATCACTCTATTGAGGAAGGTTTTATTTACATCCATCTGATGTATCTTGCATTCCATATGCATTGAAAGTGAAAAAATAGATTTGATTAAAGAGTACCTTACTACTAGAGAAAATGTCTCCTCGTAATCTATTCCCTCCACATGAGAGAACCCCTTGGAAAAAAATTTGGCCTTGTGTTTCTCCACACTCCCATATGTTTTTTGCTTCACCTTGTAGATCCACCTGGATCCTACAACTAACTTATCATCTGGTCTTGGGACAACTTCCCATGAATTGATTTTGATAATGGATTCATACTCCTCTACCATGGTATCAACCCATTATGGTTGCTACACTTCTTCCTCAAATGAGGATGAGTCAATATCTACACTCTCGCTCATAAGAGCCATGTAGCCAGTGTACCGATCTGGGGACCTTCTCTACTTGTGTTGTGATGTGGGTGCTCCCACATTCTCTCTAGCATCATGCACCAACATGCCAACCTCTCTGGTATGCTTCCTTCCATCTCTGGATGTATCTGCATGACTGGGTGCTTCAAATCTCTACTCCTCTTCTTGTGGCTTCTTTACATCTTGAGGTTCTTTGTTTGGGGCTAAGAGCTCCTCTTCTGCATGTATTTGAAGCTCCCTCTCAAGGGAAATTCACATGGAATTTAATTCATTGAATTTCAAATCTTTATGAACCATTTCCATCTTGTGAGATGGAAGGTACTCCTGATAGTGGTGAGGTGTATCAATGTACTGTAAAAATATTCCCAACTTAGCTATTGGTTCTAGATTTTTCTGTGCATATTTGGTAACATGAAAGTAAACTTATGAACCAAAAATTATAAAGTGTGCCACATCTGGCTTCTTACCGAAAAAGGATTCTTATGGTGTAATCATCCCGAGAATCTTATGAGGACTTATGTTCTCCACATACACAACTGTGTTGCATGCTTCTTCCCACAAGTGCAATGGTAGGCCTTGATCATGTAACAATATCACTTGTGCAGTTCTCACAATGATTTTTTTCTTGATTTCAGGATCCCCATTCTGTTCTGGGTAATGAGGTGCTACAAGATCTCATTGAATGAATACTGAGGCACATAATTTATTGAATTCATTCGGCACATATTCTCTACTATTGTCGCTCCTAAGAGCCTTCACTTTCTTACCTATGTATTTTTCAACAAGTGATTTGAACTCACAAAATTTTGAAAACGTCAGGTCTTTCTTCTGCATGAAGAATATCTAACACTTGCATGAAAAATAATCTACAAAAATCACATAATACCTGTGCTTGGCCATGGAGGCTGTCGAAAATGGTCCACACACATCTGAGTGAAATCTTTTAAGGATTGATTTCATTCGACTGCACTTGTTGTGAAAGGTGGCCTTGGTGTTCTTCCCAAATGTACACCCTTTGCATGTATCTCAATACTCAATTTCACGCTTGGGAAGTCCTGTAGAAATATGTTGCATGATCTTCAAAGCTCTGTGGTGCAGATGACCCAATCTTCTATATCATAACTCACCCATGTCTCGGTTCTCCACCTTCTCTGCTTTCATGCTCAAGGAAACACAACCTTCTACATCCAATTTTTAGAGGTTATTTACGTGAACCCCGATATTCTTCACTTTTCCTATGGCTATGTGATGAATGAAAGCCTTTCCTTTGCTAAATATCACATCGTAGCCATAGTCTTCCAACGTAGAAACTGAAACTAAGTTCTTCTTAAAACTAGGAACATAGATGACATCTTTTAATGTGAGAGGAGAACCATATTCCCTCTAAAAGGTAACAATACCGATATCGATCACGCTATACCTCCCATCAACTCCCATATCGATGTGTATATGGAGGTTCTTCTCCTCCAAGTTGTTGAAGAAATCTTTGTTGTCGGTCATATGCAATGAGGCTCCACTATCTAAGTACCATACAGAACCCATCACTGTTGACACCATGCACGTGATGAGAGTTAAATCCAACTTGAACTGTAAAGTAAGATATTTACCTACCACTCCTCTAGCAGGCTTGTTGCTAACCTTCTTGTGTGGAAAAGTTGTGGCATAATGTTCCTGCTCATGACAGTGAAAACATTTAATATTTGACAAGTCCTTCTTCTTTCCTTCCTGACTAGAATTTGATTTGGAATGGTATGAATTCCCTTTCCCTTTCTTGTCCGTTCTATCCAAGGCATAGTTCTCCTCATCATCATTCTTTTATGAGGATCCAAATTTGGTGTTCCATTGAATCTCTTCTTGCACCAAGTTGGACCACAATCAATCCCACTCTAGTAGCTTATCCCTCCCATTCATCAAGTCCTGGTAGTTGTGCCAACACTTGGGAATGCCTAGAAGTTATAGGCTCACCAGATCATCCTCAACAGCTGTAACACCGACACTTCTAAGCTCATTCTGAAATTGGGTGAACATGGTCAAGTACTTTGGTATTGTGTCGCCCTTCTCCATATTGATTTTTTTTAGATTTTCCTTCAACCTAGCTTCCTTTGGTTGTCGCTGTTCTGAAATAAATATTTTAAGGACTTCCACATAGCATATGGAGTTTCCTTTCCATGGAGGTTCAAGACAATATGATCTTGAACACCTTCCAATAGAATCCTTATTGACTTTTCTACATTCTTCTTCCATGCCACCAGATCTTGAGCATCTGCTATTGCAGGCCTAGGAATATCACTGTGTATGTACTCCTTCAACACTTTGTTTTCAAAATTTTCTTCCATCATGTCTGTCCAAGTTATGTAATTCGAACTACCCTCAAGGGAATATTCAAGTCTAAATCCATAGAAAAACATCTTGATCTTGTTGCTAGTCCTAAAGAGTAGATATGTAAATTCAATTCACCTTCACAGAACAAACTCATATTCTTCTCTTCTATAGTGATTCCTTCTCTGAAATCCTTGAATCTAATCTACCAATTTAGATCTTGAAATCACAAAACATGAAAGAGAAATAATTTCAATTGCACAATACACAAGTATTTCCCAGGAAAAGCCTTAGCTAAAAATCTCGCTACCTGTATATTGCATAAGTAAGAAAATATGAGAATATTACAATGATTTTCTCCAAGCTGATAAACTTTTGCACTATCTCTATATGTCTCACTAATTCCTCGATAAGATTGGTTCAATCCTTAACCAATTTTTCGTCCTCCAGGATCCCTATTTCCTTGGGAAATTAAGCACTATTAATTAGGGAAATTCCCAATCCATACTTTGCAATCCATTAGGGGTCACACTCTGACTGCATGCAACACCTATACAATTTGGATGATTATACAAGTGATAGTATACTTCCCTCAAACTCCACTCTCAACTGGTTATTTCTCAAAACTGACATGCATGAGTTATTTATGACTGAGTTATTAATTGTTTAATTGATCCTTGCATGTGCTTCAAGTTCAAGTTCCACACTTTGACCTCTCACTAGTTCCTTCATCAGTCAGAACTAGTTAAGCTGATATTAAATCAAATAAATTGAGTTAATTAATCACAACTCAAAATAAACTCAACCAGGGCTCCTATAATGTAGGATATGCTCTATACGCGTCTAGTTTGACCCTCAACTCGAATTAACTGAACCAACTAAATCATCATAGATTATTTAACTCATGGAAGCTATCATTTGATGTGGAGTTAAGATTTTACTATAATTTAATCAAGGGAAAATTAAACTAGAATCTTTTCTTGTTGCCATTTTCAACCCCTTGATCACTAGTAGGGTTTTTATTGAGTCATTTAACTATCATATGCCTTTGATATTTCATTGTTAGTATTTTTTTAGGCCTGGGTTCTGAAACATTGAGGAGTTGCATCAAACCATAGCGAGGATTGCCATCAGACATTTCATTTGAAAGGTATCGATTTCACGTCCCAACATTATTGCTTACGATTCGATGGGAATGAACACAAGGAAAATTTACTGGTTTTTTTATTTGTTACTAGATTCAACCATTGAATCTAGGGAGATTTATTTTTTCTCCATAAGAAATTTGTTCGCCATAACAAATTGGCGACTCCATTGGGGAACATCTCATTCTTTATCATCTCCTTTTTCTAACTTTTTGATCCTTTTCCCATAGCCTTATCTAAGTGTGTGCAAGATATTAAATGTTTGGATTTTGTGAATTTCTTGGCTTTATTTTTATTTTTTCTAATTTTTTCTCGGCTTGCGCATTTTATATTTAGCAAAAATGCACATATATGTGCACTTAGTCCCTAGAAACAGTATGGATGTGCATTGGATTAAGCTGATTACCTGTGCAGATACTTGAAATTTTTGAAAAATTAAGTTTTCCAATTGCTCAGTCCAATTTGTTTTTTCATTGTTGTAGTTTCTTGGATTTGTTTACATTATGGAAATATCCACTTTATTTTGATTTTATGTTTTGAGTTTTCTTCTTAGGGAATTATTCATCTTTGCAAATTAGGGTTTATAGTTTGATATGATGAGTTTTTGATTAATTAGAAGTAAGACCACTCATTGTTGAGATAGCTTGAGTATGTCCTTCTTTCAAAAGATCAAATTAAGTACTTTCTTTTCATAATTGCAAAAAATTATTAGTGTAGGTAAAAGTTAGGGTTTTCTAAGGGAACACTTGTGATTTGGAGTTTGTTGTTGTATGTGGTAACCTTAGAGACCATTATTTTAGGTTTTTTACCCAAGGTGACGACTGGGGTGGGGGGGGGGGATCCCCATTGTACCTGGAGCAGATGTTGACTAGACTCACTTGGACTTTTTTGGAGGGTATTCTTCACTCAAGATGTCATAAGTGAATTTAATTGCACCAGATCATGGCCATTAAGAAGGTTTTCATCATAATTTATTCCACCTACTCTATGTCTTTTCAATTTTAAAATTATTCTCTATGACGTTGGGTTTCATCACCAACTAGTGATTTTGCTATGAAAATTTTGTTTGCATGGTTTGAATCCTTAGATATTTTAGTGCATGTTATTTTCTTGTTTTTAATTTTTACAGAAATTAGGTGTGGATTGTGAATTTGGGTTGCTAATATTATTTAAATTCTTAATTTATTTTAAACCTAATGGCAATAGTGACAGAATTTACCGATGAAGGAACCCCTTTCAACAAGAACCCTAGTTATTTTCTTAAATTTGGAAATGTTGGTCCTCCTTATACGGCTATGTTTTCACTTCGTGTATTCATAATAGGTTTATGGGTTGGTTATTTTCAACTTATTTAATCCCAAATACCCAAACTATTCCACCTCAACCAAGTTATTCACCTCAACCAGGTTCTTCATCTAAAAAATAGAAACTATTTGTAAACCCTTTACCTTCTTCATCCAAAATGTCTTCTTCCCTTTCTCCCATTTCACTTGGTAAAATCCTTGATGTTAGTAACCGTGTGGCTAAGAAGAAGAAGAAAGAAAAGAAAAACATGAAGAAGCGATATAAGAGAGAAGTCAATCAACAAACCATTACTACGAGTATGGAAAATGTTGAGGAGAAATCCAAAATACATCACAAGCCCAAATTCCCTTGCAAAATTTGTAAGGGTGACCACCTTCTTATTAATTGTCCTGTTATTCCAAAGGTATTAAAGGTGTGGACTAAAAATATTTATCAACTTATTGTTGATCCATCAACTGATGATTATCAAGTTCTAGGGAAAAGCAGTAAAGTTAGGTATCCTTGTAGGTCATGCAAAGGAAGTCATCAAAATCATCTTTTCCCTCACATGGACGAAGCCTAAAAATCGTTGGAAAACCTTATTGTTTCTTAACAACAACTTCCAACCTATTACCGTATGATTTCTCCCAACCTAACATTAGTTGACAAAGTGATTGATCTAGTTCAAAGTAAAATCAACCCCACTCTTCCATTAGAGATTGAACCACATATCACTAGGGTTGATTAAACATTATTTGATCAAGTGTTCGATTCAATTTCCCATTCAGTTGATCTCACTCTCTTTCTAGAGAGTGACATTAATACCACTCAGGTTCTTCTTGCTACTTTATATTCTTGTACACAAAGGGGCATTATACCTGTTTCTACAGAACCCCCTCTAAGTACTAAGGTAATTTATTTTGATTGGAGTAGACTATCAAAACCTCAACTTCCTTAGTCCACCCCTTTCCAAATAATTGTGAAGGATTATGGTAAGAATGTGTGTCACAAAAAAACCTAAATTTCTGAGAGTGGAATCTAGAGGAAAAAATAAACCTAGATGCACATTCATGGCTGTCTGGTTCTTTGCTGCTTGGTACTTCATGCCCTTGGCCTCCTATTGAGGGTTATTTCCCCCTCCTTTGTCCTCTTCCCATGTTCCCTCTATTCCTAATTTTCAAGTTTGTAATTTCTTCTCTTGATTGGTCGGGCAACCCAGATGGTTGCATTAGCCCAAGGTGGCTCTCTAGATGCTAAAATAGTAGCCTTCAAATCCTCGGTTTCTGCAGCCCCTAAGTTTCATAAGTAAGGTCTGTCGCGCTTTTTTAAAAAGTCCGGTGAGATCCCAAATATTAACATTAGTTTCCCTCAATCTCACTCCCGAGTGCTACAATTAGTAGACTAGGGTCTTATTGGTCAGTTCATGGGCCTTTAGCCATATCCACACTTTTTCTAGTATTGGATATAAAAGAAATAGAATCAACTCATTAATGGAGAGGTTATGTCGACGTTGTTTGGGAAGGGATTCTAAACCTTCTTTGAAATCAGACTGGACAGAGATTTGGTTTTCAAGAGTCGCCCTTTCTTCATGGGCGCCCAGGGGATTTATTTGGATAGGTGGAGTCCTAGATTTAATATAGGCTATGATGTTCCTACCTCAGTCCTAGTCTAGGTGAAGCTTCCCTACCTCCCCCTCCACTCATTAGTAGAAAATTATGAAATTAGTGACTAGGTGACTAAAAACGTTAGTCACCACAATTATTTCAAGTGAATTACTACTAAATTTAAGAAATTTTAAGTGACCAAACTAAAAATGACTAACTTGAATGACTAATTTAGTCTAGGGATAAAATATATGACTAGATAATAAGTGACTAAACTAAAATTTAGTAACTTAAATGACTAATTTAGTCTAGGACTAAGATGTATGACTAGACAATAAGTGAGGAAATTAATAATTATTAATATAAATGACTATTATAGTCCAAGAATAAAAATAGGACCAAATAAAAAGTACAACAAGTATATGAATTAGACATTTATGTTAGTAATTTTTATTGTGTTAATCTGGAACTGGAAAATTGCAATTTTGATACCGAAGTGTTACATTTCACTACAGGGGTCTCTAAATCCATTTGCAGTGTTAAAATTTAGAGACAAAGGGGTCTCTCAATCCATCTACAGTGTTAAAATTTTGAATACACTTTTGTCTATAAATATTAACACTAGAGGGTTGTTTTTACTTTCACCTTAGCAATGAATCCTCTCACTTTGGATTACTTATTGAATTTTAGGGGTATCTCAAAGTGAAAATTTATGGCGTCTTTTATGCAGCTAGATCACTAGCACTGAAAAAAATTCCCCCCCTCATATACATTATGACCCGTACATTGTATTAATAATAGTATGATCACCATTTAACCAAACATTTCCCCAATGTTTCACTATTCAACCATCTAACTCCTTCACACAACCCATACAATGGTATTTATACATTTTTCCATGCAAACATCTCAACATGGTAGAAAAATTTAGCTAACTAATTTCAACAACTACATAAATACAATTCATCATAAGCAAAAATAACTTCACTATTAAAATCTTGAATATCTACATATATCTACATATATATATATATATATATATATGTATATATATGTAGATATTCAAGATTTTAATAGTGAAGTTATTTTTGCTTATGATGAATTGTATTTATGTAGTTGTTGAAATTAGTTAGCTAAATTATATATATATATAATCTTAAAAATCCACTAAAATCATTGAGCTTATTTCCTAAGCACTAAATAACACATTAATTATACATATATTACACTAATACTTACCATATCATCTTCTAATAAAAAAACCAACATAAATAAAGTTTGAAAAACACCAAAGTCATGTTCTAAATAAACTCTCGCTTTCCCTTTCCCTCTTTGTTTTAATTCTTTTCCTCAAGGAAGCATGATAATATGTACACATTGTGTGGATACCTAATGGCCTCTAATTTCCCCTCAGGTTACAGAAAATAATCATCTGATGAATTCTACAAATGAGTATTTATCCCTTCGATTTGATGGTTTTCCCCTTAGGTTGCTCAAAAGAATCATATGATGAATTCTGTATATGAGTATTTTCCACTTTGTTTCAATGGTTTAAAGGAAATTATACATCAGAGTCTCTGTGATTATCAACTTGAATTTGCAAATAGAAGCCATAGCTAGCCAAAATTTTACATTTTTCATGGAATAACTAGTGTAATTTTGGGATTTATTTTACGAAGTTAGGGCACAATATCCAGTAGATCCTAAGTTGAAAAAATAGAACTATAATAATATATTTAAATATTGTTAGGGAGGGTTTTTAGATTCAAACATTGTAGCCACCAAACCCTAATTCAAGGCCTTACGATTAAATAAATCCCAAGTTGAGGTTGTGCAATTTAAATTTAAATGTAAAAATCTAGTACTAGTCTAGAAGCACTTAGGAATAATGGTCCTAGCAGATATGCAATGTGCTTATCTACGAATAATATAATTAATGCACCTTTATCTACTATGTTGGAGTATATGTGGATTTTTAGAGGTTGATCACATTATCATGAATCTCAAGTGATATAAGCGAACACCCATCAAGAATCGTCTAACACAATGCCATGAATGCATAATAACTAAATATTTGAAGGTTGTGAGTACAATTAATATCACACAAACATAACCATTCGCTTACAAATTAATCCCACACATCAATCCTTGATGAAAAGGGTTTTTTGGCATGCCATATACCAATGAAGGTAGAAATAAAACCTCACCTATCTTCTTTCTATTGAAGAAGGTCCAAATTGAACATGCAGGCATACCAATATTGATGATATTCCAAATAATTCTATTGTATCTAGAAACAAGTTACCATTCCTGCAATGTCCACACTTAAGAACCACACAAACCACAAATTTAAAAGCAATAGTTTTTCCTACTACTAAATATATCATAGAGGCCAGAAATTTTCAAGCATACGATGTATATGTGTAGGCTTAGTTGAGATTGAGTCATATTTTTCTATTCAGATTGATCCTTTTTCGTTGAGATTAGGATAACACATTGTTCATCCCTGACATAAGTTTAAGAGGATGATTATTGATGGTTGAAAATGAAATATGAGTTTCTAGTGGTTTGACTAAATGATCCTTAGGTATATCAATGGTCCCTTTACAAGTGGTGCATTGTCAAGTTCTTTTGAGGATCTAACCTTGGTGTGGTCCTCAATAATGCTTGCTTTCACTGACCTCACTTGCCTTTCATGATTGATATTGGAATTTTTGGTCATGAACTATTTGATGAGAAATTTGATTAGTTTGTTCACTTGTGATGAATACTGTCAGTTGTACCTTGTGAGGTTATGTGTGTGTCAAGGATCTCATGCCTCTTGAGTAGTCTTGTTGTATGAGGATCTAGACACTATTGCTACCTAAATTAATTGAAGGCTTTTCAATTTGAATTCTGGGATGTTGGCTATTATTTTTTATAGTAGATTCAATATCATCCTCAACTAAAAAAATTATTTTTGGAAGGTAAACCTTGGGTTATGAAATTTCATGCCTAATCAAAAGATCATATATTGAAGGAACTCCAGTAAAGGCTACTGGTAATTCATTATTGTTTGATTGGAGTTTCCATTTAGGAGTTGACTAGAAATTATATCTGATAGCCTACCCTTTTATCAATAATTATAGGAACCATCCAATGAGCCACTAGCATACATCCTTCCCTTTCCTCCTTCATGTTTCCTCTAAAAAGGTATAACATTTATTTTAAATTATATTAGGCTATTTTTAATTTATCAAGCACTGAAGATCAAGTTTATTTTTGATATTGTAAATATTTGTTTGGACTTGTTAATTTTATCAAGGGGAAGCGGTTAAGCGCTAATGATCGCATGAATCTTAATCCATTAACTCTATCATATGCCTTCATTTCCATATTTCCTAGAATTTTTTCCATGATGCCTAAAAGGAAATGTCAAAATAATTTTCCTCATATTTTCCTCTCTCAATATTTATATAAAAAGGGAAAATAAGAGTAGGGATTGAATAATTCACACCAGGAAAAAATATTGAAGATAGATTATTATATTTGGATGCTTCTCAAAAGTGTCATTATTTTAACTATATTTATTAGATGCATGGCTTTACAATGGTTTGGTAAATGAATTTCCTAGTGTCTGTTGTAGTATTACAACAACTCCCCATTATCCAAGTAAAATAGATTAGAAAGGATAATAGGGACCCTATAAATTTTTTAGAATTAATATTTGTTTTTAGAAATAAAACCTAAGGAGAGGATTTTATTATATTAGGTCTTAAATTTTATTTAAAATATAATAAAATCACCTAAAGAACGCCTAACATAACCCACAAAGAAAAGAACATAAAATCGGGAACAAAACAACAACTAAGTCGCGAATAATGAATCACCGAAATAGCGAATTTCCAAAGTACGAATATGCGAATTGCCGAAATACGAAGTAGCGAAACCCGTCACATAACAGATGTCGAGATCACATTCCGTCATTTGACATGCCCCAATATGACATCTCGTCTAAAATCATTGTGCTATCACAATTTCACATTTCACATTTTGCAGATTTCTTTAAAGCGCTAAAACTTGCCAACTACCAAAATCGTCGATCAACAAATCCCAATGTGATGACATCTTTCAAAATCATACAAAATTGTTAGCGCTGAAAATGTTAATGGTCTAATTTCCATTGTTTCACTGTTTTCATTTTTTTTTCTAATTTTTCTAGTCCATGTCCAAGTTTAAGTCATTTTCAACAAAGGTAAAAAAAAGTCCCAAAATCAAGGTACTTTTACGTGAATAGGTTTCATTAGTGTTTTAGAGTCATAAAATAAGTAAACTCACTATTTTAACTTATGTTAGTGCTGAAGGCTACTCGTCATTTGGGTAATAAAGTTGCAGTCACCTTGTTTGGAATAATAGCTACCTCTATTTTGATTTCATTGTCAAAACAATAATGTAATGAAGGGCAACTATTTCTCAGAATTGAAAGTCATATTATTCACATAGTGAAAAGCGCAACTATCTCACTGAGATTTTGGTTATCTCAATTCAAAGGTAAATATAGTTATTCATCAAGCACATAGGAACAATTGAGAATTTTTTAAAGGCAAGGAACATTCATGTTTGAAGATCATTGAAGACCCCTATGCTAGGAAAATGATTATTATTTTAATTAATATTAGTTATTAGTTGACCCAAGGGGATTAGTATTAGTGAATGGTTAATTTACCTAGGCAAATAACCTATAGCTACCTCACCTAAGGCAAGCAGAAATCATAGTATGAGGTATCTGACATTTAATGATAAGGTGGAGTGTTAAGCCTAGTGGGATGACTTGCTTGCTTTTGAATTATTTAAAAACATGTCATTACTCCTTGCCATAATTGCAGGCACGTAATTAGAGAAGAGAGACCGGTGTTCACTAAACCAAATTACTTTGTGCAGGCTACAGGTAAACATAGGCCATTCCTTCAACAAGCAGTTTCAGTTTTCAAAGCATGCAAACAAAGGCTTCGGGACAGTATTACAACCAGAATTCAACAGTTGTGTTTGTGAGCAGTCTAGTTGTTGGAAAAATGGGGAAAGGAGGAAATGTTAGTAGGTTAGAGCCAACTAATACAATATTCATGGATGCTAGGGCTAAACCACAGTTCAAATCCGTTGGCTGGTATAAATTCCTACAAACATTTTCTGAAGAGAATGTGGCTCTAGCTCAGGCTTTTGCCGAGACTTTCAATGGTGAAAAGGTCAAGTTAGGCAGAAAAAAATTCAACGTTTCCAAGGCCATCATAGCTCATGCTACCCAAAATTCTACAACTGGTGAATGTTGGTTTAAAATCAAGACACTGCCTAAAGAAGTAAGTTCTTACCTTAAGCCCGAACATGTTAATGTTAAGTGGAATCCAACTGCTCACATTTCTTATAAGGCCGAGTGGTAGCATGCTATTACCTTAGTTCAAATATACATCACATGTGAGGGGAGGTTTTCCTCTCTTCATCGTGATTAGTTAAGATTCCTTGCTCACATTTCAGGAGATAAACCTCTGAACCTTCCCTATTTTCTATATAAATCTCTTCTCAAAATTTCCCTAAAGCTAAATAAAATTCCAAGCTAATCTTTTCAAAATTTGTATCACAGAGGGCTAATTAAAATTTTAATTGTCTATCATCTCAAAAAGAAGAAAATTACTTGGTATAGGTTTTTAAGAGAGGAAAGATTTGGTTGCATAAATTCTAGGAGAAGGGTAGGGAGGCCCAAGAAAATAGACATCCATGAGCAAACCAATGCTACGTTGCTACCCCTATTTCACATAGTACACCATCTAAAATTGTTCGTTCATCAGTCTTCTGTCAAGCTAACCCTACCTCCATCTCAGTTAAAATGCCAACTAGGAGCTCAATTAGGAAGGCTGCAAATCCTATGCCTCTACGAATAATGTCACTAGCTAATTAAGTTCATGTCAGTAGCTCACCTAGGGAACCTCAAACCCTAAGGTCTTTCATGGAAGAATACAAGAAGAAATTGCAACAAAAAATTGAAAAGTCTCCTCAGGAGTCTATGTCAAAGGGAAAGGAGCAAATAGCCTCCTCTTCATGGAGGAAACCTAAGAAGAAGCTCTTCATGGCAGAAGAACCAGTGGAAGTCAACCCTATATTTCTTGCACCTAAGCCTGTTTTATCACTAGTGGAAGTCAACCCTATATTTCTTGCACCTAAGCCTGTTTTATCACTAGTGGAAGTCAACCCTATATTTCTTGCACCTAAGCCTGTTTTATCACTAGTGGAAGTCAACCTTGGTATGAAAATTTCAAGCCATGTTCCTAAAATATCTCATCAAGCACAACCAAGTAGTGGTACTTCTCTCACAGAGTCCACTCTTTCACAAGTTTTTCTTTCACTTAAGAAGGGAAAACAAAAAATGTCATAGCCTATCATAGAAGAAGAGACCAATTTAGATAAATTATTTTCTTCAATTGGATCTTCGATCAAGAAGAGAAAGAGAACTTTTATACACTCCTATTCCTCCTATGAAGACAACAATGATCCTGAGTACACATAATCAGAAGATGAGGAGGGAAAGTCTAGTAAATTCATACATGGAGGTAAAAGGTCCAAATTCATCCCTAATCCCTATATCAAGAGACCTCATACTGACCCAAAAATAAACTCAAAATGAACAAAAAGTTGATTTCCAATCCTAAGTTAAGAGATGAAATTATCAACATTGAGGTGAGCCCAAAAGACAAAATTGAAAGGAAGAAAAAGACTTAGTCAAAGATTCAAGCACAAAGAAAGAGGTCTAATAAGAGGGTGACTAAAGCAAAGGCCATCAAGATTTTTTCCCCTATTCTGGACCTCTGATGAATGAAGAAAAGGGCTGCCTTGGAGAAATATTTTTGGGTTAATGTTCCATGTTTTCTGGATATAGCTACCCTTTTTTGTGAAGGCAGCAATTGTTTTGAAATATCAACATGTGATGGAAAGGGGATACTTTTGGTGACATAAAATAGGTGAAGTGGAGGAGCTTTTCAGTTGCAATGGATGCTTCCAGGTGTCATGTATCAAATCTTCTCCGAAATACTAGGGTTCTATTTTGCATGTATGAAGGAGAGAACCACATGTCACTCCCACTATTTTTACACTTTTTGCTGAAGATTGGTTACACCAGAATGGAAGAGTGGTCTTCAAATAGGCTGCCACCTCATACAACAATTTCATAGTGACAACCTTTCTGATTTTTATCTTATTTTTAATATAGAACTTTGTATTTAAGATTAGGGATCAACCTCATCTCTTGCACGAGATTGTAATAACTTTTGAAACATATTTAATTTTTTCTGTGGAGACAAAAGTATCATATTTTGTATATATATGTCAAACTGATATGAAGTAAAGTTTGGTGGTTTTAGAATTTTGACTCATATAATCTGTAATATTTTTTTTGAATGAAATGGAATGATACTGTTGAGGACTTATTACCAATTTGCTGTGTGTATTTTCAACTTTACTTGTGTTTCCATATCTTCTTTCTTACTGTTTCAGTTTTCAAACCATTATGTTGTTATGTGTTCTTATCAGTCTCTTAAACATGTTATGTGTTTTATCAGTTTTTTCTAGTGTCACATAGTGAATATTCCTGGTAAAATATATGTTATAATGGTGGAAGAGCATCACTCATAATAGTTATTATTCATGATATTTAGTGAGAATCTTGTAAGACTAGAAATAGCTTTCTCTTAATGGAATATTGTCAAATTGTTACTTTTGTAATTTCTACCAAATGCAGTAGATTTATATTTTGGAGACCTATTGTTTCCTCTTTCGTATTACAATTTCCTCTCCTCATAGGCTACAAAATTTCACTCTACTACCACATCAGGTTCCATACCTTCATTAGTAGGACTGTGGATTTGACTGAAATCTCTTTTCAGCGAATTAGAGTTCATACCACCTACCAATCTCATAAAAAAATCATTAAATTTCCTTAGAGTTTAGGATGTGTCTGGTCATATTCTTGTTGAAGTCCAAGTGTTGATTCTAGCACCAACATATTTTGGTGCGTCGGCTGGGAGATGAAGGCATTGTAGCAAATTATTCTCCCAAGTCTATTGTTTTGAATTGCTGATAATTAGCTCTTGATGGTGAACAAGAATTGGTGACTTGAAGAAGATTGCAAATTTTTTCACTTGGCGACTCCACAAAGAGGAAGAGGGGTTTCAAGACCAAATTCTACAAGGAGGAATCAAAGATCTCCAACTGTGACTCCAGTTGCTGACCTAGAGAAGATCATTAAATATGCGAAAGGAAAACATAGATGAATTGAAGATACATCCCAGTTAGTGAAGAAGGTACACAAAAAGTAAGTTCCAAAGCAAAATGTACCTTCATCTACTTTAGAATCAAAAGAGGTTTTAGTTTCAAAATATTCTGCTAGAAAATCTCAAGTTGAAACTACTCCCCTAGAAAATAAGGTGGATGTTGTTAACCTAGGCTCAGCTGAAATTTTTTCTCACTCATCACCTAGTAAATATGAAATAAGTACTGTTGTAGTCAAATATGAAGAAATTGAATTTCTAAGTGTTGAAAAGAAATTAGAAGAGTTTGTGCTGACTAAAGGAGAATTAGAACAAGTATTGGCTATTGCCCCTTTTCTTGATAGGGATGTTTTGACTGAAGAAGACTTCAAGAATATTTTAAATTTCCTTCAAACTCATCCTGAATACTAGTCTCTTATCACCCTCAGCAAGAGTATTTTCCTTTTTCTCCAAATCCAGCTGTTGGGTCATCTTCTTCTTATCCACTAGAAGAGACTTTTCTTGAAGGCCTTACTTTTAACTTATCTAATTTCATTGATCACCAAAATAAAGCTGAATTAACTCCATCCCCTCAAGAGACAAATTTAGAATATAGTTCTTCTATAGAGGGAGAATTCAAGACATCCCCTGTTCATCTTTTTGAAAATCCACTCTTTTTAGTTCCAAAGCCTAAAAAATCAGCTCAAGATCTCCAATTTTCTATTGTGCTAAATCAGAATCAGAATTCACCAATTGTAATTCCTATTTCCAAAACAACTACATCAATTGTACATAAGAAAAATATGGCTGAGCCTACCCTTACAAGGATGCAACAGATAGTGGATGCAAGATATGTGCCACTTGTTCTCCCTCAACCTTTGCATCCACTTCCCTAAGGAAATTATTTGAAATATCTTCCAAAATACACTGGGGAGGGAGAAGGATTTTATGATGAGGAAAATTTAGTGGCTTTATATAGTTATGCTGATAATCAAAATATTTAACATGAATATGTCTGGTCAAGAATCTTTTCTTAGAGCGAGGATGGTGAAGCTTGTAAATGGTTTAGAAGTCTGCCTCCAAACTCAATAATAGGAATTGATGAATTGGATGAGATATTTGTGAAGCATTAGGGTGATAGGAAAGACTATGTCTATTATATTACATAATTTGGAACTCTGAAGAAGAAGACAGATGAGTCATTAGCTGATTTGAATAAGAGGTTTAATAAGATTTATCATAAAATTCCTGAAGAAATTAAACCTAATGAGACCACAACTATGATAATTTTTGCAAATGCTTTAGATTCTGAGTTTTCTTTATGGTTAAGGGTTGAAAAAGCACAAAAATTGATGAGTATTAAAGAGGCTGCAATTGGAGTGCAGTCTAATCTCATGGCTTCTAATAAATTAAAAATGGAGGAAGAAAAGGTAGCAAAAGACAAAAATAAGATGAAAGAAGAAAAACCTTCTTCTTCTAAGTCTCTTACAGTGGAAGAAAAGATCAATCAAATTTCCAATTTGATCAAGGAATTTGCCTCTAAGATGACAAAATTAGAGGTAGAAAATAAACAAGCTGCTAGAACCAATCAAAATGAAGCCAATAGAAATCAGGCTCCCTTCAGGAGGCCTTTTCAACCTCAAAAAATCCTACAGCACCCAAGGAGGAATGTTGATGATCAAAATGTTCAACCTCCTTTGAATAATTTTGCTGAAGAACAACAACAAGGAAATGAAGAAGAAAATGAAGAAATAAACCTTGTGGGAGAAGCTTCACAGTCAACATGTTTGACATTACGAGAATTGAAGATTGATCGTGGATTTGTTTGTTTTCGGATGATGTGAATTCTCAAATTGATGCACAAAATGATAAAAAACTACAAGAATTTCAAAACAGAAATTATCCTTTGAGGTCCAAAGGTCTTGTTCATCAACCTCAACAAAAATCAGATTCAGATAAACAAGTTGCTAAACAGAAGGCCAAAGTCAATGAGGTTCCTCCACCTAAAAATTCTGCCCCAATTGTCAAAATTAGTATAGAAAATAAAGAATTAGTTCCAATTTATTTCAGTTTCAAATCTGAATTGAATAAAATCAAAATTCCAGTCCCACTTCTAGACTGATTGAAAATAAAACATAGAAAGAGCCTTTTAAAATTATGCTACAACCTCCTCTCGCTCTTGATTCAAGCAACCTTGAGGATGAGCATCCCACTATTTATCTAGGCTGTCATGTCCAAGACCAAAAATGATGATAACTCACTGCATTTCTACCTGTCACTCAATATACATGACAAAATGTTGTATAATTTTTTGTTAGATTCTGGAGGTTCCCACAATCTCATGCCAAAGAAAGTGATGGATGAATTGGGATTAGAGATCACCAAGCAATACCATGACCTATACACCTTTGACTTCAAAAAATTCAAGTGTCTAGGAGTAATTAAGGACTTGGTTCCTTCCCTTACCCAGTTGCCTATGAAGAGCTTAGTGATGTACATTGTAGTTGCAAACATCCCTTCTAGATTTGGGATGTTAATTTTAAGATATTGGTGTAAAAAATTGGTAGGTACCCTTCAAATGGACATGTAATATGAGACCATCCCAATGTTTGGAGGGGAATTCAGAAGGTTGTATAGGGAAACCCAAATGGCCTACATCATTAGTGATTAACATAATCCTTCAAACCATCCCATATATGCTAAAGAAAAGGAATTGGGGTCATCAATTCTGCACATTATTGCTGATGATAATGATTTCCATCCTGAAATAAGTTGAAAACAACACTTTCAAGGTGAAAATGAGTAGCATTTAGGAGGAGGACGGATCTAGAAATTATACTTTTATGGTGCCTCATCAAAAGAAGGATCGGGAGCTGGTGTAGTCTTCATTTCTCCCATTCAATAGAGGGTAACTATGTCATATAAACTGCAACTTTCTACCACTAACAACACTGTTGAGTATGAAGCGCTTGTGCTGGGTCTGAAGGCAATGAAATATTTGAGAGCGAACAACTAATTGCTTTTGGTGATTTAGAGTTGGTGATTAAGCAGGTGAGAAAAAATTGCCAAGTGAAAAATTCCAAATTGAAGAATTATAGGAATGAAGTCTGGGATTTCATTGAGCATTACTTTTAAGCATTTAATATAATTTTTGTCATTATATAAGGAAATCAAATTGTTGATTCACTAGCTATTGCTGCTAGTAATTTCAAAGTTCCTATAGATGTCAAGGGAACCTATGATGTTCAAATAAAAAACATACCTTCAGTTCTTGATAACATCAAACACTAGCAAGTATTTGAGGATGACTAGGAAATTTAGAAATTTTTAGAGTGTGTTGAAGAGTTTGCAGACATACAAATTGATGATGAGTAGGACATTGTTCAAAAACAAAATAGCAGCTCTTTTAAGAAAAACATGGTTGGGAAAAACATTATAGATCTGAAAACTAGCTATATTCCTAAGGATTTAGTTCCTTCAGAAATATTGTTTGATAATAATGATTTTTTTCTCAAGCCTGAAAGAAAAGTTGATGTAGAGAGTACAATAGAAAGTAACATTGATACAGAAGATCAACCAAAATTAGTCAGAGTGTCCAAATTCCTTTCTCTTCAAACCAAAACAAAATATATCAAAATGATAAAATAATTTACTAATATTTTTGCATGGTCTTATAGTGAGCTGAAAACATAGGATAGGAGCATAATGGATCACAAGATTCCTTTGAAAATAGATTTAAATCTTGTAGCACAAAAAATCAAACATATCAATCCTATGCTCCTCCCAATCATTGAGAAAGAAATCAAAAAATTATGGGAAGCAAAGATAATTCTGCCTTTGAGATTTTCTAACTGGGTAGCTAATATAGTCCCGGTTCAAAAAAATAATGGAGAGATAAGAATTTGTGTCGATTTTTGCACCATGTACCGGTGTTCATTGAAAGATAACTATCCACTACCCAAGATGGATTATATCTTGTAGAAGGTTGTAGGATCCAAAAGATTGTCAATGATTGATGGTTTTTCAAGCTATAATCAAATTTCAGTTGACAAAAAAGATAGAGGAAAGACAACATTTACCATGCCCTAGGGTACATTCATGTACAAAAAAATGTCATTTTGTCTGATGAATGCATGCGTAACCTTTCAATGGGAAATGGATATGGCCTTTGCGGGAGAAAAGGACAAATTTGTAGTCATCTATTTGGATGATATCACAGTCTATTAAAAATTTGATGAAGACCACTTGAGACATTTGAAACAAGTTTTTGACAAATGCAGAAAGTTTGGTTTGTCCTTGAACCCAAAAAAGTCATATTTTGTTGTCCAAGAAGGTAAATTATTAGGCAGAAAGTGGTATCTGTATTGATCCAGGAAGAGTAGAAGCTATTCAAAAGATTGGTTTGCCAAGGAATAAAAAAGAATTGTAGTTGTTAGGGTCCTATAAGTATGGGATTCATAATTTGGAATTTACTTATGATAGTCTTGTAAAATGTGTACATAACTTGCTTTCTGCAAGTCGCTTTCCCATATTTTGTAAAAAGTAAAATAAAAAAATTAAAAAAATAGAAAATAAAAAAGAGGATAAAAGTCCTAAAATAAAAATAAAAGGACTTAAAAGAATATAGACCCCAAAAGAAAAGGATGAAAATAAAACATGAAAGTGTGAAAGTCCAAATGCCACTACTTTTTACTTTTTGCAAATAATTATGGCAGAGTGTCAATAAATGCCATAATCCATGATGAGTTAAACTGTTTAATCTTGACTTGTCATGTTTTCAATTTCCATGTTTTAGATAGTGAATAAAAATTAGACATATAGTTTAATCCTGACTAATCAGTAGATAGGTAGAGAATAAAGAGGAGCTCATCAGTTTAATCTGAGCCCTCGGTTGATATAAGATAGATTTAGATAGTTTTTATGCTTTCAAAAGAATAAAATGTTTCAAGGTAGCAAGCTCAAATGCACCTACAAAAAGGAAGAAAAAAATGTTAGAGTAAAGTTGGGTAGGTAGAAATAAGTGGGAAGAAGCTTGTAAATATTTATCACCAGGTAAAATTTACTAATTTCCCATCCCCTATAGTAATTCTGCATTCTAGACTTTCAGTCAAAGAGGCTCAAAGCATTTCTCTGACTTCTGTTGGGACCGGACCCAAGGCTCAATGACTGATTAGTTGAACATCTTGAATTCCTATATTAATCCACAATTATAATTATTTACCTTTCATTCACTCATTACAACTCAAAAGTTTAAGGAAGAACTCTTTTCTTACTTAATTATGCATAATATCCCTTTTGATTGACTTCCTCCATTTCATAAAACATACAAACCCTAAAAAAACATCATATCCTAAGTAAAAGTGGTGAAATAATCAAATGATAAACTTTACTTTAAGGTTTTCACTTTACTTAGTCATATAAGTGTATTTCTTGAGTATTTCATTTTCCTTGTCATATTAATTTCTAACTTATTCTATTAACCCCCTCAAAGAAGCCTTATCCTATTAATATAGTTTCTTTTATTTAAATATCCCCTAAAACCCACTATTATAAGATTTAATGCCAAATTTAATTATCCACATGTCGAAATAAAATCCTAGAATATACCCCCTTTGGCGTAAAACTAACAATATATAAATATCCCGCCCTCTATGGTTATAGACCCCTACATGGTCTAAAAACTATATAATAAAATAAAAAATAGAAAAACGCTTTCGAGCGAATCATATGTATTTGGAAATTAAACATACTCCCCCACCTTTTACATTTATCCAAAGTTTAGTTCAAACAAACTTTAAACTCTAAAACCTTTGCAATACACGATAAGCCTTTAACTCAAGGTCCCACCCCGGTTAGCTAAAGATTTGTTTTGATGTTTCACTTTAGCCTTTCTGGCAATATTATCCCCGCTATGTAAAGCTTTACACAATACATAAGTTAACCTAGGGTTAATCATATAGCCCCGCCTCATGCGCATCCCTTATATTCCAATAAACCCACTATATATATAAACTCTTTTTATATATATACCACCACTTAATTCCGTTTAAAACCATATATTAGTTCGGCATATATTTAACTCCCACCAGCACATATAAAAGTTTTTTACACCAACGCATATCAATAAAATACCTCGGTCCCACATACCTTCCAACTGCACCTTACCATTTAATCTTGGCCTTTCGCTCTCGATTATCAGATCCAACGATGCAGGATTGATTTCACGTTCATAACTTGATCGCCTGTTCAAAGCCCAAATGGATGAGAAATGGGTGGTTTTTCCATTCCCACTTCTTGCGACATGGTGGAAAACCATTCGACCGCGTTCATTTGACATAATACAACTTACCGCCTAAAGCCAACGTGAAAACCACTAATGGTGTTTGCATTCGAAAAATAAAAACCACTCCCGCCTTGATAAGACCCACATTTAATATTGTTTATAATGATTTATAAAGATTAAAAACATTTTGATTCATTATTGTAACAAATTTATTTGTGCATTCCCGACTGTAAAAGAAACTTTGCCCAACTGTAAAAGCTAGCCTTTCACCCATTCCTCAAATTTATACCCTGATAAAGCTAAAATTGGCCATTTCCTGTTTGAAGATAATTAAAGCCACTCTTTGTGACAACTATGCAAACTCGTCTGTAGGAAGCAAAAGGAAGCATCTAAAAACCCTTCCGACCATCAAAATACCTGTAGTTAAGGTATTTTTCATCAAATTTAACTTGCAATTTCTCAATTTAATCCTTCAGATAAACAAACTAAGCTTCAAATAGAAAAATTATTCGTATAATTTGCCCAAAAAAGCCCAGAAACAGGGCAAACCCTCGCAAATTTTGCACATAAATTTCTATTTTCAGAAAGCCTCTTTTAAAGCAAAATTCCTCAGATTAAAACCTCTGAAAGTCAATTCAAGGAGAAATAAGGTTTAAAGTCTCCAGATCTCCTGAAAATTAATTTTTTTTACAGTCTAGATTATTCAGAAAATCCTTGTTTTCTATCTTAAAACAGGTTGCCTATCCCAGAAGCCTAAATTGAGCAAAAATATTAATGAAGGTCATTATTTGCCTAGAAATTTCTAAATTCACCCTCTATTTTATAATAAATCAACTATTGCAAATAGATTAAACTTTCTTTAGTTATTAAAAATGACTAAGAAACATATGACATCCAAAGGTGCAGGTTCTAAGCTTATCAAACCTGGGGGATCCAAGCCTCCTAAGTCAGAACCATAAAAAACCATCAAATCCACTCCTCCACTCACTGCAAAAACCACTATATCTGTTAATCCCCTTCAGCCACCAGTACCTACTGAAGAAATCATCCCCTTGACTGATATGGATTATAAAATTTCATATCCTGTGGTAGAATTCATTCTATTGGAGATTCACAATTGGTGTTTTGATAAATTCTTGTATAAAGATGAAATGCCTATTTGGGAGACTAATATACCCAAATATGTAGTTCCAGTAACACACCCTGGCCAAGACCTTGTGAGATTATGTCACAAACACTATGCCCCAGATCAAAGAGAAATTGTTAATGCTAATAGGGAGATTCTATTTTCTATTACCGCGGAGTCTATCAATGAGATGTTACAATTACAATTTGATCCCGAGGCAGTTCCTCTAGCCATAGAATCATTGAATCAGTTGTATTTAGGATTAGATTTTCCTAAGATATTTATGATTTTCTAGAACTTTATGCCATCTCATGTTGACATTCCAAAGCTAAATCCTCCTTACTCCACTTCCAAATTTCCTGAAGGGTCTAGGCATGTGATATCAATGCTTTCTTTCATACTAGGATAATTCATTGAGGAATTCAATAATGAATCCATTCTAGGTTTTTTGTCCACTTTATCTCAAGGAAAACCTCCTGACATGATCTTTGACTATGCCAGGTTTATAGCTGATAGTATCCACTATCAATTGACCAAAATGCCCACTAAAGGGGTGTTTAGATATTCATCATACTTATTTCACTTATGCTTGTTTTTCCAATCTGACAAGTTTCCAATTGCATTACAAAAAATGGACTTAGAGGGCCAGCCTCTATCCATTGTCTTCTGGACCACTTTACTGAGGAAAGAAAGAAGTGATTTTAGTTTTACAGACTTTTCAGATCTATTCCTCCAACCAGCAATGAGTATATTATATAAAGCAGAGCAGCCTAGGATAAGTGAGGACATGAACAGAATATTGCAGTTATCAGAACAATGCAGGATGGGAGACTGGTATTTGTATGAAAATAAAGCAGAATTGAGGATTTTTGGATCAAATCTACTGCCTTACAAATTGCCTAAGTATTTGAGCATTAGAGTTTTTGCATTGGAATATTTAAGATAGGTTTTAAACTCTGATTCCATTAAATTCATGGCTTCTAAAAAGAAAACTTAGTTCAAGTTTAAAAATCAGATTGGTCCTTTTATTGTAAATAACAGAAATGCTGAAAAGGAAATAGCTGAAAGACTATCAGAGTTAAAATTTCAGGAAAGCTTCCCTTGGGACTATGACCCTCAAGGTATTCTCAACAATATAAGGTTCAAATGAAAATTTCCTTCTTTCATAAATGAGCCCAAGCCAGAGATTGAAATTTTTTCAAATCAAACAGAATGGAAAGAAAACACACTGACATATATAGTCATCAATGAAGATCCAACAGGACAAATGGATAGTACACAAGCTATGGTAGTTACAAAACAGTCTAAAACTTCAACAAAAAGAGGCAAATATGAAGGAACCTATACAGCTGAGACCACCACTGATACTAAATTCAAGTTGATCTACAATAAAAGGCTCAAATTCGGTTCCATAGGGAAAGAAAAAGTAATTGATGTTGAGGATACAAATGAGCCTGAGGTAAACAATGATGAGGCTACAGTAATAATAAATGAGACTCTTGTAGACATACAAAAAGATCTAATAGCAAGTGAACAAGATACTCAGATGATTGAAAGATAGAGAAACATGGAGGCTTCTTCCTCACACACAGTGGAAGAAAAAGACTTAGACATCAAAGAAAGGTATAAGAAAATAAAAAAAAAGAATGAAGAGATCAAAAGTGAGATTTACTTTCAATTCTTAAAACAGAAGCCAGGGAATCAAAACAGGCTAATTACAGCCTTTGACTATTCCACAAATAAAATTATTATGTCATATCTGCAACCAACTACTTCAACACCTAAGACAGTGGTAGACTACAAAAAGGTTGAGTTTGAAGTAGATACTGAAAATGTGCATGAACTAGACCAAATAGAATTCCACAGACATAGCTCTGATATGTTATATTCTACTATGGTAAAAAAGGCTATGAGTGCTACTAAGTTGCAAAATACCATTATTAACATGCAGAATCAAATGAAGCTGGAAAAAGGCTATTTGTATGCTAAATATCTAACAACAAAAGCCTTAGAAGACTTAGTTTTGCAGGTGGGAGTTGATCCTTCTGATATTCCAGCAGCAGAAATATTGATTAAAAATAAAAATGAGGACATTGCAACTTTGAGGAAACGACTGAAGCTTCCTCAAAGTGAACATCCACAGACCAAAGAAATACTTCAGGATCAAACAGAAAAAGAAGAAATGATGTAGTTGATCCTCAAATTGACTGCTCAGGTTAAAGATATGGAGACCCAAATGGATCAACTTATTAAGGAGAAAGAGAATGTGAATGAAACTAATGCTTCTGTTATTCCTCGAGTAATACCAGTTATTACCACAATTGTAGCTTCCACTTTGGGAGAAATTAGCACCTAATGAGCCATTGGCAACTGCAGTGTTAGTGCAATTAGCTACTACATCAACCATAGATTCTTCCACAACACAGGTATAGCAAATAGGTGGAACAGGTCAAATAGTGAAAGCTATGGAAGAATTGTCCTTGAAAACTAATGAGATAAATAACTTGAAAGAGATGATTAAAAGTCTTGAAGCCACCAACAAAATAGCCTTGATAACTACTAAAAACCATGAGAAGAAAGCTATCAGACTTGAAGAACAAATGAAGAATTTACAAAAGGAGTTAACATTTACTGAACAGATTTCCTTCATCAAGAATCATCTCTGGAAAAATATTATTGAGGCCATACATTCTAAATGGCCTTCAATTCAGGTCATCTATGAGCAAAGAGACTTACTGTTAGCAGCCCAAACTGAGATTGAGAAAATGAAGGATGAGTTAGCTAATAAGCCATCACAGGCTTTAAAACTCATCACTTTCCTAAACAGTAAGAACAAATCAGAGTTGGAAGAGCTACAGGTACAGGATATAACTGAGACAATATTACAAATCCAGAAGTTTGTGACCAAAATAAATTTGATGAACAACCTAGGGGAAAAATGTGAAGCCATGAACATTTCCATTACTAAGTTTTTGGCAAAATACACTATTTTGAGACAGAAAGGACTACCATATATTCATGTCTTCAAAGACAAACTAATGACACAAAAAGAGTATGATAAGAAGGTAAGGGATTTTTCAAAAGAACAAGTCAAAAAACCATTGCCGCTGGGCACTCCCACAAGAAAGGTCATCCTTCAATATTTTGAAGACTTGTTTTTTCTAGAGCATGAGATTAAGCATCTTTTTGTTTTCAAACCTACCTTTTCTAAGTACACAGATGATGATGAAAACTTTAGAAAGCTAAAAAGTGTGAAAATTCTAGATGCAGACCAATGGAAAGCATTCACTGATTTAATGTAAACAGTGAAAAGGTAAAACAGTGAAGAAGACCACATAAAAACAGTCAAACAGAAAGTGAAACAAAGAAGAAAGTCAGTTGATTTTTTTTTACCACACTATTACATATTTTTTAGCAGTAAAGAGTGAAAAGACCAGTCAAAGTGTATCAGGGTTAAAGGGACAGTGTTAAAGTGTATCAAAAGAAATATTATCAGTGAAGGCAGCTCAAACAAAGATATTTCCTAAGCAGCTAGCAAGCATGACAACTTAACAATAAAATCTCCTTGATTCGATAGAGTTTTTGTATACATTTTGGATAAGAGTACAGCTTGCTAATTTTTTAAGCAATTGTCCCTCTTATTTTGTAAATATATTTTGTATTTCCTAAAGATATTCTTACACCTCTCTAGGATATTTTTAAACAATATTTTGTATAAATACTTCTACATTAGAAGTATTAAGGATGGAATAAAATTGCTAAGATTAATATAGACTTTTGCTGATACATTGGAGGCTTTCATGTGTTGAATTCAAAGTAGCAGATTGGACAAAGCTTAAGTGACATCATAATTCAGGATTCATGCGATAAGTTGAAGATTGAAGTACATTTCTTCTTGTCATTGTTTCTTTGCTGAGTTTCATGCAATTCATTATGTGTTTGATATATCTTAATGTGTAACTAGGAATATTACTATAGGACTAGCCTTTTTCTCCCTGTTTTTAACTAAGTTACCATTTAAATGTTTTCTGCTGATTTCCGGTGTTAGGAATCCTTCATTGCTCCTACTCCCGTTTGACCTCTGCCTCCTTCTTCCATTTTCCGGATCAAAGGATCCTTCATTGCCCTTTATCCCGATCATACCATTTCATCAAAAACCTTTCCCCAAATCTCTAAGGGTTATCTACCTTGCCCTGAATACATTTGTACCCCTTTGGCCTTGCCTTCTAGTACTACTATCTAGACTTAGACTCCATAGCCCAATGGAAAAGTAGATCTCTCCTTAGTTTAATCCTACATGATTTTTACCCACCAAAATATTTAAAACAAAAACCAATTTTTCTATCATGACTAGCCTAAAAACATAATTCAAAACAAAGATTAATATCAAAGAGAGAGCCCTCTCTGAATTCTAGGAAGGCTAGATCCTAGGATTTGAAATAGGTTTCTAGTTACCCCTAGTTTTCTTAGACTAAAAACCCAAAGCCCACAACTTGAGAAATTACTAGGGTGATAACATACTGGTGACCAATCTCAAGTCTTAAATTTAGTCTTAAAGGAATATCTTTTAATTATATATTTACTTTAATATTATTTTTTAGAGGTTTTGAGTATTCAAAACAGTCATCCTGGCTTCTAAGAAAACCTACTATACCAGGTCTAATCCGGATCCTAAGCCTGCAGTTATAGTAGATAATCCAGAATAGATTGGAAAAAAGAAAAAACAAACTATCAATTTAGAGACTGAAGTACCATTAATAAAATAAAATTCTTTACCCAAAGAATTAGTGAGCTTAACTGATATTGATTTTGATTTCAAGTTTGAAAATTTATTGTTTAAAAAAAAATCTAAAACTGATTTAAAATATACTGTAATAGATCCTATTTTTACTTCATTTTTGGATGCAAAATGGAAAATTATTTCAGCAAGAATAAAATCAAACAAATCTGAATCTCAAAGTTAAATAGAAAGGATTAATGTTACACAAATTAAAGACATTGATGAAGCTATTAAATTATCCCATTTATTATCTTACATTAAACCTCCAGTTTCTCAATTGCACACAACAATAATTCCAGTAGCAGATTCAACTCTATATGCTGTCACCTCATTTTTAGATTCCACTACAAGTTCATCCACACGACAATTTATTCCTAAGTTGCCTTTGCAGCCTAAGATAGTATTTCCCTCATAAACTCAATCCACTGCATCCACTAGTTTTATAAGCACTACATCTTTATTTCCAACCAATTCCATATATGTACCAGTCTCTTTTCCAAGCTTTTCCAGTACATCTTTCAGCACATCAGCTACCATATCCGGCACAACCCCTATCATTTATATTATACCTCCTAGCTCAAAAAATCTTTAAGCCATGGCTGTCAGGTATGCTCCCCTCGTCTTGCCTCAAAACCTCCATGATATGCCTCAATATTATCAAAAAAATATACCACTATTGGATGGCTTGTCACAATATACTGCTCAACAACATGTCACAAAAATGATCGACTACTGTGAAATTTATGAAATTGATGAGTCAAATGTCCATATGAGGTTATTTTCTCAAAGTTTGACAGCAGAAGTTCAAAAATGGTTCAAAAATTTAGCTGCTGGTAGTATAGCTAATTTAGCTGCTTTTCATAGAACATTTTTAAATAAATGGGAAAAGAAAAAAAAACCCCTTCAAATTTTGTCTGAGTTTGATGCTTTAAAAAGATCTCCTAATGAGTCTGTTCAAGATTACTGCACTAGGTATAATAGTGTCTATAATTCTATTCCTGCATATCTTAAACCTACACCTTACACTGTACTTCTTAAATTCCCTGATGGATTTGATCCAGAGATGGCCTATCAATTAAGAGAAAAAGATGTTGAAACATTAGAATAGATGCAATTAGATGCTGTTAGTGTAGAAATTAATATTCTAGCTAGAAAATCCAGACTTAGGAATGAAAGAAGAGTTACGATTAAAGAAGAAAATTCAAACTCAGATGTTAAATTAGATTTTTTTCCTAAAAATTTAGAGAGGGTGGTTGAAAGATTAGATAATTTAGATAGAAAACCTCAATGGGATAATCAGCCTCAGATCAGAAATCCAAATTTTAGAAAAAATAATAACCCTGGAAAAGCTAAAGAAGTTGCTCCATATCAAAACATTAGACCCCCATTTCAAGTGAACTATGATGAGAGTTCTCAAAATAATGAAGAAGATGAGGATAAATTCAATCTAATAATGCGGATAGATGAAAAAAAACACTATTTTCCTCACTTAGAAGGATCAAGAAATTTTTGAGCTGCAACAACTCAAAATAGAATCTAGTGAACCCTTTGATTACAAACAAGGTTATGAATTTGCTATTAATGAAATTCACAGTCAGTATAACCTTAGAAACAAGAAAAACAATGAATCTTCTACCAGAAAAAATTCTCAAAGTCAAACTAAAAAGAATGTAAAACCCCCCCAAAACAAAAGTTTTGCAAATTCTCCCAAGGGAAAACAAGCAAAATTCCAATCCTTCTAGTCCTAAAAAATTGCCAAACCCAAAAATTGTTGACATCATTGATGAAGTGGCCCAATATTCTAAAGATGCGCCAAAAGATAATCCTACAAAAACCTCTAATTCAGTAAAAACAACAATTCCTGATCCTAAAAAGAGTCATACTGATTCTAAGTCAGCAAATCCCAAAACTGATAATACAAAAATAGCCGCTAAAAATTCAAAGTCTAACAGAGCATCTACTGCCACACAAATTATCCCTAAAAAAAGAATTAAAAACAAAAAAAGTCAAGAAACTCAGACATAAAATATTAAAACAATTGAAGATAAAAGTACATCTGTTGAAATTCAAGAAAAGCCAACTCAGATAATAGTTACAAAAGATGAATTACTTCAGATTAGTAAGTCTCAACCCACATTCAAAATTTAGACTGAAATAGCTAAGTTAAAAATACCAATTCCTTTAACTGAATTGGTAAAAAATGACTTATATATATCAACAATTACTGAGACTTTGAATATGAATGATGGTGAAGATGCCAATAATTTGAATGATGATCAACCAGAGTTGATATTTGGCCCTGATGTAAATGGTAAGCATTCAGATGGATTAGTCCCTCCTTTCTATATCAGCCTTACTATTCACAATCAGATTTTACACAATGCTATGTTAGATTCAGGAGCTTCCCATAACTTAATGCCAAAAACCATTATGGAAAATCTTAATCTAGAAATAACCAGGCCTTATAAATATTTGTTCTCTTTTGATTCTAACAAAGTTAAGTGCATAGGATCGATTAAAGAATTATCTGTGAATTTGGTTCAGTACCCTGGTAAGAGCATGGTTATGGATATTGTAGTAGCTGACATCCCACCAAATTATGGTATGCTTCTTTCTTGCTAATGGGGAGAAAAGTTGCAGGGATCTCTACAATTAGACATGAACTATGCTACTATATCAGTATTTGGACAGCCCAAGAAACTTTATAGATAAAATTTAATGAAATTCATGGTCAGAAGTGTAGAAAGATCCATAAATTACACCATTTATTCAACACCAACTGACCTTGGTTCCTTCATTTTATGTAACTTTGATAATAAATAAACCCAATCAAAACTAATTGAAATAAAGCCAAAACCAAACCATGACAATATTTTTCATGAAGCCCTTTGGCACTTAGACTTTGATGGCTCTGTGAACAAAAAAAAAGCAGGAGCTGGAATATAGATCACAAATATTGAGACAAGTAATTAAGAAGGACATGCCTTTAGACTCAACTTCAAATGTACTAATAACATGGCAGAGTATGAGGCACTTATTTTAGGCCTCCAAATTATCAAAAATTTAGGAGGTAAAAGAATTTTTATCATGGTAGATTCGGAATTAATCAATAAGAAAGTAAATGGAGAGTATTATGTTTATAATCCTAGATTAGCTAGATATAGAGATACAACAATTGAATTATGTGAAGATTTACTAGAATGTAATTTTTCTAATATACCTAGAAAATAGAACATTCAAGCACATTGCTTAGAAACTTTTGCTAGCACATGTAACTTACCTTTACAACCAACACTTAGGTATACTCCTGAAGTTAAATATAGACCCATTGTCCCAGACAATGTCAAATACTGGCAAATTTTCTCTGAAGATGAACATATTTACCATTTTTTGAGTAATGTGGAATAATTTCAAAATTGTAAGATAGATTCATATTGTAATATAGATTCAGATTTTAATTGTGAAATAGATAACATAGATGTACATAAATTTAACAAACCCACTATATTTACTCAAACTCACATAAATAACTTAGAGAAAGTAGATATAGAGGAAATTACTAAAGAAGAAATTGACATGTTAGATCTAAAAGATAATTTTTTACCTAAGGGTTTAACTCCTTTGGAGGACCTTTTTGATTCCAATGATGTGCCTAAAAAGCCAAAAATGGAACCATTTAGGTCTGACATTGAAGAATATAACATTGGGACAGAAGTAAAGCCAAAAATGATTAAACTGTCAAAATATTTATCTCCTCAAGAAAAAGAGAAATACTTTGAACTTTTAAAGGAATATCGAGATGTGTTTGCATGGAGTTATGAAGATCTTAAAGCTTATGACAAAAACATAATTCAACATAACATTCCTATAAAAGATGATCAGAAACCATTTAAGTAAAAATTGAGGAGGATTAATCCTGTCTTATTACCTTTGATAGAAAAGGAGGTTAAATGCATGTATGATGCCCAAATCATTGCACTAATCAGATATTCTGATTAGGTATCAAACTTAGTACCTACCAGAAAGAAAACAGGTGAAATTATATTATGTATAGACTTTAGAAATCTCAATAAAGTATAGTTGAAGGATAATTACCCTTTACCCAAGATGGATCATATTCTACAAAGGGAAGTTTGATCTTCCAGGATATCTTTATTGGATGGCTTTTCAGGATATAACCAGATACTTATTCCAAAGGAAGACCAAGCTAAAACAACTTTTACCACTCCTTGGGGCACTTACATGTATGTGAAAATGCCTTTTGGTTTGATGAATGCTGGAGCTAACTTTCAAAGGGTTATAGACATAGCCTTTGCTAAGGAAATACCTGACTTATTAGTTATTTATTTAGATGATATTACTATTTTTTCTAAGACAAATAATGAACAATTGGATCATTTGAGACAAGTTTTTATTAAATGTAGAAAATTTGGTATATCTTTAAACCATAAGAAGACTCTTTTTGGACTAGAAGAAGGAAAATTACTAGGACACATAATTTCAAAAGAAGGTATTAGGATAGATCCTGCAAGAATAGAGGCCATTCTAAACATTCCTCCACCTAGAAATATAAAAGAGTTACAAGAATTTTTAGGTAAAATCAATTTTTTGAGAAGATTTATTTCTAACTTAGCAGAAATCATCAGAGAACTGAATAATATGCTTAAAAAAGACTCAATTTTAAAATGGACAGTTGAAGCAAAACAATCATTTGACTCTATTAAACAAGATTTAACTAAAACACCAGTCTTAATCAGTCTTGATTTCAAAAAAGATTTTATAATTTTTTCATTTTCCTCAGAGCATACCATTACTGTAGTTCTACTGCAGAAGAATGATCAAGGTTTTGAACAGCCTATAGCCTTTTTCAGTAAAACCCTTAGAGATGAACCTTTGAAATATAACATAATGGAGAAACAAGCTTTAGCCTTGCTTAAAACCATAAATGATTTCAGAGTTTACATTCTTTACTCCCACATTATTTCCTATGTCCCTAATTCTACTGTAAAGGACATTCTCACTCAGGATGGTCCTGATGGTAGAAGAGAAAAGTGGATTGCCACTATCCTAGTATATGACATAGAGATTAAACCAACTAAACTCATTAAAGGATAGGGATTCACAAGATTGATGGCTGAATCCAATTGAAATGCATTAGATATAGATTTTATTGCTCAGGTTGATAACCAGGAAGAGATGGTGACTCCATTGATCAGTGAAGCCTTTCTAGACTCACCATGGTACTCAGATATTAAATTTTTACTTACACATTTACAAGCTTCTCATGGATTAACAAGGACTAAAGCCAGATTCATTAAACCTAAAGAAATGAGATTTTGTATTTTGAATAATGTACTTTTTTGGAAAGAACAAAGTGGGATTTTAATGAACTGTTTACTAAAATCAGAAGCTAACAAAATTCTTGAAGAATTTCATGCAGGTGATTTTGGAGGACACTTATATTGGAAAATTACTATAGATAAGATCCTTAGAATTAGTTTTTACTAGCCTGCCTCATTTGCTGATGTGAAAAAATTTGTTACTTCATGTCATAAAAGTCAGATTTTTGAAGGAAAAAATAAATTTTTACCTTTACCTTTAAAGCATATTTATACTGAAATGCCATATCAACAATGGGCTTTAGAATTTCTTAGGGAAATTCACCCTCCATATTCTGGCCAACAAAAGTGGATCTTGACTGCCACAGATTACTTTACTAAGTGGATTGAAGCCATTCCTACCAGACAAGCCACTGACTCAGTCATTATCTCTTTCATAGAAAACAACCTTTTATCTAGATTTGGATGCCCATAGAAAATAATTAATGATAATGCAACATCATTTAAATCTAAGAAAATGTCTGCCTTCTGTCACAAATACCATATTACCCTAGGTCACTCTACTACTTATTACCCTCATGATCCAGGGTAAAATCTCGATACCCCTTAACCAAGACCTTTTAATTTGGCTGATAAATAGAATTGCATTTACTTAAAGACGTTAAAGAACTTAAATGAACAACTGTAGCTGTAAATAAGAGGAACATAAATGAACAAGATCAGCAATCATAAGAACACGTCGTTTGATGACGGAGTTCGTCCAGGAGGGACTACATCTCCGGGCCTCGGTGTCAAGCTGGTGTAGGCCACTGCATTATGTGTTGTGAGAAGAAGATGTACATGGATGTGTTTCCCTATGACATAAAAGGAAAAATCGCCCTCACGCAGGAGTGGCTTGACTTCTTTAAGAGATGTTCCACTGCAGAATTCTCATACATAAAGAAAGACTCCTATCAGTATGACCATAACTGACATGTAATAAATAAGAGTATCTCGCCAATCTTAGCAAACAAGGGATCTCAGTAATACACATATGAAAAAGGAGCATCCCACCCATGTGGCATAAAAGGGGCTCATACATGACACAAATCCATAGCTGAAAGTACATCAATAACAACACAAAGCAAAATCCCACGACTCATGTATCAACCAGGATCTGCAAGACATAATGCATCTCAAAGAGAAATAAATGAAGAAGTACATGGAAATCACGTCATATACCTCATGCTGCCATTTGCTGAAGGTTGAGAAACTCTGCAGCTAAATCTGAAAACACCATCAATCTTGTAGCGTCGAAAAAGGTGAAAATGACTGCTCACATGCAAAATTCCGACACCGGCATAGTCCACTTCCAAAAGTGGCTGGAAAATTGAAAACTCAGATGTAGAAACTGAGCACGCCATCAGACTCGTGGCGTCGAGTAGTGCTAAAACGACATAAAATTTGTCCCATTTGGACAAAGTCAAAATTTCACCCCTCTTGAAAATTGGCCTCAATCAGGGTTCTGCCTGCCTCTTTTCTGGCTCATGGTTCCACATGCCCCTGAAATAAAAAAAATAATAAATATGGAAATCCGTGCATCTCCTCAGATTCTGTGCCCATGCTTGGCTGCAAAATAACATTAAAACTCAAAAAATTCGTGCTCCATTTTCGTTCTCCTTGGCCTTGGGTGCACTGTGCAAATTCTGGGTTTAAATAAAAATTGCTGGGCAGAATTTACCAAGCCCACCGTTGGGCGCAATGGTAAAACTTAGTAATCGTTGAAGAGAGGTCGGGGGATCAAATCCTGCCCCTCCAAAAATATGCATGTGTTTTTATAATAAACAATATAATATTGTTCTTGGGGCGCCGAACCCGCATTGGGCGGTGCGCCCCCAACCCCGTTGCTCCATATTAATTCGTATTGGTTTTTAAATACCAAATATGAGGGGGGTCGGGTCCGCATTGGGCAGCTTGCCCCCTTAACTCTCGTTGGCACCATGTTTAATCATATATATTTTTTTTGATATGTTATGGCCGTTGGTTGGGCCGCCCATGGAGCGGGCCGGCCCTTGCGGCCAGGCAGGTTCGATTCCTGCCGGCCCATAATATGGTGCCACGTAATATGCGGAGGATGGGGGTCGACGGGGTTTGACCACCCATCACCCCTTTTTTTTATCATTTTTGTTTAACATAAAACAAACTGGCCATCTTTAAAAAATTGGTTTTGGACCGAAGGAGGAAATTTAAATAGGCCACAAATTTTCCCAGAATCTTGCCTGAACTTGCCGGAATCCGGTGGCCGGAAATAGGCGAATTTGCATCCTCTTTAAGGCTACCCAGTCACCAAGTCAACCTGGAATTTTGACCGCTTATAACTTCTTCATACAGACTCAGAATTGAGTGTCGTCTGCGCCATTGGATTCAGAAAGACGAGATCTACAACATGAACCTGGTTCGAGAATATTTTGAACACTATGATTTTTGAGCCTTGTACTCAAGCCTCTTGTACCTGTACCTGATTATTCCACTTGGATCAAACATCCCCACTGAGGAGATTTTGGTCCTCCAAAAGCATCAAGCTTTACGTATCATCAACTGTCTGCAACTGTCGTTGAAAGGCGCATCCCCACATGATTCCTTCACCTGGCGTACTTCGGAATCAAGATGCAAAGCCATCATGTACAACTGCTACAATGTGATGTCTGAAAAGGCACATCCTTTGGAGACTCCTTCACCTTACGTACTTCAGAATCAAGATGCAAAGCCAACACCTGCAACTTCTAAAATGAAAATGTCTGAAAAGGCACATCCCATGAAGACTCCTTCACCTCACGTACTTCGGAATCGAGATGCAAAGCCAACACCTGCAACTGCTGAAATGCAAATGTCTGAAAAGGCACATCCCATGAAGACTCCTTCACCTCACGTACTTCAGAATTGAGATTCAAAGCCAACACCTGCAACTGCTGAAATGCAAATGTTTGAAAAGGCACATCCCTTGAAGACTCCTTCACTTCTGTCTTTTGGAATCGGAATGCCAACACCTGCCTAAAGCTACAACGGACATTACATTCTCAATGTGACCAATAATGACCCAGACGTTTCCATACTTGCCACGAGTTTATAACATGTACTCGGTGGTCAAGCTTACAACAAAATGGAAATCATACATCAAAAAAATTATAAGACCAGACCTCATCGTCGCATTTCGAAGTGATGGAAAAACTCCTCATCACTTTTACATGAAAGAAATGCATCAGAAGACTCATACAACATGACCAAAACATAATCGTCGCATCTCAAAGTGATGGAAACATATCATCACTTTTACATGAAAGAGATCTAACACACGACTCATAAAACAAGGCCAAAAAGAAATGTCATGGTTGCTTAAACGAGTGATGGAAACACATCATCACTTTCATAATAAGAATGCGAAAAATGACTTACAAGCATGGCCATGACAAGCTTAACATCTCTAGAAAAAAAACAATCTAGAAGAACCACTTCTCATTTATTAAAACGAGTGGATCATCTCCTTGTGGCGAACTTGCTTGTCGATCAGCTCTTTCAACTGGTGTATGCATGGGTTCTTTGGCTTTACGGCGCTGTTCTGGATGAATTTTCCAGCATGTGGCTCTTTGGTGGCCACTTCGGTCGCAATGGGTGCAAAAGTTCTTTTTCCTCCAAACCTGCTTAATTGATTTCCTTTCCTGTTGGGTAGAAGGCTTTTCGTGCCTATTCCTTCTTTGTGCTGCCATCCTCTTCCAGCACTTAGAAATCACATGGTTATTTAAACCACAAAATAAACAATTTTTACGATGCCATATTTTATGACCGTGGTTATCAACATTTTTGTAATCAAAATGCACTCTGGAATAATGAGACTTAATATACCTTCTGGGGTGGTCTCCGGTGCCATCATGATGATGGGAGCTCGCCTCAGTTCCTTCACTGCAACGTGCACTGCCGTGGAATGATGGCGAAGTGTCCCTATAATTCCTCTTCCTTGGAGAGTTCATCAGTATCTGTTTTCCCTTGATGTCCTTCGAACATCCTTCGCCATTGTACCCCAAACCTGCATAACGAGGTCGTTGCACAACCTCTAAAGGTTTGGTTATGCCTTGGCCACGAATGCCAAGTCCTCCTCCTCTATACCCCATTTTGGTGAGGAGTTTCATGCCGATGCCTGTGATGGGTATCTCCACACTTCCAACTGAAATTATATCATGTGAAGAAACTGAAGGAAAATCAACACTGTTTACCTTAGGTGTTGATGGCAAAACAGATGAAGAAAGCTGTTGTAAGCCTTCGTCGCGCTTCACTTTTGTCACTACCTCTAACATGGCTTGTAGTTGAAGCTACATCTGCTGCATCTCCTCCTTCTATTTCTGTAGGAATGCTTTTAAGGCATCATGATCTCTCTGAAGAGTTTCGTTGTTGCGTTTCAAATCTTCCCACGCCTCTGTCGTGGCTTGCAACTGAAGCTGCAACTGCTGCTTCTCCTCCTTCTCTTCATGTAGGAATGCCTTCAAGGCATCATGATATGCTTGTAGAATTTCATTGTTGCGCTTCCAATCTTCCCACGCTTCTGTTGTGGCTTGCAACTGAAGCTGCAACTGTTGTTTTTCCTCCTCCTCTTTGTGTAGGAGGGTCTTCAATTCTTCGTTCTCTGCTGCTTGTTTTTCGTAAGCCTCGTATAGTATGTCCGCTTTCTTGGACACCCTGAGCATGGTTTCGTACATGTCCTTGACACTTTCCATGGCTCAACTCAGCAAACGTTCAATGTTCACGCCTGCAATCCAATCAGCAAGAATACCTGCTCCGATACCACTTGATCCAGGGTAAAATCTTGATACCCTTATCCAAGAACTTTTAATTCGGCTGATAAATAGAATTGCATTTACTTAAGACGTTAAAGAACTAAAATGAACAACTGTAGTTGTAAATAAGAGGAACATAAATGAACAAGATCAGCAATCATAAGAACACGTCGTTTGATGACGAAGTTCGTCCAGGAGGGACTACATCTCCGGGCCTCGGTGTCAAGATGGTGTAGGCCGCTGCATTATGTGTTGTTTGAAAAAGATGTACATGGATGTGCTTTCCTATGACATACAAGGAAAAATCGCCCTCACGCAGGAGTGGCTTGACTTCTTTAAGAGATGTTCCACTGCAGAACTCTCATACATAAAGAAAGACTCCTATCAGTATGACCATAGCTGACATGTAATAAATAAGAGTATCCCACCAATCTTAGCAAACAAGGGATCTCAATAATACACATATGAAAAAGGAGCATCCCGCCCATGTGGCATAAAAGGGGCTCATACATGACACAAATCCATAGCTGAAAGTACATCAATAACAACACAAAGTAAAATCCCACGACTCATGTATCAACCGGGATCTGCAAGACATAATGCATCTCAAAGAGAAATAAATGAAGAAGTACATGGAAATCACATCATATACCTCATGCTGCCATTTGCTGAAGGCTGAGCAACTCTTCAGCTGAATCTGAAAACACCATCAATCTTGTAGCGTCGAAAAAGGTGAAAATGACTGCTCACATGCAAAATTCTGACACCGGCATAGTCCACTTCCAAAAGTGGCTGGAAAATTGAAAACTCAGATGCAGAAACTGAGCATGCCATCAGACTCGTGGCGTCGAGTAGTGCTAAAACGACATAAAATTTGTCCCATTTGGACAAAGTCAAAATTTCACCCCTCTTGAAAATTGGCCTCAATCAGGGTTCTGCCTGCCTCTTTTCTGGCTCATGGTTCCACATGCACCTGCAATAAAAAAAATAATAAATTTGGAAATCCGTGCATCTCCTCGGATTCCGTGCCCATGCTTGGCTGCAAAATAACATTAAAACTCAGAAAATTCGTGCTCCATTTTCGTTCTCCTTGGCCTTGGGTGCACTGTGCAAATTCTGGGTTTAAATAAAAATTGCTGGGCGGAATTTACCAAGCCCACCGTTGGGCGCAATGGTAAAACTTAGTAATCGTTGAGGAGAGGTCGAGGGATCAAATCCCGCCCCTCCAAAAATATGCATGTGTTTTTATAATAAACAATATAATATTGTTCTTGGGGCGCCGGACTCGCATTGGGCAGTGCGCCCCCAACCCCGCTACTCCATATTAATTCGTATTGGATTTTAAATACAAAATATGAGGGGGGTCGGGTCCGCATTGGGCGGCTCGCCCCCTTAACTCTCGTTGGCACCATGTTTAATCATATATTTTTTTTTTGATATGTTGTGGCCGTTGGTTGGGCCGCCCATGGAGCGGGCCGACCCTTGCGGCCGAGCAGGTTCGATTCCTACCGGCCCATAACATGGTGCCACGTAATATGCGGAGGAGGGGGGTCGACGAGGTTTGACCACCAGTCACCCCTTTTTTTTTATCATTTTTGTTTAACATAAAACAAACTGGCCATCTTTAAAAATTCGGTTTTGGACCGAAGGAGGAAATTTAAACAGGCCACAAATTTTCCCAAAATCTGGCCTGAACTTGCCGGAATCTGGTGGCCAGAAATATGCGAATTTGCATCCTCTTTAAGGCTGCCCAGTCACCAAGTCAACCTGGAACTTTTACCGCTTATAACTTCTTCATACGGACTCGGAATTGAGTGCCGTCTGCGCCATTGGATTCAGAAAGACGAGATCTACAACATGAACCTAGTTTGAGAATATTTTGAACAATTTTATTTTTTAGCCTTGTACTCAAGACTCTTGTACCTGTACCTAAATATTCCACCTGGATCACCTCAGGGTAATGGCCTAGCTGAATCTTCAAATAAAATCCTTGTGAACATCATTAAAAAACTACTTGAAGATAACAAGAAAACCTAGAATAAAAAGTTAGTTAATGCCTTATGGGTAGATAGGCTTACTACCAAAAAGTCAATTGGAACTTCTCCTTACCAAATTTTTTATGGGATGGATGCACTTTTCCCATCATCATTAGGTGTTCCAGTAATGAAGATCATTCAAGAATCACAAGTGGAGTTAAATGATATACAAAGAAGTATAAATAAAATAATTCATTTACAACAAACAGGGGAAGAAGTCTATGAAAAATCTCAAATCATTCAAGAGAAAATCAAGAAATTTTTTGATAAAAGAAGTAAAGAAGATGACTTTTCCATTAGAGATAAGATTTTAAAATGGGATTCCAGGAGAGAAGAAAAAGACAAGAATGGAAAGTTTGACTTTCTATGGAAAGGACCATATGTAATTTACAGATACAGGGGTAAAAATGGTCTCTTCATCAAAGATTTGGATGAAAAGGATATTCAAGAAGGACCAGTTAATGGTAGAATGCTCAAACACTACTATTCATCTGAGTTAACCAATAGTTAGTCTCAGTTTCTTTTTACTTCACTGTAAATATCCATTGAATTTTTTTAGATTGGATTGGATGTTTTCTTACCAAAGTTGAAGCCCAGAGAGAAGGCCCTAAGCTTTGAAGAGTAAAATGTCATAAGTATCGGTTTTTGGAGAAATCAAAAGATAATTACTGGATCATCAAGGTAAAATTTGAAGGCTACTAGTCTCAGAGTTCTTGACATTTCACTAGGAAATGCCATCACCATCTGAAGCCATTGTTAGGGTCCTATAAGTATGGGATTCATAATTTTGAATTTACTTATGATAGTCTTGTAAAATATGTATATACCTTGCTTTTTGAAAGTTTCTTTCCCATATTTTCCATAATAATAATAATAAAAAGAGAGGGTAAAAGTCCTAAAAGAAAGATCCAAGAATTTAAAAGAATATAGACCCCAAAAGAAAAGGATGAAAATAAAACATGAAAGTGTGCAAGTCCAAATGCCACTACTTTTTACTTTTTGCAAATGATTATGGCAGAGTCAATAAATACCATAATCCATGACGAGTTAAACTGTTTAATCTTGACTTGTCATGTTTTCAATTTCCATGTTTTGGATAGTGAATAAAAATTATTCAGACAGTTTAATCTTGACTAATCAGTAGATAGGTAGAGAATAAAGAGGAGCTCATTAGTTTAATCTGAGCCCTTAGTTGATATAAGATAGATTTAGATACTTTTGACGCTTTCAAAAGAATAAAATGTTTCAAGGTAGCAAGCTCAAATGCACTTGCAAAAAGGAAGAAAGGAATGTTAGAGTAAAGTTGGGTAGGTAAAAAGAAGTGGGAAGAAGCTTGTAAATATTCATCTCCGGGTAAAATTTACTAATTTCCCATTCCTTATAGTAATTTTGCATTGTAAACTTTCAGTCAAAGAGGCTTAGAGCATTTCTATGACTTTTTTTGGGACCAAACCCAAGGCTCAATGACTGATTAGTTGAACATGTTGAATTTTTATATTAATCCCCAATTATCATTATTTACCTTTCATTCACTCATTACAACTCAAAATTTTATGTAAGAACTCTTTTCTTACTTAATAATGCATAATATCCCTTTTGATTGACTTCCTCCATTTCATAAAACATACAAACCCTAAAAAAACATCATATCCTAAGTAAAAGTGGTGAAATCATCAAATAATAAACTTTACTTTAAGGTTTTCACTTTACTTAGTCATATAAGTGTATTTCTTGAGTATTTTATTTTCCTTGTCATATTAATTTCTAACGTATTCTATTAACTCCCTAAAAGAAGCCTTACCCTATCAATATAGTTTCTTTTATTTAAATATCCCCTAAAACCTACTATTATAAGTTTTTATGCCAAATTTAATTATCCACATGTCGAAATAAAATCCTAAAATATACCCCCTTTGGCATAAAACTAACAATATATAAATATCCCCCCCTATGGTTATAGACCCCTCCATGGTCTAAAAACTATATAAAATAAAAAATACAAAAAAGCTTTCGAGTGTATCATATGTATTTGGAAATTAAACATACTCCCTCTCCTCTTACATTTATCAAAAATTTAGTCCAAACAAACTTTAAACTCTAAAACTGTTGCAATACATGATAAGCCTTTAACTCAAGGTCCCATCCCGATTAACTAAAGATTTGTTTTGATGTTTCACTTTGGCCTTTCATGCAATATTATCCCCGCTATGTAAAGCCTTACGCAATACATAAGTTAACCTAGGGTTAATCATATAGCCCCGCCTCACACGCATCCCTTATATTCCAATAAACCCACTATATATATAAACTCTTTTTATATATATACCACCACTTAATTCCGTTTAAAACCATATATTAGTTCCGCATATATTTAACTCCCACCAGCGCATATAAATTTTTTTTACATCAGCGCATATCAATAAAATACCTCAGTCCCACATACCTTTCAACCGCACCTTCCCATTTAATCTTGGCCTTTCGCTCTCGATTATCAGATCCAATGGCACAAGATTGATTTCACGTCCATAACTTGATCGCTCGTTCAAAGCCCAAACAGATGCAAAATGGGTGGTTTTTCCAATCCCGCCTCCTGTAACGTGGCGGAAAACCATTTGATCATGCTCATTTGACATAATACAACATACCGCTTGAAGCCAACACGAAAACCACCAATGGTTTTTGCATTTGAAAAACAAAAACCACTCCCGCCTTGATAAGACCCGCATTTAATATTGCTTATAATGATTTATAAAGATTAAAAACCTTTTGATTCGTTATTTTAACAAAGCTATTTGTGCATTCTCGACTGTAAAAGAAACTTTGCCCGACTATAAAATCTAGCCTTTCGCCCATTCTTCAAATTTATACCCTGATAAAGCTAAAATTGACCATTTCCTATTTGAAGATAGTTAAAGACGCTCTCTGCAATAACTATCCAAACTTGTTCGCAAGAAGCAAAAAGAAGCGTTTGAAAACCCTTCATACCATCAAAATTACCTACAGTTAAGGTATTTTTCATCAAATTTATCATACAATTTCTTATTTTAGGCCTTCAGATAAACAAAATAAGCTTCAAATAGAAAAATTATTTGTATAATTTGCCCAAAAAAGCCCAGAAATAGGGCAAACCCTTGCAAATTTTCCCCAAAATTTTATTTTTTTATAAAGCCTCTTTTAAAGCCAAATTGCTCAGTTTAAAACCTCTAAAAGTCAATTCAAGGAGCAATAAGGTTTAAAGTCTCCAGATCTCCTGAAAAAAACATTTTTTTTATAGTCTAGATTATTCAGAAAACCCTTGTTTTCTGTATTAAATTAGTTTGCCTATCCCAGAAGCCTAAATTGAGAAAAAATATTAATGAAGGTCATTATTTGCATAAAATTTTCTAAATTCACCATCTATTTTATAAAAAATCAACTATTGGAAATAGTTTAAGCTTTGTTTAGTTATTCAAAATGACGTAGAAACATATGAAATCCAAAGCTGGGGGTTCTAAACCTATCAAACCTGGGGGATCCAAGCATCCTAAGTCAGCATAATCAAAACCCATCAAATCCACTCCTGCACTCACTGCAAAAACCACTATATTTGTTAATCCCCTTTAGCCACCAGTACCTACTGAAGAAATCATCCCCTTGACTGATATGGATTATAAAATTGCAGATACTATGGTATAATTCATTCTATTGGAGATTCACAATTGGTGTTTTGATAAATTCTTATATAAAGATGAAATGCCTATTTGGGAGACTAATATACCCAAATATGTAGTTCCAGTAACACACCCTGGCCAAGACCTTGTGAGATTATGTCACAAACACTATGCCCCAGATCAAAGAGCAATTGTTAATGCTAATAGGGAGATTCTATTTTCTATTACTGCGGAGTCTATCAATGAGATGTTACAATTACAATTTGATCCCAAGGCAGTTCCTCTAGCCATAGAATCATTGAATCACTTGTATTTAGGATTAGATTTTCCTAAGATATTTATGATTTTCCAGAACTTTATGCCATCTCATGTTGACATTCCAAAGCTAAATCCTCCTTAATCCACTTCCAAATTTCCTGGAAGGTCTAGGCATGTGATATCAATGCTTTCTTTCATACTGGGACACTTCACTGATGAATTCAATAATGAATCCATTCTAGGTTTTTTGTCCACTTTATCTCAAGGAAAACCTCCTGCCATGATCTTTGACTATGCCAGGTTTATAGCTGATAGTATCCACTATCAATTGACCAAAATGCCCACTAAATGGGTGTTTAGATATTCATCATACTTATTTCACTTATTCTTGTTTTTCCAATCTAACAAGTTTCCAATTGCATTACAAAAAATGGACTTAGAGGGCCAGCCTCTATCCATTGTCTTCTGGACCACTTTACTGAGGAAAGAAAGAAGTGATTTCAGTTTTACAGGCTTTTCAGATCTATTCCTCCAACCAGCAATGAGTATATTATATAAAGCAGAGCAGCCTAGGATAAGTGAGGACATGAACAAAATATTGCAATTATCAGAACAATGCAGGATGGGAGACTGGTATTTGTATGAAAATTAAACAGAATTGAGGATTTTTGGATCAAATCTATTGCCTTACAAATTGCCTAAGTATTTTAGCATTAGAGTTTTTGCATTGGAATATTTAATATAGGTTTTAAACTCTGATTCCATTAATTTCATGGCTTCTAAAAATAAAATTTAGTTCAAGTTGAAAAATCAGATTGGTCCTTTTATTGTAAATAACAGAAATGATGAAAAGGAAATAGCCAAGAGATTATTAGAGTTAAAATTTTAGGAAAGCTTCCCTTGGAACTATGAACCTCAAGGTATTCTCAACAATATAAGGGTCAAATGCAAATTGCCCCCTTTCATACATAAGCCCAAGCTAGAGATTGAAAAATTTGCAAATCAGACAGAATGGATGGAAAACACACTGACATATACAGTCATCAATGAAGAACCAATAGGAAAAATGGATACTACAAAAGCTATGGTAGTTACAAAATAGTTTGAAACTTCAACAAAAAGAGGCAAAGATGAAGGAACCTATATAGCTGAGACCACCAATGATACTAAATTCAAGTTGATCTACAATAAAAGGCTCAAATTCAGTTCCATAGGGAAAGAAAAAGTAATTGATGTTGAGAATACAAATGACCCTGAGGTAAACAATGATGAGGCTACAATAATAATAAATGAGACTCTTGTAGACATACAACAAGATCAAACAACAGGTGAACAAGATACTCAGATGATTGAAAGACATAAAAACATGGAGGCTTCTTCCTCACACACAGTGGAAGAAAAAGACTTAGACATCAAAGAAAGGTATAAGAAAATCAAACAAAAGAATGAAGAGATCAAAAGTGAGATTTACTCTCAATTCTTAAAACAGAAGCCAAGGAATCATAACAGGCACTTACAACCTTTGACTATTCCACAAATAAAATGATTATGTCATATCTGCAACCAACTACTTCAACACCTAAGATAGTGGAGACTAAAAAAAGGTTGAGTTTGAAGTAGATACTGAAAATGTGCATGAAGTAGACCAAATAGAATTCCATAGACATAGCTCTGAGATTTTATATTCTAATAACAAAGGCTATGAGTGCTACTAAGTTGCAAAATACCATTATTAACATGTAGGATCAAATGAAGCTGGACAAAGGATCTTTGTATGCTAAAGATCTAAGAACAAAAGCCTTACAAGACTTAGTTTTGCAGGTGGGAGTTGATCCTTCTGATATTCCAGCAATAGAAATATTGATTAAAAAGAAAAATGAGGAAATTGCAGCTTTGAGGAAACAGCTAAAGCTTCCTCAAAGTGAACACCTACAGACCAAAGAAATACTTCGGGATCAAATAGAAAAATAAGAAACGATGAATTTGGTCCTCAAATTGACTGCTCAGGTTAAAGATATGGAGACCCAAATGGATCAACTTAATAAGGAGAAAGAGAATGTGAAGGAAACTAATGCTTCTATTATTCCTAAAGTAATACCAGTTATTACCACAGCTGTAGCTTCCACTCTGGGAGAAAATTTAGCACCTAGTGAGCCATTGGAAATTGTAGTGCCAGTGCAATTAGCTACTACATCAGCCATAGATTCTTCCACAATACAGGTACAAAAAAAAGATGGAACAGGTCAAATAGTGAAAGCTAGAAGAATTGTCCTTGAAAAATAATGAGATAAATAAGTTGAAAGAGATGATTAAAATTCTTGAAGCCACCAACAAAATATCCTTGATAACTGCTAAAAACCATGAGCAGAAAGCTATCAGACTTGAAGAACAAATGAAGAATTTACAAAAGGAGTTAACATTTACTGAACATATTTCCTTCATCAAGAATCACCTTTGGACAAATATTATTGAGTCCATACATTCTCAATGGCCTTCAATTCATGTCATCTATGAGCAAAGAGACTTACTGTTAGCAACCCAAACTGAGATTCAAAAAACCAAGGATGAGTTAGCTAATAAGGCATCATAGGCTTTAAAACTCATCACTTTCCTAAACATAAAGAACATATCAGAGTTGGAAGAGTTACAAGTATAGGATAGAACTGAGACAATATTACAAATCAAGAAGGTTGTGACCAAAATAAATTTGATGAACAACCTAGAGGAAAAATGTGAAGCCATGAACATTTCCATTACTAAGTTTTTGGCAAAATACACTATTTTGAGACAGAAAGGACTACTAGATATTCATGTCTTCAATGAAAAACTAATGGAAAAAAAATATTATGATAAGAATATAAGGGAGTTTGCAAAAGAACAAGTCAACAAACCATTTCCACTGGGCACTCCTACAGGAAAGGTCATCCTTTAATATTTTGAAGACTTTTTTTTTCTACAACATGACATTAAGCATATTTTTGTTTTCAAACCTACCTTTGCTAAGTACACAGATGTTGATGAAAACTTCAGAAAGCTAAAAAGTGTGAAAATTCTAGATGCAGAACAATGGAAAGAATTCACTGATTTAATGTAAATAGTGAAAAGGTAAAATAGTGAAGAAGACCACATAAAAACTTCAGAAAGTGAAACAAAGAAGACAGACAGCTGATTTTTTTTACCACACTATTATATATATTTCAACAGTAAAGAGTGAAAATACCAGTCAAAATGTATCAGGGTTAAAGGGACAATGTTAAAGTGTATCAGAAGAAAGAGTATCAGTGAAGGTAGTTCAAACAAAGATATTTCCTAAGCAACCAGCAAGCAGGATAGCTTGCCAATAAAATCTCCTTGATTAGATAGAGTTGTTCTATTTATTTTGGATAAGAGGACATCTTGCTAGTTTGTTAAGCAACTATCCCTCTTATTTTGTAAAGATATTTTGTATTTCCTAAATATATTCCTACACCTCTCTAGGATATTTGTAAACAATATTTTGTATAAATAATTCTGCATTAGAAGTATTAAGGGTGGAATAAAATTGCTAAGATTAATATAGACTTTTTCTAATACATTGGAGGCTTTTATGTGTTGAATTCAAAGTAGCAAACTGGACAAAGCTTAAGTGGCATCATAATTCAAGATTCATGCAATAAGTTGAAGAGTGAAGTACATTTCATCTTGTCATTGTTTCTTTTCTGAGTTTCATGCAATTCATTATGTGTTTGATCTATCTTAATGTGTAACTAGGAATATTACTATAGGACTAGCCTTTTGCTCCCTATTTTTGACTAGGGTACCATTTAAATGTTTTCTATTGATTTCCGATGTTAGGAATCCTTCATTGCTCCTACTCCCGTTTGACCTCTGCCTCCTTCTTCCATTTTCCAGATCAAAGGATCCTTTATTTCCCTTTATCCTGATCATACCATTTCATCAAAAAAATGGTAGGTTTGAAGTAGGTTTGTGGTTATCCCTAGTTTTCTTAGACTAAAAACCCAAAGCCCACAACTTGAGAAATTACTAGGGTGATAACATATTGGCGACCATACTGGGGAATAACCAATCTGCAGTCTTAAATTTAGTCTTAAAGGAAGATATTTTAATTATATTTTTACTTTAAGATTATATTTTAGAGGTTGTGGGTATTCAAAACAGTCATTCTGGCTTCTAGGAGAACCTACTATACCAGGTCTAATCCGGATCCAAAGCCTGTAGTTATAGTAGATAAAACCTAAAAAAGATTGGAAAAAAGAAAAAACAAACTATCAATTTAGAGATTGAAGTACCATTAAGAAAAAAAAATTCTTTACCCAAAGAATTAGTGAGCTTAACTGATATTGATTTTGATTTCAAGTTTGAAAATTCGTTGTTTAAAAAAAAATCTGAAATTGATTTAAAAGATACTGTCATAGATCCTGTTTTTACTTCATTTTTGGATGCAAAATGGAAAATTATTTTAGCAAGAATAAAATTAGACAAATTTGAATCTCAAAGTCAAATAGAAAGGATTAATGTTACACTAATTAAAGACATTGATGAAGCTATTAAATTAGCCCATTTATTATCTTACATTAAGCATCTATTTTCTGAATTGCACACAACAATAATTCCAATAGCAGATTCAACTCTGTATGCTGTCACCTCATTTTTAGATTCCACTACAAGTTCATCCACACAAAAATTTATTCCTAAGTTGCCTTTGCATCCTAGGATATTATTTCCCTCATCAACTCAATCCACTGCATCCACTAGTTTTATAAGCACTACATCTTTATTTCCAACCAATTCCATATATATACCAGCCTCTTTTCCAATCTCTTCCAGTACAGCTTTCATCACATCAACTACCATATCCAACACAACCCCTATCATTTATATTATACCTCCTAGCTCAGCAAATCTTTAAGCCATGGCTGTCAGGTATGCTCCCCTTGTCTTGCCTCAAAACCTCCATGATATGCCTCAAGATTATCAAAAAAATATACCACTATTTGATGGTGTGTCACAATATACTGCCCAAAAACATGTCACAAAAATGACAGAATACTATGAAATTTATGAAATTGATGAGTCAGATGTCCAAATGAGGTTATTTGCTCAAAGTTTGAGAGGAGAAGTTAAAAAATGGTTCAAAAATTTAGCTGCTCGTAGCATAGCTAATTAAGTTGCATTTCATAGAACATTTTTAAATAAATGGGAAAAGAAAAAAACCCCCTTAAAATTTTGTGTGAGTTTGATGCCTTTGAAAAGATCTCCTAATGAGTCTATTCAAGATTACTACACTAGGTATAACAGTGTCTATAATTCTATTCCTGCAGATCTTAAACCTACACCTTACTCTATACTTCTTAAATTACCTGATGGATTTGTTCCAGAGATAGCGTATCAATTAAGAGAAAGAGATGTTGAAACATTAGAAAAGATGCAATTAGATGCTGTTAGTGTAGAAATTAATATTCTAGCTAGAAAAGCCAGACTTAGGAATTAAAGAAGAGTTACAATTAAAGAAGAAAATTCAAACTCAGATGTTAAATTAGATTTTTTTGCTAAAAATTTAGAAAGGGTGCTTGAAAGATTAGATAATTTAGATAGAAAACCTCAATGGGATAATCAACCTCAGATCAGAAATACCAATTTTAGAAAAAATAATAACCCTGGAGAAGCTAAAGAAGTTGCTCCAGATCAAAACATTAGACCCTCATTTCAAGGGAAGTATGATGAGAGTTCTCAAAATAATGATGAAGATGAATATAACATTAATCTAATAATGGGGATAGATGAAAACAACAGTATTTTCCTCACTCAGGAGAATCAAGAACTTTTTGAGCTTCAAAAACTCAAAATAGAATCTAGTGAATCCTTTGATTGCAAACAAGGTTATGACTTTGCTATTAATGAAATTCACTGTTAGTATAACATTAGAAACAAGAAAAACAATGAATCTTATATGAAAAAAAAATTCTCAAAATCAAATTAAAAAGAATGTAGAAGCCCCAAAAACAATTTTTTTGCAAATTCTCCCAAGGGAAAACAAGAAAAATTGCAATCCTTCCAGTCTTAAAAAATTTCCAAACCCAAAAGTTGTTGACATCACTGATGAAGTGGCCCAGTATTCTAAATATGCGGCAAAATCTAATCCTAAAAAATCCTCTAATTCAGTAAAAAAAACAATTCTTTATCCTAAAAAGAGTCCTGCTGATTCTAAGTCAGCAAATCCCAAAACTGATAATACAAAAACAACTGCTGAAAATTCAAATTCTAACAAAACATCTGCTGCCACACAAATTGTCCCTGAAAAAAGAATTAAAAACAACAAAATTCAAGAAACTCAGACAGAAAATATTAAAACAACTGAATATAAAAGTACATATGTTGAAATTCAAGAAAAGCCAACTCAGATAACAGTTACGAAAGATGAATTACACCAGACTAGTAAATCTCAACCCACATTCAACATTCAGACTGAAATAGATAAGTTAAAAATACCAATTCCTTTAATTGAGTTTGTAAAAAATTACTTATATAAATCAACAATTACTGAGACTTTGAATATGAATGATGGTGAAGATGCCATTAATTTTAATGATGATCAACCAGAGTTGATATTTGGCCCTGATGTAAATGGTAATAATTCAGATGGATCAATCCCTTCTTTCTATATCAGCCTTACTATTCGCGATCAAATTTTACACAATTCTATGTTAGATTCAGGAGCTTCTCATAACTTAATGCCAAAAGCCATTACGGAAACTCTTAATCTAGAAATAAACAAGCCTTATAAAGATTTGTTCTCTTTTGATTCCAGCAAAATTAAGTGCATAGGATTGATTAAAGACTTATGTGTGAATTTGGTTCAGTACCCTGGTAAGGGCATGGTTATGGATATTGTAGTAGCTGACATCCCACCAAAGTATGCTATGCTTCTTTCTCGCTCATGGGGAGCAAAGTTGCAGGAATCTCTACAATTAGACATGAGCTATGCTACTATATCAGTATTTGGACAGCCCAAGAAACTTTATAGGGAAACTTTAATGAAATTCATGGTCAACAGTGCAGAAAGATCCATAAATTACCCCATTTATTCAACACCAACTGACCTTGATTCCTTCATTTTATGTAACTCTGATAATAAAGAAGTCCAAACAGAACTAATTGACATAAAGCTAAAACCAAACCATGAAAATATTTTTCATGAAGCCCTTTAGCACTTAGACTTTGATGTCTCTGTGAAAAAAACATGAGCAGGAGCCGGAATATGGATCATAAATATCGAGACAGGTCATTCAGAAGGACATGCCTTTAGACTCAGCTTCAAATGTACTAATAACATGGCAGAGTATGAGGCACTTATTTTAGGCCTCCAAATTATCATAAATTTAGGAGGTAAAAGAATTTTAATCACGGGAGATTCGAAATTAGTCATTAAGCAAGTAAATGGAGAGTATTCTGTTCATAATACTAGATTAGCCAGATATAGAGATACAACAATTGATTTATATGAAGATTTACTGGAATGTAAGTTTGCTAATATACCTAGAAAATAGAACATTCAAGAACATTACTTAGCAACTTTTGCTAGCACATGTAACTTACCTTTTCAATCAACACATATGTATACTGCTGAAGTTAAATATAGACCCATTGTCCCAGACAATGTCAAATACTGGCAGATTTTCTCTGAAGATGAACAGATTTACCATTTTTTGAGTAATGTGGAAGAATTTCAAAATTGTAAGATAGATTTAGATTGTAATATAGATTTAGATTTTAATTGTGAAAAAGATAACATAAATTTACATAAATATAACAAATCCACTGTATTTACTCAATCTAACATAGATAATTTAGAGAAAGTAGATATAGAGGAAATTATTGAAGAAGAAATTGACATGTTAGATTTAAAAGATAATTTTTTACCAAAAATGGAACTAGTCAGGTCTGGCATTGAAGAATATAACATTGGAACAGAAGTAAAGCCAAAAATGATTAAAATGTCAAAATATGTACCTCCTCAAGAAAAAGAGAAATACATTGAACTTTTAAAGGAATATCAAGATGTGTTTGCATGGAGTTATGAAGATCTTAAAGCTTATGACACAAACATAATTCAACATAAGATTCCTATAAAATATGATCATAAACCATTTAAGAAAAAATTGAGTAGGATTAATCCTATCTTATTACCTTTGATATAAAAGGAGGTTAAATGCATGAATGATGCCCAAATCATTGCACTAATCAGATATTCTGATTAGGTGTCAAACATAGTACCTACCAGAAAGAAAACATGTGAAATTAGATTATGGGTAGACTTTAGAAATCTCAATAAAGTATCTTTGAAGGATAATTACCCTTTACCCAAGATGGATCATATTTTATGAAGGGTAGTTGGTTCTTCTAGGATATCTTTATTGGATGTTTTTTCAGGATATAACCAGATACTTGTTCAAAAGGAAGACCAAGCTAAAACAACTTTTACCACTCCTTGGGGCATTTTCATGTATGTGAAAATGCCTTTTGGTTTGATGAATGCCAGAGCTAACTTTCAAAGGGCTATGGACATAGCATTTGCTAAGGAAATACATGACTTCTTGGTTATTTATTTAGATGATATTACTATTTTTTCTAGGAAAAATAATGAACACTTGGATCATTTGAGACAAGTTTTTATTAAATGTAGAAAATTTGGTATATCTTTAAACCATAATAAGACTCTTTTTGGACTAGAAGAAGGAAAATTACTAGGACACATAATTTCAAAGGAGGGTATTAGGATAGATCCTGCAAGAATAGAGGCCATTCTAAACATTCATCCACCTAGAAATATCAAAGAGTTACAAGCATTTTTAGGTAAAATCAATTTTTTGAGAAGATTTATTTCTAACTCAACAGAAATCATCAGAGAACTGAATAATATTCTTAAAAAAGACTCGATTTGAAAATGGAAAGTTGAAGCAAAACAATCTTTTGACTCTACTAAACAAGCTTTAATTAAAACACCAGTCTTAATCAGTCCTGCTTTCAAAAAAAAAATATAATTTTTTCATTTTCCTCAGAGCATACCATTGCTGTAGTTCTACTGCAGAAGAATGATCAAGGTTTTGAACAGCCTATAGTATTTTTCAGTAAAACCCTTAGAGATGCACCTCTGAAATATAACATAATAGAGAAACAAGATTTAGCCTTGGTCAAAGCCATAAAAGATTTCATAGTTTACATTCTTTACTCCCACATTATTTCCTATGTCCATAATTCTATTGTAGAGGACATTCTCTCTCAAGATGGTCCCGATGGCAGAAGAGGAAAGTGGATTGCCACTATCCTAGAATATGACATAGATATTAAACCAACTAAACTCATTAAAGGACAGGGATTATCCAGATTGATGGCTGAATCCAATTGCAATGCATTAGATATAAATTTTATTGCTCAGGTTGATAACCAGGAAGAGATGTCGACTCCATTGATCAATGAAGCCTTTCTAGACTCACTATGGTACTCAGATATTATCTTTTTACTTACACATTTACAAGCTTCTCCTGGATTAACAAGGATTAAAGCCAGATTCATTAAATTTAAAGCAATGAGATTTTGTATTTTTAATAATGTACTTTTTTGGAAAGGACAAAGTGGGATTTTACTAAACTATTTACTAAAATCAGAAGCTAACAAAATTCTTGAACAATTTCATGCAAGTGATTGTGGAGGACACTTAAATTGGAAAAGTACTGCAGATAAGATCCTTAGAATTGGTTTTTACTGGCCTACCTTATTTGTTGATGTGAAAAAATTTGTTACGTCATGTCATAAATGTCAGATTTTTGAAGGAAAAAAAAATTGCTACCTTTACCTTTAAAGCCTATTTCTACTGAAATGCCATTTCAACAATGAGGTTTAGACTTCATTTGATAAATTAACCCTCCATCTTCTGGCCAACACAAGTGGATCTTGACTACTATAGATGACTTTACTAAGTGGATTGAAGCCATTCCTACCAGACAAGCCACTGACTCAGTGATTATATCTTTCATAGAAAACAACCTTTTATCTAGATTTGGATGCCCACAGAAAATAATTACTGATAATGCAGCATCATTTAAATCTAATAAAATGATTGCCTTCTGTCACAAGTACCATATTACCCTAGGTCACTCTACTACTTATTAACCTCAGGGTAATGGCCTAGCTGAATCTTCAAATAAAAGCCCTGTGAACATCATTAAAAAACTACTTGAAGATAACAAGAAAACCTAGAATAAAAAGTTAGTTTAGGCCTTATGGGCAGATAGACTTACTACCAAAAAGCCAATTGGAACTTCTCCTTACAAAATTGTTTATGGGATGGATGCAGTTTTCCCATCATCATTAGGTGTTCCAGTAATGAAGATCATTTAAGAATCACAAGTGGAGTTAAATGATATACAAAGAAGGATAAATCAAACAATTCATTTACAACAAACAAGGGAAGAAGTCTATGAAAAATCTCAAATCATTCAAGAGAAAATCAATAAATTTTTTGATAAAAGAAGTAAAGAAGATGACTTTTCCATTGGAGATAAAGTTTTAAAATGGGATTCCAGGAGAGAAGAAAAGGGCAAGAATGGAAAGTTTGACTTTCTATGGAAAGGACCATATGTAATTTACGAATATAGGGGTAACAATGCTTTCTTCATCAAATATTTGGATGAAACAAATATTCAAGAAGGACCAATTAATGGTAGAATTCTCAAACACTACTATTCATCTGAGTTAACCAATAGGTAGTCTCGGTTTCTTTTTACTTCATTGTAAATATTCATTGAAGTTTTTTAGATTGGATTGGATGTTTTCTTTCCAAAGTTGAAGCCCGGAGAGAAGGCCCTAAGATTTGAAGAGTAAAATGTCATAAGTATTAGTTTTTGCAGAAATCAAAAGATAATTATTGGATCATCAAGGTCAAAGTTGAATGCTACTAGTCTCAGAGTTCTTGACATTTCACCATGAAATGCCATCCCCGTGTGAAGACGCTATTAGGGTCCTATAAGTATAGGATTCATAATTTTGAATTTACTTATGATAGTATTGTAAAATATGTACATACCTTGCTTTCTGCAAGTTGCTTTCCCATATTTTGTGTAAAAAAAAAAAATGAAAAAGAGGGTAAAAGTCCTAAAAGAAATATCAAAGGATTTAAAAGAATATAGACCCCAAAAGAAAAGGATGAAAATAAAACATGAAAGTGTGCAAGTCCAAATGCCATTACTTTTTAATTTTTGCAAATGATTATGGCAGAGTGTCAATAAATGCCATAATCCATGATGAGTTAAACTGTTTAACCTTGAATTGTCATGTTTTCAATTTCCATGTTTTAGAGTGAATAAAAAATAGTCAGACAATTTAATCCTGAATAATCATTAGATCAGTAGAGAATAAAGAGGAGCTCACCAGTTTAATCTGAGCCCTTAGTTGATATAAGATAGATTTAGATAGTTTTTATGCTTTCAAAAGAATAAAATTTTTCAAGGTAGCAAGCTGAAATGCACCTGCAAAAAGGAAGAAAAAAATGTTAGAGTAAAGTTGGGTAGGTAGAAAGAAGTGGGAAGAAGTTTGTAAATATTCATCGCTGGGTAAAATTTACTAATTTCCCATCCCCTATAGTAATTATTCATTCTAGACTTTCAGTCAAAGAGGCTCAGAGCATTTCTCTAAATTCTGTTGGGACCGAACCCAAGGCTCAATGACTAATTAGTTGAACATGTTGAATTCTTATATTAATCCCAAATTATCATTATTTACCTTTCATTCACTCATTACAACTCAAAATTTTAAGTAAGAACTCTTTTCTTACTTAATAATACATAATATCCCTTTTGATTGACTTCTTCCATTTCATAAAACATACAGACCCTCAAAAAACATCATATCCTAAGTAAAAGTGGTGAAATCATCAAATGATAAACTTTACTTTAAGGTTTTCACTTTACTTATTCATATAAGTGTATTTCTTGAGTATTTCATTTTCCTTGTCATATTAATTTCTAACTTATTCTATTAACTCCCTAAAAGAAGCCTTATCGTATTAATATAGTTTCTTTTATTTAAATATCCCCTAAAACCCACTATTATAAGATTTTATGCCAAAGTTAATTATCCACATGTCGAAATAAAATCCTAAATTATACCCCCTTTGGCATAAAACTAACAATATATAAATATCCCACCCCTATGGTTATAGAGCCCTCCATGGTCTAAAAAATATATAATAAAATAAAAAATACAAAAAGGCTTTCAAGCGTATCATATGTATTTGGAAATTAAACATACTCCCCTACCTTTTACATTTATCCAAAATTTAGTTCAAAAAAAATTCAAACTCTAAAATAGTTGCAATACATGATAAGCCTTTAACTCAAGGTCCCATCCCAGTTAACTAAAGATCTGTATTGATGTTTCACTTTAGCCTTTCCTACAATATTATCCCCGCTTTGTAAAGCCTTACGCAATACATAAGCTAACCTAGGGTTAATCATATATCCCCGCCTCACGTGCATCCCTTATATTCCAATAATCCCACTATATTTATAAACTCTTTATATATATATATATATATATATATATATATATATATATATATATATATATATATATATATATATATATATATATATATATATATACCACCACTTAATTCTGTTTAAAACCATATATTAGTTCCGCATATATTTAACTCCCAAAAGCACATATAAAAGTTTTTTACACCAGTGCATATCAATAAAATACCCCAGTCCCACATACCTTTAAAACCTCTGAAAGTCAATTCAAGGAGCAATAAGGTTTAAAGTCTCCAGATCTCCTGAAAACTTATTTTTTTACAGTCCAGATTATTCAGAAAACCCTTGTTCTATGTCTTAAACCAGTTTTCCTATCCCAGAAGCCTAAATTGAGAAAAAATATTACCAAAGGTCATTGCTTGCCTAGAAATTGCTAAATTCACCATCTGTTTTATAAAAGATCAACTATTGGAAACAATTTAAGCTTGGTTTAGTTATTCAAAATGACTAAGAAACATATGACATCTAAAGCTGGGGGTTCTAAGCCTATCAAACATGGGGGATCCAAGTATCCGAAGTCAGAATCATCAAAAACCATCAAATCCACTCCTGCACTCACTGCAAAAACCACTACATATGTTCATCCCCTTCAGCCACCAGTACCTACTGAAGAAATCATCCCCTTGACTGACATGGATTATAAAATTGCAGATCCTATGGTAGAATTCAATCCATTAGAGATTCACAATTGGTGTTTTTATAAATTCTTAGATAAAGATGAAATGCCTATTTGGGAGACTAATATACAAAAATATGTAGTTCCAGTAAAACACCCTGGCTAAGAACTTGTGAGATTAGGTCAAAAACACTATGTACTAGATCAAAGAGAAATTATTAATGCTGATAGGGAGATTCTATTTTCTATTACTGCAGAGTCTATCAATGAGATGTTACAATTGCAATTTGATCCCAAGGTAGTTCCTCTATCCATACAATAATTAACTTAATTGTATTTAGGATTAGATTTTCCAACTTTCCTGAAGGGTCCAGGCATGTGCTATCAATGCTTTCTTTCATACTAGGATACTTCACAGATGAATTCGCTGATGAATTCATTCTAGTTTTTTATCCACTTTATCTCCAGGACAACCTACTTCCATGATCTTTGACTATGCCATGTTTATAGCTGATAATATCCACTATCAATTGACCAAATTGCCCACTGAAGGGGTGTTTATATATTCATCATACTTATTTCACTTATTCTTGTTTTTCCAATCTGACAAGTTTCCAATTGCATTACAAAAAATTGACTTAGAGGGCTAGCCTCTATCCACTGTCTTCTGGACCACTTTACTGAGGAAAGAAGGAAGTGATTTTAGTTTTATAGAAATTTCAGATCTATTCCTCCAACAATAAATGAGTATATTATATAAATCAGAGTAGCCTAGGATACGTGAGGACATGAAGAGAATATTGTAGTTATCAAAACAATGTAGGATGGGAGACTAGTATTTGTATGAAAAGCATACAGAATTGATGATTTTTGGATCAAATCTACTTCCTTACAAATTACCTAAGTATTTGAGCATTATAGTTTTTGCATTGGAATATTTAAGACATGTTTTAAACTCTGATTCCATTAATTTCATGGCTTCTAAAAAGAAAACTCAGTTGAAGTTGAAAAATCAGATTGGTCCTTTTATTGTAAATAATAGAAATGATAAGAAGGAAATAGCCAAGAGATTATCAGAGTTAAAATTTCAAGAAAGCTTCCCTTGGAACTATGACCCTCAAGGTATTCTCAACAATATAAGAGTCAAATTAAAATTGCCTCCTTTCATACATGAGCCCAAGACAGACATTGAAAAATTTGTAAATTAGATAGAATGGATGGAAAAAACACTGACATATACAGTCATCAATGAAGAGCCAACAGGACAAATGGATACTACACAAGCTATGGTAGTTACAAAACAATCTCAAACTTCAACAAAAAGAAGCAAAGATGAAGGAACCTATACAACTGAGACCACCACTAATACTAAATTCAAGTTGATCTACAATAAAAGGCTCAAATTCGATTCCATAGGGAAATAAAAAGTAATTGATGTTGAGGATACAAATGAGCCTGAGGTAAACAATGATGAGGCTACAGTAATAATAAATGAGACTCTCGTAGACATACAAAAAGATCAAACAACAGGTGAACAAGATACTCAGATGATTGAAATACAGAAAAACATGGAGGCTTCTTCCTCACACACAGTGGAAGAAAAAGACTTAGACATCAAAGAAAGGTATAAGCAAATCAAACAAAAGAATGAAGAGATCAAAAGTGAGATTTACTCTCAATTCTTAAAACAAAAGCCAGGGAATCAAAAAAGGCTACTTACAGCCTTTGACTATTCCACAAATAAAATGATTATGTCATATCTGCAACCAACTACTTCAACACCTAAGATAGTGGTAGACTACAAAAAGGTTGAGTTTGAAGTAGATACTGAAAATGTGCATGAACTAGACCAAATAGAATTCCACAAACATAGCTCTGAGATGTTATATTCTACTAACAAAGGCTATGAGTGCTACTAAGTTGCAAAATACCATTATTAACATGCAGAATCAAATGAAGTTGGAAAAAGGCTCTTTGTATGCTAAATATATAAGAATAAAAGCCTTAGAAGACTTAGTTTTGCAGGTGGGAGTTGATCCTTCTGATATTCCAGCAGCAGAAATATTGATTAAAAATAAAAATTAGGACATTTCAGCTTTGAGGAAACAGCTAAAGCTTCCTCAAAGTGAACACCCACAGACCAAAGAAATACTTCAGGATCAAACAGAAAAAGAAGAAATGAAGCAGTTGATCCTCAAATTGACTGCTTGGGTTAAAGATATGGAGACCCAAATGGATCAATTTATTAAGGAGAAAGAGAATGTGAATGAAACTAATGCTTTTGTTATTCCTACAGTAATACTAGTTATTACCACAACTGTAGCTTCCACTCTGGGAGAAAAATTAGCACCTAATGAGCCATTGGCAACTGCAGTGCCAGTGCAATCAGCTACTACATCAGCCATAGATTCTTCCACAACATAGGTACAACAAACAGATGGAACAGGTCAAATAGTGAAAACTATGGAAGAATTTTCCTTGAGAACTAATGAGATAAATAACTTGAAAGAGATGATTAAAGGTCTTGAAGTCACCAACAAAATAGCCTTGACAACTGCTAAAAACCATGAGCAGAAAGCTATCAAACTTGAAGAAAAAATGAAGAATTTACAAAAGAAGTTAACATTTACTGAATAGAATTCCTTCATCAAGAATCATCTTTGGAAAAATATTATTGAGGCCATACATTCTCAATGGCCTTCAATTAAGGTCATCTATGAGCAAAGATACTTACTATTAGTAGCCCAAACTGAGATTCAGAAAACCAAGGATGAGTTAGCTAATAATCCATCATAGGCTTTAAAACTCATCACTTTCCTAAATAGTAAGAATAGATCAGAGTTGGAAGAGTTACAGGTACAGGACATAACTGAGACAATATTAGAAATCAATAAGGTTGTGACCAAAATAAATTTGATGAACAACCTAGAGGAAAAATGTGAAGCCATGAACATTTCCATTATTAAGTTTTTGGAAAAATACACTATTTTGAGACAGAAAGGACTACCAGATATTCATGTCTTCAATGAAAAACTAATGGCACAAAAAGTGTATGATAAGAATATAAGGGAGTTTTCAAAAGAACAAGTCAACAAACCATTGCCACCAGGCACTCCTATAGGAAAGGTCATCCTTCAATATTTTGAAGACTTGTTTTTTCTACATCATGAGATTAAGCATCTTTTTGTTTTCAAACCTACCTTTTCTAAGTACACAGATGCTGATGAAAAATTTAGAAAGCTAAAAAGTGTGAAAATTCCAGATGCATAACAATGGAAATAATTCACTGATTTAATGTAAATGGTGAAAAGGTAAAATAGTGAAGAAGACCACATAAAAACAGTCAAATAGAAAGTGAAACAAAGAACATAGTCAACTGATTTTTTTTTACCACAATATTACATATTTTTTAGTAGTAAAGAGTGAAAATACCAGTCAAAGTGTATCATGGTTAAAGGGACATCGTTAAAGTGTATCAGAAGAAAGAGTATCAATGAAGGCAACTCAAACAAAGAAATTTCCTAAGTAGCTAGCAAGCAGGACAGCTTGCCAATAAAAGCTCCTTGATTAGATAGAGTTGTTCTATATATTTTGGATAAGAGGACAACTTGCTATTTTGTTAAGTAGCTATCCCTCTTATTTTGTAAAGATATTTTTTATTTCCTAAAGATATTCTCACACCTCTCTAGGATATTTGTAAACAATATTTTGTGTAAATACTTCTGCATTAGAAGTATTAAGGGTGGAATAAAATTGCTAAGATTACTATAGACTTTTGTTGATACATTGGAGACTTTCATGTGTTGAATTCAAAGTAGCAGGATGGACAAAGCTTAAGTGGCATCATAATTCAGGATTCGTGTGATAAATTGAAGAGTGAAGTACATTTCTTCTTGTCATTTTTTCTTTTCTGAGTTTCATGAAATTCATTATGTGTTTGATCTATCTTAATGTGTAACTAGGAATATTACTACAGGACTAGCCTTTTTCTCCCTGTTTTTAACTAAGTTGCCATTTAAATGTTTTCTGTTGATTTCCGATGTTAGGAATCCTTCATTGCTCCTACTCCCATTTGAACTCTTCCTCCTTCCATTTTCCAGATCAAAGGATCCTTCATTTCCCTTTATCTCGATCATACCATTTCATCAAAAACCTTTCCCCAAATCTCTGAGGGTTATCTACCTTGCCCTGAATACATTTGTACCCCTTTCGCCTTGCCTTCTAGTACTGCTATCTAGACTTAGACTCCATAGCCAAATGGACAAGTAGATCTCTCCTTAGTTTAATCCTAATTTATTTGTACCCACAAAAATCTTTAAAACAAAAACCAATTGTTCTATCATAACTAGCCTAAAAACATAATTCAAAACAAAGATAAATATGAAAGTGAGAGCCCTCTCTTAATTCTAGGAAGGGTAGATCCTAGGATTTGAAGTAGGTTTGTGGTTACCCCTAGTTTTCTTAGACTAAAAACCCAAAGCCCACAACTTGAGAAATTACTAGGGTGACAACAGTAGTCAATTTTAGGGAAAATAAATTTTCTGAGGCGTTTTGTTCCTAACTTTGCAGAGATGATCAAGCACATAATCTCTTACTAAAAAATATGCAGAGTTTAAATGGTGAGATGAAGCAAAGAATTCTTTCTTAGCAATAAAGTCTTCCTTGACTGAAGCTCCAATTTTGATTAGTCCTAATTTTGAAAATATTTTCTGATTTTTTCATATGCTTTAGAAGAAACAATTGCAACTATCTTACTATAGAAGAACAAAGAAGGTTTAGAGCAACCTATTTCATTTTTCAGTCGTGCTTTAAGGGATGTTGAATTAAAGTACAACTTGACTGAAGAACAAGCATATGCACACGTTAAGGCTTTGAATTATTTTCGAGTTTATGTTCCGCATTCAAAAATAGTTTATTTTGTGCCCAATGTCACTATTAAAGATGTGTTGTTGCAGCTATATACAGATGGCGGAAGGGGAAGATGGCTAACCAAAATTCTGGAATTTGATGTCAAGATCAAACCAATTGAATTGATAAAAGGTCAAGGTTGGGCTCGCTTGATGACTAAATATAACTAGAAAGCTTTGAATCTTAATGTAGAGGTAGCTAAAGGAGAAGATGTAGAAGGTATTAATAATTATCCTCAAATATTCAATTTAGATTGGTACAAGGATATAGTATACTTTTTGTTAAATTTCAAGTGTCCACCTAAAATGGAGAAGTCTAAAAGGAGAGATTTTAAATTGAGAGTTGTGAAGTATTACATTTTGGAAGACAATCTTTACTAGAAGGATCATGTTAGAGTCTTATTAAATGTGTATATGAAGCAGAATCCCAGGATATTATGATAGAGATACATGAAGGAGTGTGTGGAGGGTATTTGTATTGGAGAGCCAATGCAAAAAACATATTAAGAGCTGGCTATTATTGGCCAACTCTTTTATATGATGTTTCTGCAAAAGTCAGGATTTGTGTCAAATGTTAGAAATTTGCTGGTAAACAGAAATTGCTACCATTACCTATCATTACTATTTCAGCAAATGTTATTTCCATTAGTGGGGGTTAGGCTTCATCGGTGAAATTCATCCACCTTCATCAGGACATCATAGATGGATTCTCAGAGCTACAAACTATTTCACTAAATGGATTGAAGTTGTACCAACCGGTAATGCTACTGATACGGTAATTATCAAATTTATGTTGGAAAACATTATGTCAATATTTGGTTTTCCACAGAAGTTAGTAACTGATGATGCAATGGCCTTTAAATCCACCAATATATACAACTTTTGTCAGCAATATGGTATCGAATTGACCCATTCCATGCCTTATTATCCTCAAGATAATGGATTAGCTGAGTCATCCAATAAAATTTTGGTGAGGATCATTAAGAAAATGCTTCCTGAAAATAAAAGAAATTGAGACAGTGAGCTGGTACATGCTCTATGGGAAAATAAAGTAAGTGGTAAAAAATCAATTGGAATTTCTCCATTTCAGCTTGTATATGGTACTGATGTTGTAATCCCTTTGCAATTAGCTCTACCTATGATGACATTCCTGCGAGATGAAGTTGATGATGAAAATCCAATCCAAAGGAGAATGCTACAGTTGATAGAGGCACACCAAATCAGAGAATCATTGTTGGATAAAGTACATAAGTATCAGACTAAAGTCAAAGTTGTTTTTGACAAAAGAGAAAATCAGCAGTTGTTTCAGGAGAATGATTTGGTGCTGCATTGGGATGTTAGGAGGGAAGACCATGGAAAGCATGGTAAGCTTGAAAATTTGTGGTTTGGGCCATTTAGAATTGCTGAAGTTTTGGAGAACAATAATTTTATGCTCAAACATCTAGATGATGATCAGCTAACTGGAGGCCCAGCCAATGGTCAAGTAAGTCAGTTGAGTCATTCTATCGTAAATATACGGTGTGATGTGTCAATAAAATCCATGCTCAATGGTACTTATGTCTGTATATATAGTCATTCTTGAGTCCAGTCAATCAATGGTCAGTCCTAGTCTTTATTTAAGTGAAGCCTTTTGAGTTTCAAGAGATTTTTAGGCACTGAGTCTATAGTCCTTGAAGCCTCACAGGTAGGAAATCACCCCCAATAGGAGCCACTATTAGCACTAAAAATGTTAATGGTGTAATTTCCATTATGTCACTGTTTTCAATTTTTTTTCTAATTTCCTAGTCCATGTCCAAATTTGAGTCATTTTCAACAAAGGTAAAAAAGAGTCCCAAAATCAAGGTACTTTTAAGTGAATAGGTGTCATTAGTGTTTTAGAGTCATAAAAGAAGCTAAAATCACTATTTTAACTTATGTTAGTGCTGAAGGCTACTCGTAGTTTGGGTAATAAAGTTGCAGTCACCTTATATGGAATAATAACTATATTTTGATTTCATTGTCAAAACAATAATGTAATGAAGGGCATCTATTTCTCAGAATTGAAAGTCATATTATTCACATAGTGAAAAGCACAACTATTTCACTAAGATTTTGGTTATTTCAATTCAGAGGTAAAGATTGTTATTCATCAAGCATATAGGAGCAACAAAGAATGTTTTAAAGGCAAGGACCATTCATGTTTGAAGATCATTGAAGACCCTATGCTATGAATATGATTATTATTTTAATTAAGATTAATTATTATCTGACCCAAGGAGATTATTATTAGTGAATGGTTAATTTATCTAGCTAGCTAACCTATAGCTACCTCACCAAAGGAAAGCATAAATCATAGTACGAGGTATCTGATATTTAATGATAAGGTGGAGTGTTAAGCCTAGTGGGATGAATTAGCACTTATTTTTTATTATTTAAAAACATGTCATTACTCCTTGCCATAATTGTAGGCATGGAATTAGAGAAGAGAGCTCGGTGTTCACTCAACCAAATTCCTCTAAGCAGGCTATAGGTAAACAGAGACCATTCGTCCAGCAAGCCGTTTCAGTTTTAAAAGCAGGCAAACCAAGGCTTCGTGGACAATATTACAACCAGAATTCAACAGTTGTGTTCATGAGTAATATAGCTGTTGTAAAAATTTTTAAAGGAGGAAATTTTAATAGGTCAGAGCCAGCTAATACAAGATTCGTGGATGCTACGGCTAAATGAAAATTCAAATCTGCTGGCTGGTATAAATTACTACAAAATTTTTCTTGGGAGAATGTGGATCTAGCTCAAGCTTTTGCCGATACTTTCGATGGTGAAAAGGTCAAGTTAGGCAGAAAAACATTCAACATTTTTGAGGCCATCATAGCTCATGCTACCCAAACTTTTGCAACTGGTGAACGTTGGTTTAAAATAAAAATGTTTCCGAAGAAGCAAGTTCTTACCTTAAGCCCAAACATGTTAATGTTAAGTGGAATACAACTACTCACATTTATTGTTTTAAGGGCGAGTGGCAACAAGTTATTACCTCAGTCCAAAAATACATCACATGCGAGGGGAGGTTTTCTTATGTTCATCATTATTAATTAAGATTCCTTGCTCACATTTCAAGAGATAAACCTCTGAAGCTACCGTATTTTCTATATAAATATTTGCTCAAAATTTCTCTAAAGCTATAGAAAATTCCAAACTACTCTTTGCACAATTTGTATCAGAGAGGGTTGATTAAAATTTTAATTGTCTATCATCTTAGAAAGAAGAAAATTACTTGGGATAGGTTTTTAAGAGAGGAAGGGTTTGGTAGCATAAATTCCAGGAGAAGGGTAAGGAGGCTCAAGAAAATAGACATCCATGAGAAAACCAGTGTTGCCCTTGTTTCACATAGTTCACCATCTAACTATGCACATTCATCAATCTTCTTTCAAGTTAACCCTACCTCCATCTCAGTTAAAAGGCCAACTAGGAGCTCAATTAGGAAGGCTGCAAATCCTATGCCTATACTAGCAGTGTCACCAGTTAATGAAGTTCATGTCAGTAGCTCACCTAGGGAATCTCAAACCCTAAGGTATCTCATGGAAGAATACAAGAAAAAACTGCAACAAAAAAATGCAAAGTCTCCTAAGGAGTCTATGTCAAAGGACAAGGAGAAAGTAGCCTCCTCTTCACGGAGCCAACCTAAGAAGAAGCTCTTCATGGAAAAAGTACCAGTGGAAGTCAACCGTGGTATGAAAAGTTCAAGCCATGTTCCTGAAACATCTCATCAAGCACAACCAAGTAGTGGTACTTCTCTCATATAGTCCACTCTTTCACAAGTTTTCCTTTCACTTAAGAAGGGAAAATAGAAAATTTCAGAGCCTGTTATAGAAGAAGAGCCCACTTTGGCTCAATTAGTTTCTTCCATTGGATCTTCGATCAAGAAGAGAAAGAAAAATACGATACACTCCTATTCCTCCTATGAAGACAACAGTGACCTTGAGTACACAAAATCAGAAGATGAGGAGGGAGAGTCTAGTAAATTCATACATGGAGGTAAAAGGTCCAAACTCATCCCTAATCCCTATATTAAGAGACCTCATAATAGACCCAAAAATAAGCCTAGGCTGAACAACAATTTGATCGCCATCCTAAATTAAGAGATGAAATTATCAACATTGAGGAGAGCCCAGAAGTCAAAATCGAAAGGAATAAAAAGACTCAGTCAAAGAGTCAAGCATAGAGAAAGAGGTCTGATAAGAGGGTGACTAAAGTAGAGGCAATCAAGATTTTTGTCTATATTCTGGACCTTTGATGAATGAAGAATAAGGCTACTTTAGAGAAATATTTTTGGGTTAATGTTCCATGTTTTCTGGATATAGCTACCTTTTCTACGAAGGTAGCAATTATTTTGAAATATCAGCATGTGATGGTAAGGGGCTACTTTTTGGTGACATCAAACAGGTGAAGTGGAGGAGTTTTTCAGTTGCAATGGATGCTGCTAGGTTTCATGTATCAAGTCTTCTCCGAAATACCAGGGTTTTGTTTTTCACTTTTGAAGGAGACAACCACATGTCACTCCCACTATTTTTACAATTTTTGATGAAGATTGGTTGCACCAGAATAGAAGAGTGGTATTCAAATAGGCGGCCACCTCATACAACCATTTCAGATTGACAACTTGCATGATGTTTATCTTATTTTTAATATAGAGCTTCGTATTTAAGATTAGGAATAAGCCTCATCTCTTGCACGATATTGTAATAAATTTTGAAACAGATTTACCTTTTTATGTGGATATGATAGTATCATATTTTGTATATATATGTCAAACTTATATGAAGTAAAGGTTGGTGGTTTTAGAATTTTGACTCATATGATATATAATATTTTTTGTGAATGAAATGGAATGATACTAGTGAGGACTTATTACCAATTTTCTGTGCGTATTGTCAACTTTACTTGTGTTTCCATATCTTCTTTCTTACTGTTTTAGTTTGCAAATCATTCTGCTATTATGTGTTCTTATCAGTCTCTTAAACATGTTATGCGTTTTATCATTTTTTGTTATTGTCACACAATGAGCATTCTTGGTAAAATAAATGTTATAACAGTGGAAGAGCATCACTCATGATAGTTATTCTTCATGATATTTCAGTGAGAATCTTGTAAGACTAGAAATAAATTTCTCTTAATGGAATATTGTCAAACTGCTACTTTTGTTAATTTCTACCAAATGCAGTAGATTTTTGTTTTGCAGAACTGTTGTTTCCTCTTTTATCTTACAATTTCCTCTCCTCATAGGCTACAAATTGTACTTTTCTACCACATCAGGTTCCAATACCCTCATTAGTAGAATTTTGGATTTTACTGATATCTATTTTCAGTGAATCATAGTTTATACCACCTACCAATATCATAAAACAAATAATTAAATTGCCTTAGAGTTTAAGATGTGTTTGGTGAGGAACTTGCTGCAGTCAAAGTGCCAATTCGAACACCAACATAACCCATGATTATCAATTTACTGTTAATTCAGATGTTTTGTAATATCGAGGATTGCAATTGATTTGTAATTATTTCAAATTTAAATACCAAGGATTTCCCATTATGAATGAGTTAATTTGATAGGAAAGTTAATAGCATTCGAAGTGATTCCAAATTATCCTCTCCAATTTTATTTTCAAAAAGGTAATTCCAAAAACAAAGGCACAAAAGGATGTCAAGGTTGATTAAAGCACGAAGGAAATTTTCCACCCCACCACAGTTAGTCATACAACAAGGGGAAATCAACAAAATGGCTTTCCCAATCTCGGATACTACATGCAACCCAAAGATTGGTTCTTCAAGCTAGGAAGGGATCTATCATTTGTTTGAGAACGAGAATCTGAAAGTAATTATGGACAGAAAATCTATGGACGATGACACTTTATCCAATAATTCAGAATCATGGACGGATACTGCTAATTATTTTCTTCACAAAATTTCTGTTCATCCTAAGATGATGCCATATACTGATTTAGTGAAATGGGTGTTGGATAATGTAGATATCAGAGACAGAAAATTTGTTACTAGAAGTAGAACTGTCATTGGCTCTCTCAGGCCATCAGATTTGAAGAATATGTATAAACTGCTAGAACCCCAGAAGAGATATGACACCCAATTTGTTCAAGAGTTGATGCAGGAGAATGACCATCCTACAACTATAATTAAAGAATGGAGAAATTATCCTAACCTACAGAAGCACGAAGATAAGGGTATGTATCTAGTCATATCTCTTAAAATCCCATTCTCTCATATAATTGCAATGATGTGTCCTTTCTTTGTATCTGTAAATACGACCAAGTTTAGAGAGAATTGGATACGCTTGATAGAGTCAACCTTTGACGGATATATTCTTGATTGGGCTACTATTATTTATGATAATTTGATAATATTTATCACAACCTATAGAGAAAATGGAAATTCCCCACCCAATGAAGTCCCTCCTTTTTATATGAGTTCTTATATCTTAGACTCAGTTTGTTTTTCCTTTGAATTTTCTTCATAAGAAAGGAAATGGAATAGAGAAGTTGAAACCCCCATCTATGTACAGTTAGAATTCTTGTGAGAATAAAAATATCGCTATCATATGTTCATAATATGCAATGACATAATGCTCCCAGTCTTCTAAGTCATTTTCGAAAGAAAAATCCCTAGAGTCACCCCTGAAGCCAATAAAAGTCTTAAGCCTGTAGGTGGGTGGTTTGGTGAGGAAAACTTTACATACATTCATGTTTTTGGAAGTTATTCCCATCCTCATATCCTACCCTTGTATATACCAGACAAATTGTTGGCCAAAGAAATTTCTTATCAAACAATTGGTAATGGTTTGACAAAAGCCCAGAAAGATGCCAAACATACCATTTGGCCAAATTTTGGTTTTTATTATGGTTAATATGCCCTTGAACATATTTTATAGTCCAAAACACAAATATGTCATGACCAGGTAAAAGAAGAAGCAGAATATGGACTATTCTCTAGAACTTCCTATAGACGCAACACCAATGCAAGTCCTTTGGAAATAAACTCAATCAGCTCCAGGGTAGGAACTTACCATATTATCTCAATTTGCAGGTGCTTACACAAATGAAACTTTTCATAAGGTAGCAGAAGTTGAATCATTAATTATAGAAAAGGATCAGAAAAAATGCTTTAATGGAGCAATTTTTCTTTGATGAAAAGAAAAGGATCGAGCAGGAGCTGCAGTCAAGAATTAATAATATGCAACAAGAGTTTGAAGGTCTCCAACTCAAACTCGAAAACGAGATTAAAGAAAAAGATCAAATAACTCATCAATTGCAGCAGATGATTGAAAAGCTCCAGGAAAAGCTCGAAATCAATGAAGTAAAGAAAGAAGCAACAAAGTTGGAAGCATTAGTAGTAACACAAAATTTTTTTTTTTATCATAAGTATAATCAAATTCAAGAGCAAGTTAAGACGAGTGATCAATTAGTCACTCAGATTTCTAAATATGGAGATTTAATGGTACTTGTTGATTAAGCCTCATAACCAATCAGTAATGTTGAGGTGTCTCTCCAATGCAACAACTCAACTTCTTCCAACACTGAACGATGTAGTATTCACGAGACAAATGAGAATGAAACCAATTCATCCCCCCAACTCGAGCATATGATCAAAGCATGCCAGCTCAAAGACCAACTAGAGAGTTAATCTAGGAAACAGTCATGAGACTGTTACAACTTATGCATTTTATTTTCCTATTTTTTAGTTTTATAGTTTAGAGTAATATTATAGACTTCGTTTACAATTCTTCTATTTTTGTAATATTAATTAGTATTTAAACCCCTTTACTGCATTTAGAAATGAGTCTAGAATTTTGAGAAGAAGATTTTGGAACTTACACTATTATTTGAATGAAAGTTCCCTAATTGAAAGTATAAGCCCTGAAGCTATTTTTTCAGATCTAAAGCTATGGTAAAACATGTACTATTATTTGTGTATTGATTGTTTTATGTTTCTAAAATTTTGGAAAACTTATTTTTGTCTATTAGTTTCATTAGCATTGAAGTGATATATCTTCTTATTAATATTAATATAATATATTGAACGCTATGCTGTTAGATGTGAGACTTGGAGATATTTTATGTGATTAATTTTCTTCATAAACTAAATCAATTAAATTGATTTAGTTTCTTAAATGTGCTTATATTCATTAACTGTCCAATGATCTATATTATTTCATGCTTGTGAAATTCTACTCCATAATAATATAAATGAATCCAATCCCCATAAGTAGTTCGATTTAGTTTTAATTTATGTTATCATTAGAATAAATAACCCAGCTAGTGTTGATTTTATTTATTTTTTTATATAAACTCTCTTTATAGGGGAAACTGTTCCATATATCCCCATTCAGACTTACCATTTCAATGGAAAAGGAGTTGTCTCGACCGGGTGGAATCCCTAATGTTGAGGAAGTAAATTTCTAGCCTTCAATGTTTTTGGTTCTAGAAGGAGGGCCATCTGACTATATATGGCATATAAAGCTAAATCTCAATCTAAAAGACAACGTAAGAGTAAATCCCCCTCCAAAGCTCCTACAACTTCAAGATCTCGTTCATTATCTCCAGGTCATAAGTCTAACTCTTTAGAGCCATCTCTTTCATCTCCTGAAACACTACCTCATAGACCTTCTTCAAATTATATTCTTGAGTCTCACGAAGTTCACTCTTTGATCGAGAAGTTAGAACAAATAACCGTATCTCCAAAAAAGCTCGTTAATCCTGAAATTTCTGAAGAATGTTTTACATCCATATTTTGAGGTACTGGTGTATTAACCCGATCACAAAGTGAAAAACTTGGGATAAATCCTTTTGGGTTTCCTACTCATTCTCATCATAAAAAACCTACTACACCATCATCTCAATCAGGTATCAGCGAGATCACATCATCTTCATCTCCATTTACCTCTACCTTCTCTTGTCATCAACCCATATCTTCGCATATACCCATTTCTGCTCAAACAATTAGTGCTGCTATCAGTTTTATTAGTCCAGTAGTAAGTCATCCTCTCCTGGATCATCCAGAAAAATGGTTACCAAAGTATAATCTTGATGATGGTCTTCCCATTGAAGAACATCTCAATAATTTTATGTTAGCCATGAATCTCAATGACATTGAACATGAAGATGTTGTAGTTAGATTGTTTCCATATACTTTCCAAGGGTCTGCAGGATCCTGGTATTTTCCCCTCCCTTCAGGCTTAATAGGAGATTGAAATACTTTTCAAGAAAAATTTCTTGCGAAATTTGGTGATGATAGGAAAATTGAGTCATTGAACGATGATCTTTTTAATTTAAAATCTAATACATGAGGAAAGATCAAAGACTTCAAATCCATATTTAACAATTTATTGAACAAAATTCCAGCCGCCTCTAAGCCTAGATTGGATGTACAAATAGAGTGGTACATATCCTCCCTTCCTTATAATATAAATTTTTTTGTAGATAGAGCTAATAAAGTCACCCTTGTAGAAAACATGAAAGTAGCCTTGTTTGTTGAAAGAAGAATTTTTTCTTTAGAAAAGAAAATAGAGCTTGAAGATAAAAGATCTAAAAAGGTAAAATTCAAAGACGAGCCTAAGAAGAAAACACCTAAAGATCCTTTTTATCTTGAGGGACTACAAAAATTTCTCAAAACCATGTCCAACAAAATGGTCGAAATAAAAAAATAGGTTGCTGAAACCTCTACTAGGAAACCCTTTAGATCATTTAGAAAAAATAAATCATCTATCTCTCGGCCTCCCAATGTTTTTTTTGATGTTGAATCTGACCAAGAAGAATAAGAGGAAGAAACCATAACTTCCATCGATGAATCCCAAGATGAAGAAGTAGCCAAATTACATGGATTATGGGATTTTGTTTTACCTTCCCCAGATGATGAAACAGAAACTAAAGCCATGCATGTTATCACAAGAAGTAAAAATTATATAGAACCAACACAATCAGCAAAGAAACAAAAAATCATAACTTTTGTTGCTAGAGAAAAACCTATCAATAAAAAACCTCTAGTAAAATCATCTTAGCAAGTCATCATCGATTCCTAGCCAATCAAATCTACACCTAATCCTCAATCTAAAACTTTAGTAGTATTAAATCCTATTGAATATAATATAATGGAGGATATGAAGAATAATAAAGCCAATATGTCTCTTTATGAAGTTAGAAAATTAAAGCAACAACAATTTTTTTTATTGAAAGAGTTGAATGCAGTCACATCATCTCCTCTTCATTCAACTTTTATAGCTAAAGCTGCTAATGGAATGGGGAAGCATTTGATTGACAATTCAAACAATGTTCATGCTTTAGATGCTATTTTGATTGGTGATAGATATAATTATCGTACTCTTCCTTTTCTCTTAACCTATGAAATCTACAATAGAAATTTTCATAATTGTTTGATCGATTCTGGGGCTTCGTCCAATATAATACCATATTCAGTTTGTGAAAAATTAAATGTCACACCCCATAATTCATTAGTTATTATATTTCAATTGGATAGAAAAAAGTTTAAGGTCTTAGGAGAGATCAAAATGGTAATTATTAGATTGTCATCAAATCCAAAAGTTTCTCATATTATCAATATATTGATTGCAAACATCTATGAATATTACGGTTTAGTTCTTAGCCGAGGCTGGTCTGAAAAATTACATGGATAATTTGCAACAGACTAGTCTCACATGTGGCTTCCATATAATGGAAAGTCAAATCAAATCAAATTAGTTCGTGAAAAACATATGATGTATTCATTTACAGACATTGGGGAAGAAAATGAGCCTATAACATTTAACAACAATTCCGTTAACTCGAAATTATAAAATTATTCTCTAATTGATTCCATTAGATGCTTCAATTTTGAAGAAGAAACTATAGTCCAATATCTGCTTTGAAAACTTTATTTTGATGGATCAAGATCCATTGATGGTGTAGGAGCAGGATGCGTACTTATTAGCCCAAAAGGCGAGAAAACCAAGCTAGCCTGTAGGTTAGAATTTGAATGCACTAACAATATTGCTGAAGACGAGGCATTGGTTCAAGGTCTCTGGAAAGCAATTAGTCTTGATATACAATATATTTAGGTGTTTGAAGATTCAGAGATTGTTGTAAGAAAAGTATGAAATACTATTCACTATCTCTCAATTCAGTTGAAACGTTACCAATCCTTGGTTCAAGACCTCACATCTCATTTTATAGTATTCAATATCTCTCCTATTTCTAGATCACATAATGCCAATGCTGACCTTTTAGCTAATGTTGCCTCCAAGCTTATTCCACCAGAGAATTTTAGTCCTAACAAACTCTCTATTGAATTAATTTTTCGACCTTCTGTACCAGATAATGTTATTAGTTGGAAAATTTTTAATGATGATAGTGATATTTAAGTTTTCTTACTTCTGAGAAATCATATGATGATCAAATTGTGGACGAATATGAACATGATAATCAAATCAAGAAACAAACTACGAAATTTTTTTTCCCAAAATATGTCGTGAAGCTTGAAGATTTTTATGATTTGAAAGATAGATTCAAGAAAGTCAACAATTGTAAACTACAGAGTTCTACTCTAAGGTTTGAATTAGTTAACTTAGGATCTACTAATTTATATCAAGATATAAATATAGGATTTAGTCTTTCATCTGAAGAAAGAAATGCATTCATTTCATTATTTAAGAGATACACATATATTTTTTCATGGAATTACCAAGATATTAAAACATATGACCCATCAATCATTCAACATACTATTCCTATGGTACTCGATGTTAAGCCTATTCAACAAAACCTCAGAAAAATTCATCCAAACTTGGAAACTCAAATAAAAAATGAATTAAACAAACTATTGAAAGCCAAGATCATTTTTCCTGTTAGATATTCAAAATAGGTTTATAATTTAGTACTTGTTAGAAAAAAGAGTGGATATATTCGAATTTATATTAACTTCAGAAATATGAACAAAGCATGTCAAAAGGATAATTTTCCTTTACCATCAATGGAACAAGTTTTACAATCAGTAGCAGGTTCTGAATTACTGTCTTTTATAGATGGATCTTCAATTTATAACCAAATTTTTGTTCATCCAGAAGATCGTTTGAACACTACATTTCAAACAAAATGGGGAACTTATGCATATCAAAAGATGCCCTTCGTATTAGTGAATGCACGAGACACATTTCAGAGAGCCATGGATATTGAATTTAAAGGATTGATAAATAAAGAAAGGTAGTATATATTGATGATATAACCATATATTCAAAAGAAAGAAACAATCACTTGCATGACTTAAAGCAGATATTTGAAAGATGCAAAATATTTGGGATCTCTCTTAACCCAAAGAAGACAATTTTTGCTTTAAGCGAAGGTAAACTTATAGATTTTATTGTCTCAAAGAATGGCATTTTTATTGATCCATAAAGGATTAAAAATATTTTAGAAATTTCACTACCACATAACAAGAAGTCTTGATGCAATCCTTTTTAGGATAAATAAACTTTTTCAAACGATTCATTGCATATTTTTCACATATAGTTCTTCAACTACAAAATATGATCAAGAAAGATACATTGCTTAAATGGGGAGAAGAAGATAATGAAGCATTCAAAATCATCAAACAAGCAATTGTTGATGCTCCTTCTCTTTCAACTCCCATTTTTTCCAGTGATTTCATTCTATATAATTTTTCCTCTAATATATCATACATAGCATTGTTAAATCAAACATACGATAAAAAACTCAAAACCAAAATTGCCTTTTTCAGTTCTAATTTTTAAGGAACTAAATTGAACTACTTAGGAGCCAAAAAATAGGCATTTGCAGTTTATAAAGCCGTCAAATATTTTCGACCTTTTCTTTTAAAAGCTCATGTCAAAGTAATAGTTCCTTTCTCATCAGTAAGACAAATACTTATATAGAAGGAACTAGGAGAAAAAAGGGCCAACTGGGTAACATCAATGCAAGAATACAAATTAGAGATAAAACCCACTAAAATTGTAAGAGGTAAAGGATTTTGCAGGTTGATTAAAGGAATGAATGACACATCACCGGATGAGGAAACTTAATGTTAACCCTCAATATCAGTATGCTGATTTAATATTTTATTTAAAGAACGATCATGCTCCACTTAATTTGGATTTAAAAAGAAAACGAGCATTAATATTGAAAGATAATCAATATCAATTAGTCAATGATGTGTTGTTAAGAAAAAATTATGACTATGTCTTACTCATATTCTTAGAGAAAACTAAAATACCTAATGTGCTCCAGGAACTTCATGATGGACTAGAAGGTGGACACTTTGGTGGAGACACCACAACACATAAAATTTTACATGCAGGATATTATTGGCCAACATTATTCAAAGATGCACATAGCTTTGTCATAAATTGTATGATTTTTAAAACTGAAGGAAGAAGACAGAGAAAAACCTTTATGCCACTTCAACCAGTCAAGATGGAACAACCTTTCGAACAATGGGGACTTGACATAATACGTGAGATTGTTCCTCATTCTTCTAAACAAGACAAATATATATTGACTACTATAGATTATTTTACGAAATGGGTATAATTATTACCTATTAAGACAATGAACTCTGAAAACATTATTGAGTTTATTGCTCAATTCATCATTACAAGGTTTGGTGTTTCTAACACTCTAGTATTTGATAATGATTCTTATTTTTTTGGTAATGCCATGACTGAATTTGCTGTGAAAAGAGGTTTTAAATTAAAGGATTATGAAAATTATTATCCTTAAGGAAATGACCTAGAAAAATCAAAAAAATAAAAACCTCATAAGGATAATTAAACGAACAATTGATCAAAACTAGAATAACTAGCATAGATACTTAACTTTTGCATTATGGGCAGATCGGATAACTAGAAAAGCTTCAATAGGAATTTCTCCTTTTCGATTGGTATACGGTAAAAAGGCAATTTTACCTTTAAATATAGCTATCATGTCAACAACCCTAGTTTAATTCATTAATGAACAACCTTTCTCTTCATTACAATTAAGAATGCCTGAAATAATTAAAATGGAAGAAGAAAGAGAAAAAGAAAAAATGGTACACAGTCATCATCAAGAGTTGATCAAAACTTTGTTTCCTTAAAATGCAGTCGAAACTAAACAGTTTAAGATTGGAGATTTGGTATTGAAATGGGATACAGTGCATGAGGATAAAGGAAAAGATAAAAAATTTCAAAATCTCTGGCTTGGCCCTTTTCAAATAATCGAAAAAATAGGTCCATCAACTTTCATTTTGCAAGAATGACAAGGGAAAAGGAAACTCTTCCTATTAATGGACTTGTCCTTCAAAAATATTTTTCTTAAAAAGCAATAGTTCTTTTGTATAAATATGTATATAGGTAAATTAAAAATAAATTAATTTTTTGCAATATTATGCAAAAGGTGAAACACTTTATCATTTTTCTTGAACATGGAAGTTTTAATCCTTAGAGATATAAAATAAGGAGATAAATCATAAATTGAATTATCTATTTATTTGGAGTATTTTGATTTAAATACACGACCAGAAAGAAGAATTCTTCCGACTCATATGAATTGAACTTTTTTTTTGACATGAATCATGTTCAAAAAGTTACTTTTACAAAATGAGAGATTTTATTGAAGTATTCACATATTTTACTGAAATGGTCATCCAAAAGCTCATAAAGAGCAAAATTAAAACCTTGCCATTCATTTATATATTAGTTATTTTTTCAAAGTGTAATTCAAAAATATATAATAAAAAAAAATTGAAGTTGAGAGATCTCATCAGGAGTCGACTCATCATGTTCATATGAAACTAATAAACTTGACATCATCAGTTGGCTACCAAACCAATATAGTGGCTCATGGTATAAAAAACACCTTGAGACAAGGGATCACATCACGAGTCATATTGTTCAAACTTATTATAACCAGTGAATGACATTATCACTTCTGGCTTCCAAACCAAGATAATTATTTTAAAGTTTCAAAAAGAAGGAGAATTCTACAAAGAAAATAAATAATCACATTACCTTTTGAGATGTCTATTATATTATGAATGGGATACTAGTTCATTTTTTTTGTTTAAATAGTAACCCTGTCGAGGCTATGAACACCTTCGGGCAGTAGTGGCTCTACTAGTGACTAATAAGTTTATCAAACAAGCTAAACTTTGACTAAATTCCTACTTATCTTTTCAACTTATTAAGATTTGATTCATTTAAAGAGAAATTTCATTTACAAAAGTAAGAGGAAAATTTTTTCAAGTAAAACCAGGTTATTTAGATTAGAATTTACCCACATCAAAGATAGATTTCAATTACTTATAAATTTCCTAAAATATTTTCTTTAAGTATTAAGTTTTATCAGAGATTCTTGATTCATCCATTGTGTCGCCAATTTTTGTATTATTACAACTCCCCATTATCCAAGTAAAATAAATTAGAAAGGATAATAGGGACCCTTTAAAAAATTTAGGATTAATATTTATTTTTAGAAATAAAACCTAAAGATAGGATTTTATTCAATTAGGTTTTAAATTTTATTTAAAAAATAATAAATCACCTAAAGAACACCTAAAAGAACCCACAAAGAAAAAAAATAAAAAAAGCAGGAAGAATAAAACAACGAAGTTGCGAATCGCGAACCGCCGAAATAGTGAATTGCCGAAACGTGAAGTAGTGAAACCCATCACATAATAGATTTCGATATCGTATTCCATCATCTAACATACCCAAATATCGCACCTCGTATAAAATTGTTGCGTTATCGTAATATCGCATTTCATTTTGCAAGTTGCTTTGAAGTGCTAAAACTACTTCAACTACAAAATCATCGATCAACGGATCCCAATGTGATGACATGAGTCAAAATCACACAAACCCGAGGCTTATCAATTTAATGTTAATTCTAGTGTTTTGTAATGTCAAGGCTTGAAATCAATTTGTAATTTTTTTAGAGAAATTTCATTTTACAAAAGTAAGAGGAAATTTTTTTCAAGTAAAACCGAGTTATTTAGATTAGAATTTACCTACATCAAAGATAGATTTCAATTACTTATGATTCATAAAATGTTGTCTTTAAGTATTAAGTTTATCGGATATTCTTGATTCATCCGGTGTGTCGTCAATTGTTGTAGTATTACAACAACTCCCCATTATCAAGTAAAATAAATTAGAAAGGATAATAGGGACCCTTTAAAATTTTTAGGATTAATGTTTATTTTTAGAAACAAAAACCTGAATGGATTGTATTCCAATTGGGTTTAAATTTTATTTAAAAAATAACTACAAAATCACCTAAAGATCACCTAAAAACCACGAAAAAAAAATCAAAAAATCGAGAATAATAAAACAATGAAGTTACAAATAAGCGAACGTTTGAAATAGTGAATTGCCGAAATGTGAAGTAGTGAAACCCATCACATAACAGATGCCAATATCATATTCCATCATCTAACATACCCAGATATCTCACCTTGTATAAAATCGTTGCACTATCACAATATCACATTTCACATTTCACAGATTTTTTTGAAGTGCTAAAACTCGCCAACTACCAAAATCGTCGATCAACAGATCCCAATGTGATGACATCATTCAAAATCACACAAAGCCAGGCTTATCAATTTAATGTTAATTCTGGTGTTTTGTAATGTCTAGGCTTGAAATCAATTTGTAATTTTTTCATATTTAATACAAAGGATTCCATATTATGCATCAGTTAAGTTGATATGAAAATTAATAGAGTTTGAAGTGATTTCAACTTGTCCTCTTTATTTTTCTATTCAATAGGGTAATTCCAGAAACATATGAATAAAAGGATGTCAAGGCTGATTACAGCGCGAAGGAAATCCACCACCCCATCATTGTTAGTCATACAGCAAGAGGAAAACAACGAAATTTCTCCCCTAATCTTGGATACTACATGCAACCCAGAGATTGGTTCTTCAATCTGGGAAGGGATCTATCTGTTTTTCGAGAATGAGAAACCACAAGTAATTCTGGATAGAAAATTTGTGGTCGACGATACTTTATCCAATGATTCATAACCATGGACAGATACTGCAAATTCTTTTCTTCACATAATTGTTGCTTTTCCTAAAATACTGCCATATATTGATTTAGTGAAATGGGTGTTGAATAATGTAGATATCGGAGATAGGAAATTTGTTACTAGAATAATAATTGTCATTGGCTCTCTCAGGCCATCTTATTTGAATAATATGTATAAACTTCCAGAACCCCAGAAGAAATATGATGCCCAGTTTGTTCAATATTTCATGCAGGAGAATGATCATCCTATGACAATAATTAAATAATGGAGAAATGATCCTAACCGACATAATCACGATGGTAAGTGTATGTATTCATCCATCTCTCTTAAAATCCCATTCTCTTAGATAGCTACAATGATGTGTCGTCTCTTTGGATCAGTAAAAATGGCCAAGTTAAAAGAGATTTGGACACCCTTGATAGAAGCAAGCTCTAACGGATGTATTCTATATTGGGCTACTATTATTTCTAATAATTTTAAAATATTTATTACAGCCTATAAAGAAAATCGAAATGCCTCACCCAATGCAGCCCCTCATTTTTATATGATTTCTTATATCTTAGACGCAGTCTTTTTTTCATTTAAATTTTCATTATTAAGATGGAAATTGACAAGAGAAGTTGAAACCCCCATCTACATATAGATATATTTCTTGTGGGAGTCAAAATATCACTCTCATATGTTCAGAATATGCAATGACATAATGCTACCAGTCTTCCAAGTCATTTTTGAAAGAAAAATCCCTAGAGTGACCCTTGAAGCTAATAAAAGTCTTAAGTTTGTAGGTAGGTGCTTTGGTGAAGAGAACTTTATATACATTCGTGTTTTTGGAAGTTATGCCCATCCTCATATCCTACCCTTGTTTATACCAGACAAATTGTTGGCTAAAGAAATTTCTTATCAAACAGTTGGTAATGGTTGGACAAAATCACTGAAATATGCCAAAAAGACCGTTTGGGTAACTTTTCCTTTTTCTTGTGGTTCATATGCCCTAGACAATTTCAAGCATGCCTCTCTTGAAATTGGTAGATTAAAACCTTTCAATTTTATATTGTTACCCAATAAAAATTATGATTCATATGGTATTTCTAGAGAGATAATGAATTAGGTCAAGTTGCGAACATTTCTAGGTGAGCCTGATAGATTTGACGATATGTTCAAATCAATTCCTGAATTTTCAACATTTCAGAAAAAGGCAATTGAAACATTCGGCCCAAAATATTTGTTAAGATTCAAAGTGTATCAAGAATAGAGAAATGTCCATTTTTCACATTATTTGTTTCACAGACCAGAGCCGAAGGTTGAACATGTTATAGTTTCAATGACTTCTCAGGTATCAGTACCAATTCAAGAAGCAGAAATCGAAAACCTTCAACAAGATGATAAATTCACCCAAAGTTGTGAATATTTTGAGAAAGCACTATATGAGACTAATACTCTTGCCACTCAGAATGTCATTCAGTCAGAAACCATGCCTATTGTGGGTGCCACAAGTTTTGTAACTCATACAGATGATCCATGTGTGCAGCATGTTTTTGCTGATATGGAAAACTCCAAGGATCAGGAAGAAATTAACCTCATTTACTGTACAGGTTTCCAAAAAATTTCTTGAGCAATGCCAGATCCAAGGACACAATGATACAAAGGATAAATTAGAATATACATCAGCCCAATATATGGAAATCATCTTGGCTTTCCTGACTCTTGAAATAGTCCTAAAAATTGAAGAAATACCTCCTTTGGGTGTATTTTATAGTCCAAGAAAAAAATTTGTCCTAACCAAGTCAAAGAAGAAGCAAAATATGTATTATTCTCCAGAACATCCTATAGATGCAACACTAATGCAAGTCCTTTGGAAAGAAACTCAATCAGCTCCAGGGAAGGAACTTAAGAGATTATCTAAATTTGTAGGTGCTTAAGCAAATGAAACCATTCATAAGGCAGCATAAGTTGAGTCATTAATTATAGAAAAGGATTAGAAAATTTCTCAAATGGAGCAAATTTTCTTTGATGAAAATCAAAGGATCGAGAAGGAGCTGCATTCAAGCATTAGTAATCTGCAACAAGATTTTGAAGGTCTCAAAATCAAACTTGAAAATGAGATTAATGAAAAAGATCAAATAATTCATCAATTGCAACAGAGGATTGAAAAGCTCCAGGAAAATCCCAAAATAAATGAAGTAAAGAAAGAAATAATAGAGTTGGAAGAATTACTTGTAACACAACAAACGATTTTCTATTAGAAGTATAATTAAATTCAAGAGCAAGTTAAGACCAGTGATCAATCAGTTACTCAGATTTCTAATTTGAGAACTTATTATGAAGATATTGATCATAAAGTGTCAAAATATATATATTGGCAAGACACTACACAGGGTAGAGTGTCTGATCTCCCTCGTCTTGAAGAATCAATTAAAGATATAATATTTGGAGATTGGGATATTAAAATGAAGAGTGTTGAATTATCTATTATCAGAGCTAAGAATTTATCTTCCAATATCTCTGAGTATATAAAATATTCTCTTATGCAAGCCAACCTCATTCAAGAAGCACCAAAAGACACCATGACAGATACCAGTTTCCTAAAGAAATCCTGGCAAGAGACATCAAATAGAAAATCTCTTGACATAGAAAATATGACAAGGATAAATATGGAGATTTACTCGTACTTGTTGATTAAGTCTCATAACCAATCAGTAATGTTGAGTTTCCTCTCCAACACAACAGCTCAACTTCTTCCATCACTAAATGATGTGGTATTCACAGGACAGATGAGAACGCAACCGATTCATCCCCCCCAGCTAGAACATATGATCAAAGCATGAATCCGGGAAACATTCATGAGACTCTTACAACTTATGCATTTTATTTTCCTAGTTTTTAGTTGTATAGTTTAGAGTAATGTTAGAGACTTATTTTACAAATCTTCTATTTCTGTAATATTAATTAGTATTTAAACCCCTTCATGCATTTATAAAGGGGTCCAGAATTTTGAGAAGAATGCTTTTGGAACTTACACTATTGTTTGAACGAAAGTTATCTAATTAAAAGTATGAACCCAAAAGCTATATTTTCAGATCTAAAGCTATGGTGCAACGGGTACTATTATCTATGTATTGATTGTTTTATGTTTATGAAATTTTGGAAAAACTATTTGTCTCTTAGTTTCATTCTGATAACCATTGAAGTGATATATTTTCATAGTACTATTAATATAATATATTGAATGATATGTTGTTAGATGTGAGACTTAGAGATATTTTATGTTATTAATGTTATTCATCAACTAAATCAATTAAATTGATTTAGTTTCTAAAATGTGCTTATACTTATTAAGTACGCAATGATCTATATTATTTCATGCTTGTGAAATTATACTCCATAATCATATAAATGAATCCAATCCCAGTAAGTAGTTATATTTAGTTTTAAATTATGTTATCATTAGAATAAATCACCTTGCTAGTGTGGATTTTATTTATTTTGTTATATAAACTCTCTTTAGACGGGAAACTATTCCCTTTCTCCCTAGTCGATCCCACCATTTCAATGGAAAAGGAGTTGTTTTAAGCTCCCGACCGGGTGGGATCACTAGTGTTGAGGAAGTCACTTTCCATCCTTCAATAGGAAGCAACATATTCTTGTTGAGGGAAAGGATTGGTGAACACATGGTTGATTTGGCGCAATATTTGGAGGAAGAAAAGCGGTGGCTTGCTATCCTGTAGATGTTGCTTGTGCTTCCCACAACTGGCACATATGGGGTAAAAGGGGACAATCAAGAGTATACTGGTCATGGACACCAGAACATCAACAAGGCTTGTTCGTACAAAGAGGCTTTTTCTGCTTGGGCTAATCACCCTGTTGCTATTTTGCAGTGTTAGGTTGATTCCCTTGGGGTCTGTTTGGTTGATTACCTTGGCGCTTTTGGTTACCTTGCCTTGGTTGGTTATAGTTTCCTTTCCCATTATTATTTTTCTTCGAATTAGGAGGATTAGTCACCCTTTGTTTCACATACACCTGACCCTGAGGAGGCAGTCGCTGCTGTGGCAGAGGTTGAGAAGGTACAGGAGGTTGGGGCTTTGATGCTAGAGGGGCTGGAGCGTCGGGCTGTGGATAAGGATAGAAATTAGGTTGGGGGACATTTGGGTAAACAGGTTGAGCAAAAACTTTCCCTGGCATCATTTGATGCAGTTGGGAAAATTCATAAGGAATGCTTTGACTCAGATACTTGTTTCCCAGAGGGGGATAAGTGCCAGAAAAGTTGGTCCCCCCTAGGGGTAGCCATAACCCATGGAAGGATGAGTGTATGGATGTGAAAGAGATCCAACAATACCGTTTTGTGCATGATATGCCCCCGGTGCAGTGGCACCACCAGGTCTAGGAAGATTCGGTAAAATGGTCTAAACATAAATAGGCTGAGCATAGATCAAGTCATATTTCAACGCGACTTAGAGAGCTTCTTCCTCTGTCTGAGGAAAATGAGATATGACCTATTTACCAATGGAAGGAAAACACATTCTAAGAAATAAATCCATATAGACACAATCGTCGAATGTACGAGCTTGACATAAGCTCCTCCTTCTACGCCATTCTTGGACATGGTCAGAAAGGAGGGTGGAAGAATTTTGATGGAATGCAGTCAATAACTTAGTACCAATATTGTAGTGGAGAGGTAACTGAAAATAAGACAAAAAAAAATTTACCAAGAGTCACAAAAGTGGAATGAGATGCAGAAGTTTGGTCAACATACCACTTCGCAACTTCTCTAGTGAGCGTACATTGGAACAAATAAAGGCGAATGGAGTCATCGGTAATGGAATTGGATGAAAACCACATTGGAACAACTAAAGGCGAATGGAGTCCTCTCTAGTGTTACCTTCAAAATTTTAAATGTCAGAAGGAATCTTAGCTGGCATAGTAGGCCAACCAGGATTGTGGAGTATAGGGTCATTGATTAATTGGCTAAAATCAGGAAGGATTAAACCTCCCATGAACGGTAGCAAAGGAGTAGCTGGAATGGTTCCAGTAGTAGTTCCTCTAGTATTGGCTCTGACATTAGGGCCCAGGGTACCACCAACTTGAGGACCTGCACCTGCATTTCCACCTGACATGGTAACCGTATGAGGGTGAGGGAAACCAGACTCAGAATCATAGGAAGAACCCGATGAACCAGAATCAGAGTCGATATGGGGACTTAGAGAAGGACTAACTTGAACCCTACGTGGTGGAGTAAGTATTCCTAAAAAAAATTGAGGGTGAAGGCCTTGGAGTCTCTGAGATAAACGTGAGGGTTTTGTGACAACTCTAGTGAAAATTCCATGTAATAAAGTTAGAAACAATAATCATGGTTGATGGGACACGTATTCCAAGTTGAATGGTGGGAAGAACATCCCATAGGGTGTTCATTTCCATTAATATGGTGAAGGAAATTGGAAAAGGAAAAGGCATTAGAAAGGAAAATTTCATTTTTGGAACATTTATTTATGAAAATAATGGAAAATAGGAGAAAAGGAAGGTCAAAGGTCACAAGTTTCACGTGAGGAGCAAATTGAATGAAAATAATGGAAAATGATGAAAATAGAGGCCTCATTAATAAAAAGTCTTCTGACGATTAGTTGGTAACCTTTTGTCAATGCATTTTTTGGAGCTCTCATTACTCTCTCTCTCTCTCTCTTAGACACTTAGAATTTTCTTGGATCACTTGAGCATTGGAGGAGGAAAGGAAAAGCATGTAAGGAAGAACATGATCAAACAACTAAAACATGATTCTTTGCAGGTATCGATTTGCATATGTGATTTCCTTGCTAGATCTAGCATGCATGGTATTGCATGTGGTTTCTTGTTTCCTTGGCATGGGTTTTTCCAGGTGTGATAGTGGTTTTCAACCTAGCCTTTCCATTTCCATATAACTTTGATGAGATGGGTTTCTCATACTTTCGGTTGAGTTGGATTCCCGGATGTATTCAAGGTTGAGTGGGCTAGATCTCTGAAATGATAAACACATGGCCTAGTGGTCCCATAACTGGACCATGGATCATGGTAAGGCCACTGGCCTAATAACCACTGAGCCAAACTGTGGGTTGCGGTAAAGCTATATTGTGTGCCTTGGTGGGCCTAGGAATCCTTTCCAGTGAAAAGCAAGATATATGGTAAAGAAAAGAGGTGGATTTCTCTCCGTTGGGGCTATTAGTCCCGGGATGGGATGTATGGTAAAGCCTAGAGAGATGGTCTTGGTGTGGGGCCTAGTGAGCCCTGGATCAGACTATGGGTTACGATAAAGCCTAAGAGAATAGGAGGCACTCAAATTACTCACGTTGTAGGTGGAAAAATATGGTAGCATCCATTCTTGTTTCATTCTTTTTTAGTTTGTTATGAGTCCCATATTCATGCTCGGAATATGGCACGGGGGTGATTGGCTGAAGAGAGATTTGGCTTAGCCAATCTATGTTCGGGTGGAACGTGGAAGTCTCATCTTCAATTGGTTTTTACATTTGATAATGAGGAGCTCATTCCTTGGGTATTTATTATAACAATTTATGGATTTATTTTTTGTTATATCCACTGTATTTTTATTGTTATTATGTTTGTTATAAGCATGTATTTGATCAATGATGATAAATAGCTTTATCTATGCTTTTACCTGTAAATTAATGCACAATGTATCTATGGTAAAATAGACTGTATTGTAGCTTATGATGTAGGTGAGGAATTCTTCTTAGCTATTCTCATATTTGTAAGAGACCCCCTTGTTCAATTCTGATGTTTACACTTGTAGATGAAATGTTTGTGACATGTTTAACAAAATTCTTGTTATGGATGGGTGGGGTAATATGAGTCCTTGATGATGTGATTACTTCCATGTATTTCTTTTAATTTTGTTTATCCTCTCTTGAAGTTATAAGAAGTTTTGGGCAGTGACCTAGGTGTAGGGGCTGAAAATGTAGCACGAATCCTTGAGGTGTAGGCACAAAATTGACATTTTGGGGCCCCGTTCGTGGCCTTGCCAAGGCATGCCCACGGCTATAGGTTTTGATGCCATCCCTTTCCCTTATATTCGTAGGGCTAAGGCTGAACAGGATCAAAATTCAGTACCCCCTCAAGTTTCAGGGGTCTGTGAGGGTGGTTTACCCACTGTAGTTTTTGTTGATGTTGTGTAAGGTTTGTTTGTCATGTTTCCATCGATTCCACTTCCTTAAGCTCATATAGGAGGTTGAACCTCATATTAGTAGCCTCTAGTCACATGTTTACCCAGTTTGGCTGGTTACTTGGGTAGATGTGGGAAGAGGGTGTTAGAGAGAGAAAGAGAAATATTATGGTGTTGCATGATCAATGATTACTACGACTGATATACCATCGAAATTATACTTACTTTGATGAAACTTGTTATCTTATGAACATGAAACCCTTACATCACTCTACTGATGTAAATATGTATGGTGTCACATGATCGACAATCATTGTGTCTAGTCTACCATTGAAAGTATATTTACCTCAATAAGACGTTTCTTTGGAAGAACGAAAAAAATTATACCGCTCTACCGACACCCACAGACATACGAGTTGGAAGAATGATGGAAAAAGTAGCATCAATAGACCAAAAATGGGAGATTTTTTGCAACGAATGTGTCTTATCGTCGATATTAACAAAAAAATCAATGTTCATCATAATAGACACAAGTAGTAGTTACCAACCATCATAAGACCGAAAATTGGTTGTTATTTATTATTTTTAAATATTGCAATAGCTAGATGTAGGAGAACAATGAAACTAATTGATAGAATGTATCTCTAAGAAGGGATGCCACCATCGGTGGATGCGAGAAGCATATTTTACGGATAAGAACAAAACCGTTTTCTAAAGAGTTCATGTAAATGAAATGTTATCTCCAATGTTAGAGACACTTCAATGAGAAATTTCAAGTTGCTTGTTGAATGAATAACAATAGATGCAACTGCTTCTAGGGAGAACAATTAAGGCTACCTTTTTTTTTCTAGTTTAACTTAAGTTATGCAAATATGTAGCAATATTAGGATTTTTTTAGAAGCTTTACAAGGAAATTCAGTTTAGAATAATAGCATGTAGACGGAGAGATATTAGAATCAATATTTTTGGACCCTCTTGCATTCAATGGAAAGATATTTTGCAAAACATATAAAAGGTTCTAGGATTTAAACCACACTACATTAATACAAAATCAATAACAATTTATTTTTTTAAAAATATCATTTTTATTTTATGGTAAAAATGCTTTAACTCTTTTTTTTGTAATTTTTTAATATATTTTTATAAATTTCTATAGGAATTATTATATTCAAGTTATTTTTATAAAAATAATTTTTTTTTTTTAATATTTGAAATTGGAAAACTCTAATTGTTTTATTGGTTGAAACCATCGACTAGACCATTTTTATGTGCCTTAATTATGAATGGTCAGGTACAAAATGAAATATAAATATAAATTTAAATATATATATATATATATATAATTGAAATATGTGCATCAATTTAATGTATAACACTTGTTTTTAAATGGATAATTCAAATAAAATCAATACAATTTTACTATTCACAACTAGCCAAGATTGTCATGTTTAATCCAATAACTTACAAATTCAAATTGTCTCATTTAATCAATTACCCTGTGAAAAGTTATGATGCCAACATTCAATAAATCTAGATCCTCTATATTCTACCATATATGTCGCCTTGGGAGACTCGGTCATTTTTAAACCCATATTGACAAACTCATTAATATGAATATATGAATTTTTTCCTTTCATTCCATTTGTTCTGGCGACTTCTACCTACAATCGTGTATACATCTGGCTAGTTCATGAATTTTAAGGATTGTCAATAGATAGGTGGAGGATGACTCTCTTTGTTATGAAATTAGAAAGGAAGTATAGGATTGGGATCTACTCGTCCATGGTGCATCAAACACACTTGCAATATCAATCATTAATGGAGAGGGTTTCAACTTGCAAAGCTATTTTAAAGGCGATGGATTTCTTTTATTTGGAGAATTCATAGGAATCAATGCTAGAATTAAAGCAATGTGAAGATAGATAATCTAGGGAAGGAAATTAGTTACATTCCAAAATAATCCTATTTGGGGGATTACTAATGGTTATTGCTATATATTTTCTATGTTGGAAAATTTCTCCAAATCATAGCTAATATATTGTACCGTAGGCCAAGAACACAATGGGAAGGGAGTTGTCTTTGAAATTTATCCACTTATACCATAGTGATCCATAAATATAAGAAAAACATTAATAATTTGATATAGACTAGTTGACTTATTCATATGTGATAATGGACCCAAATAGTAGTTATTATCTGAAGAAATGTTCATTAGAATTTGGCATTCTTGACATCATTGACCTCTATACTTGGACTTATTCACTTAGCCTTCTCCATTATCCGGTTATATATATGTATACAAGGCTATCCTATTGGTGTATCCTTTTTACTTCATTTCATTTTATTCTAGACTTAGCTTTGGCATTTTCTAGGAGTTTTGTTTACACTCCCACATTGTATAAGTAATCTACAACTTGAGATTTTTAGCATGTAACTTAGTTGACATGATTATGCCTAAGATTTCATTGAAGGTTGAATACTAAGTTTACTAAGGTATTATTTTCTATGGTGAAGTTTTATTTGTTTTATTTATGCAATTCATCTAGCCACATACTGGCCACTACTCCCTATCTGGAGAAAATTTGTTTGAGTTTCTTGATTTTATGGGGAACAATGACATTGAAATATTTCTCTTGTTGAGGTATATGTCATATAAATCATTTATAGTCTACTTTATTTTATATTCTATTGTTCATCGTCTTTCATGTCTTATACTTTGCATTGTATTTTCTTTCTTTTTCAGAAAAGAAACTTAGTATTGATTGTAAGAAGTGGGAATTGAAGAAAGAGGAGAAAAATAACAGTGGAGTGACAAAATCAAAATTAAAAAGAGAGAGAAGAGAACTGGTCTAGTGGTACTTGTAGAGGCAATATCTCACATAAGACATGCATAAACTGATAGTAAAGTCTTCAAAGTTGGTGAATTCACTTGCAATGCAATGATAATGTTTTGAAGTGATGAAACAATATTTCATGTGTAAATTTTACTCCAACCAATACTAAGTTGGAAACTCATATTGTAATACCTGACATTTTATATAATATAATTTATGTGGTTGAAATTATTTATAATTTCACTTGATATTATTTAGTATTGTAATTAACATTTGTAACTTTGTGTTTTCATATTAGATCAAAATGTACATTGCGGAACAATTTTTTTTTAATTTAGTTGCAAAATCATACTAATTAATTTATGTTGATTAATAATGAATGCATAAAATAAATCTAAAACTACTAAATTAGTATTTTATGTTGATTAATGATGAACACAAATAAAATGAATATATGACTAAATTAGTTGATTATAATGGTTGTTAATGAAAATAAATGAAATGAACATAAACTACCAAAGTAGTCATTTATATAATGAATATCAAACTACCAAAAAATGATAAATGACTACTGCAAGTGATAAATTTTTTATTACAGATAATGACTAAATTTTTCATATACACAACTATTAGTAGCTAATTTACAGTATCTTATAAGATTACCAAAATTTATTCATATTTCTTTGGTCATTAATTGGTTTCAAACGATGGCTAAAATTTGCATATATATGACTATTAGTAGCTAATTTGCAATACCTTATAACACGGCCAACATTTTGGTCATATTTCTTTGGTCATTAATTAGTTTTATCTGGTAGTCATCTAGTAATAAATTTTGTTGTATATTTGGTCAGTAATTGTGGTAATTAATGACTAAATATACTACTATATGTTAGGGTCCCGTGATTTAGCAGATTGGTAGACCAAATGCATAGGGTAACATCAGACCAGTCTTTGGAGTCCGAGGACCTAGCATTCTTGTACTCAGAGAGGGCTCTCTCTATTATGTGCGAAGGATGTGAACGTGTTCGCTTTAGATGGTTGATTTTAGGCTAGTTGTTAAGTGTAGGGTTTGTTTCTTTGTTTGGTTGGGCAAGATGATCAAGTAGGATAGGTGGAATGAAAGGTTATCAAACATTGGGCTATGGAGTCTATAAAGTCATTGATATCTCAATAGTGAATCGGGGTACATCACAGGGCAAACCTAGTGTAGTCAATGGATCTTTAAAGTTTATGTGTGAGGTGAGATGGACATTAAGTTTGGGGAAACAAGGTGGGGCAAAGGGCGGTTAAGAATCCTTTTTCAAATACCTATGAACAAGAAGATCTTAAATACTGATAAGCAAAAGATACTAATCATGAGATAGGGCACACCATTTACTCAGTGACAATACTTTAAACAAATAAACATTCAAGATGAACAATCGAGTGGAACAAAGGAAGCAATAAAACTCATCTAACTTCAATGATTCTACTTTCAAGATTTGAAAACATATAAGAAGACAAATAGATTTAATTAATGAAGAGGGAACTCCTAGACATCATCTATCAAACTATAAAGAACTTTGAGGCAAACTAATAAGCATGTACAAAGGGCAAGATCGAAACAAGACCTCTTTGGCTTAACCTAACAATCAATACATCAAAGAGAGATTTCAAGACAGAGTTTAGATAGCATCAAACAAGCAGGGCTTACCATGAATCATATTTGTAAACTAGCATATTAATCCAATAATGAAATATACAATCTTAGGTGGGCCTAAGGAGCAACTAAGAATTCCTTAATCTAACCCAACAGAGGAAAACATAAAGACAATAGCAAACAGGAGGATTGAGGTGCCTCAAACAACATTTCTCAACCTATACTTTTCTGAGCTATTGCAATATAGAAGGGTGGGCAGAATGATAAACAAGGAAACATGAACAAATCTAGAGATACATCACCATTAACTAAACTCAGGGATCTTGTAAGCAAACCTTCATCATCATCAATCAAGGAAAATCATCCACAAGCTCCACAACACCAAATTGCTCTTCAACCTCAAAGAACCATGTATTGCTCTTAAAACTCATTAAAATCCCACACTTACAATGAATCCTCATGCTCTATATAACAATCAAGGAGGAGAACAACCCAATAGAGTATCTATAAGTTCATTGGCTAAACATAAGTATCTTTATTGTCCTTGAGGCCTTGCAAGGCCCAAGGCACAAAATATCTAAAATAAATATATTTTCGGCTATTTGTAGCAAATAAATTGACCTTTAGGCTCTGACAAGCGTTACACTAACATACGTAAATACGACATTTTACTATGAATATGAGCTCATTATTACTCATACTTCCTCCTTTTGCAAGTCTAACATATCAGCTCCTCATGTCAAGCTTTCAAAATTAGAGAAAAGTTCCTAAAAATCCCCTAAATATTGGTATCGCACTTTCTCTGTTCATTTCCTACGGTCCCGCACCTAAATTTCAGCCTGCCTGCGGAACCATACCACACGTTCTTTGTGTTATGGGTGCGGACCTCTGTAAAACATAAAAAGGCGAGAAAGTAAAGATAAAAAGTTGATTTCAGATGAATTCTAGAAGATTCTAGATGGGAATTTTCGGGAATGGATACGCTTTGAGAAGGTTCATGCATCCCTCACTTGATGGAGCTAACCCTTGATGTAAGGAGCTAATCCCTTTGAAGGAGGATTCTATCCCTTCATATTTGGAACAAAAAACCTCCTCTTTTCCACTATAAAAAGAGGCCTTGGGTAGCCTCAAAGGGAGTTCAAGCTTTAAGATATTTGAGGTTAAATGCGGTTGAGATTTAGACTCAGTTAACTAAGAATTTCTACGAGGTTAAATCACTCATCTTTATCTGTCTTGGTTCAAAGAGTGCAATGCTTGTCAAATTAGAAGAGATTCCTGCTTTGGACCCCGGGAGGACCTGCACGACATCAAGGCACAGGTTGTAAAGGTTTTCTTTATTTGAAGTTAATACAAATATACTCATTTCTCTCATTAAACTGTCCATTTATGGTTTATTTCATAAATTCCTTGATCATTATGATGAGCATGGTTTATAATAATGTCTATATAGGTGCTGTGTAATCTTTTTGCTTGTTTGTGACTGCAAATTCATGAGGAACGTTCTTTCAAGTGCACGGGAAGAACTTCAACGAGATCAAGCAAGCACTGGACATAAGGTAAGCCTTACACCTATATAGTGTTTTTATGAATCTTGTATGCTTAGAGAGAGATTAGTATAATTGGATGTTTGTTACTAGTTACTTTTAGTACTAGAGAGATCGGTCTTGTCCGCAAGACGGATTAATCTACATAACAAAATGGCGACTCCGCTGGGGAAGAACTTGTTGTTTTTGGTTCTCTTTTATTTTTGATTTGAGGAAACATTTTTTCCTGGTTTTTGATTGATACATATCTGTCTGGGTAATTTATATTTTCCCTGTTTTTGAAAATTTAGAAATATTTTAAGTTTTTCTATAATTTTTCCTAGGACCGCACTCTGCCTTACTTTGACAGTGCGGGCAGGTTCGCACTTTCTGTAAAGAATACAGTGTGGGACCGCACCTGTCAAAACTGGTTACCTGCGGACCCTGTAAAAATTTTAGAAAACCTCTAGATTTCTTTTTCTAGTTTATTTTTAGATCTTTGGTTTCTGCCCAGACTGATTATTGTTTCTGTCAAGAATTTTTTGTGAATGAACTCCAACAGTGTTAATGTTTTGATGATTTTCTAGAAGATTTTTCCGATTGGATTGTTTTTCCGCTTGGTCTTTGTAGTGATTCGAACTTTTGACAATTTGCAGTATCTCAGATTACATTGATCTCTTTTTGTCTTTTGAATCCGACCTGATTGTGAAAACATCCTATATTGAGAAATTGAGCCTTTTGTTTCTTTGCGAATCTTCGAAAAAACTTGGTTGAAAGTTTTGAATTTCATTTTTATAAAAACATATTTTGAGTGTTTTTGATCTGTTTGTTATTCTGAACGAATAGATTCTTAGTTTGCTGAACAACTAAGGAAAACATTCATAAAAAAAATCTTAAAAGCTTTTACTCAATTTAGATTTTAGATCTCAAGATTAGATTTTGTAGTTTTGAGTAGTTTTAGTTTTTGTAGCTTTCTTTCGAAAGAAAATTGTTTTGTAGCTTCTAGTTTGGAAAAGAAAAGGATTTTTCTCGTGAGCTTTGATAGTTTATTGAAAAGACAAAATATTTTCTTTCAATCATTTTTCATGTTTAAAGAAGGAATTAAAAGAATTGCATTCTCTAACTCTTTCTTTACATAGCAAGTTCATTGAAAGAAAAAGAATTGAATATCATCATAGGTGCATTTTAGTGTTTTTTGGAAGTCGAGTCTTCACATCATCCAAAGTTTCATTTCTGCACCCATTGACTTAAGAAACAGCTCATAAAAGTAACGCTTAACTAAAATTCATCTAGTAATCTTTTATTTCTAGGGCTCTTATCACCAACATAGCTTAGGCTAGTATCTTGGAGTAGGGAGTAATTAACTCTCCAAGATAGCTAAAACAAACAAGTAGATATATCTTGCGGTAGGAAGAATTCCAGTTGTTGCATGTATGCTTTGGGAAGCTCCTCTTAAAGGAGTTAAGCACGAGATCATATCTGAACCAGTGGGGTAATCAATCCTTCCTCATTGGGAACGATAGAAGATATACACGTATTAAAAACGGTAAACCTTGGATAGACCATTGTCGAGGAGCCTGGGGTCACTTGTCGGTAAACCTTGGATTATTTCAAGGAGCCTTCAAGGGGATTGAGCTTTGTTACTCTGCCCTTGCGTGTGTGTCGGATCGTAGACTGTTCCCCCAGGTATATTTGTTTCATTTGGTAACCTTAGTGACCATAATCTTTAGGATTCTTCCTAAGGTGACGGTGGAGGGAAGATCCCACTGTACCTGGAACAGACGTCGGCTAGACTCACTTGGACTCTCCGGAGGGTTATCTTCACTCGAGATGGTATAGTGGAGAAACTTGCACCGGTCTGTTTCATTAAGCAGGTTGTCGGGGTAATTGTTCCAACCGCCCTTTTCGTGTTAAAATTCTACTAAGTTGGATTTCATCACCAACTAGTGTTTTTAGTACGGAAAGTTACCTGTTTGTGTGTGGTTTGAACTCTTAGATTTTTAAGCGAATGATTCAATTGTTTGTTTCTTAGAGACTTTAGGTGTTTTCATTGAAATTTTTCTTTGTTTTCGTGTGATTAGATAATTTTTAATCGTGGCGGAATTGCCGAGACAATCCCGGAGAATACAAGGGAAACCTCCTGAATATTCACCAGGTCAACTTGAAGGGCTTCGAGCTCTGGTACCACACAGTAGCCGTAGACTAAGATCAACAGAAGCTGAAAGCTCTGCTATTGTAATACATCCTGATCATCAAATACCTACAACAGAATACATTCAAGAACCGATTTCAGTTTCTGAAGTTACTGAAAATATTTCTCCTTCTGGTGAATTATCTGACGAACCTGAAATCTCTGAGCCTGAAACCGAGTCTTCTGTGTTAGAAACATCCTCAAGATTTGTTACACCAACTTCTAGCAATCCAGGTTCACCTAGGGTAAGAAATATCATTATAGAAAATCTTCCCTCTGGACTTATTTCTATTGAAGAACTTACTAATCCAGACGAAGACATATCTCTTCCTAACTCCCCTCAATCGTTAAATCTTAGGGAGCGTGAATCTATTTTCTACAGCCCCATTCGAAATAATCCTTGGTATCTCTCTTTAACAGACTTTTTAGAGAATCCGGGTCTTGCTTTTTATCCACCTCGAGTTCCATTTCATCCTACACCCAGAGGTTATTATCCGTCATCTTTTATGGCTGGAGAGTCATCCATGTTTTCTCAAACGCCGGAATCATTTTTACATGGTGGTCCTTCTGTTCCTTCGGGATATCAGTCTTTGTCTGGTACTTTCTCGAGAGCAACTCCTCAACCCATCGAAAACGTGTTATCATCTGGTCTTGATGGACTTAAAATTGAAACGTCGAACGCAGAACAAATTTTTATGATGTCTGGTAATATTCCCAATCCTCAAGCTCAAGGCAGTCAGTTTCCTTCTGGGGGGCAACCTCAGGGAACTCAGTTACCGCCTGGGGGGCAACCTCAGGGTAGTCAATTACCGCCTGGGGGGCAACCTCAAGGTAGTCAGTTACCACCCAGGGCACAACCTCAAGGTAGCTTTTTCCCAGGACAAACTGTGGATCCATATTATTTTGGGGGGCAACCCCAAGGACAGTACATACCTCAGGGTTACCAACCTCAAGGACAGTACATTCCTCAAGGTCAACCCCAAACTCAATATGCTTCTCAGGGTCCTCAACAACCCCAACTTCAGTACGTGCCTCAAGGTTATCAACCTCAAGGGCAGTACCCAATGCAAGGTTACCAACAGCCTTCTGGTCAACCATCTGTTCAAGGAGCCGGAAATTTACCTCTTAATTATCAACCCTACGTTCAACCAGGTTATGGTCCTTACGTTCAACCTTCTATGGGACAATACCCCGGAACTATGGTGTTGGATCCGTCCCAATATCAATAGCCTTTGCAGCCTAATGTGCAGTTTCCTTATCAACCTGGCCAGCCATTGGTTTTTGGTTCAACCCAGCAACCTGTTCAGCCAGCTATTCAAACTCCTGCAACTAGTTCAGTTCAGTAGAGTGGGCCTAGTACACCTCAGACTCCGCCTCAAACTGCTGCAATTGCTGCAACATCTGTTCAACATGTCACACCTGTTTCTGGAGTATCTGTAGCCCCGAGTTTGGCTACCCCTGTATCCGTGCAAATCCCTCAGGTCTCTGTACCTCAGTCAGGACCTTCAGTTCAGACTTCGGTTCAGATACCTATAGGACAAACCGGTACAAGTACAGTTGTTACAAGTCAACCTCAATTTACGTATCAACCATACCAGGGACAGCTGCAATTCGGTCCCTATGTACAGAATCCAAGCTATCAGTATCAACTGTACCCTGGTTATACTTATCAACAACCTCAGTATGGTCCGGTTCATCCTGGTTTTCCAGGAGGTTACACAATACCTAATGCAAATCCGATTCCTAGTTATCCTGGGTATCCGCCTCCTAGATCTGCTTTGGCTTCTCAAGGTTTTCGTGACCCTAACCGTCAATTACCATTTATCGCAACTTTGGACTTACCTGATTTGACGCGCCTTACAAATGATCCTATTTTTTATTATCAGAACTGGCCGCCAATGCCTCATAAGTTGCCCAGTGATATACCAAAATTTGAAGGTAAATCAGGAGAGGATCCATCGAATCATGTTATGACTTATCACCTTTGGTGTGCATCTAATTCAATCATTGATGATTCGATTCGCTTACGTCTTTTCCAAAGAACCCTTATAGGTCTTGCAACCAAATGGTACATTGAGTTGCCACGAGGCTCGTTTCATAATTTCAGTCAGTTAGCAACATCTTTCTTAACTCATTTCCAGTTGCCTGTCAGATACGACAACGACACAGAATTATTAACTTCGCTAAAACAATCTACGTCCATGTATATTTCTGATCATATTCATGAATGGCGACGTAGACGACGTTTGGTGAAAGTTTATATTCCGGATCAAATTTTGGCAGAATGGTTTGTTAAATCATTATTACCCAAGATCACTGAAGATGTAGCTAAGGCTAGTGTTGTTACTGAAGAGCAAGTAATTGCTCAGGCTCAGTACCTAGACCTCGTCTATACGCAGTCAGGTACTCTACATGAGAAAATTCCCGATCTTCCCAAACAAGGTCAAATAGCTGCTGCTCCTTCAGGGTCTCATGCCACTGATGGTATGATTGGTACAGTTAGTTCTAAAAGTAAGAAGAAATCCTCAAAGAATTCTTCTCCAATTATAACTTTACCTGATTCCCCGAAAGGAGAATCTTCTCCCGAAGTTTCCGCCGACATTCATGTTGTTGAAACATCTACGGCAAAATCAAAATCCAGTGGTAAAAAGAAGGGGAGGAATAAAAACAAAAAGAATTCGAAAGAGAAAACAGATAAAGATGAATCCAATGACGAAAAACGTAAACCTCGCTATCCTTGCTTCATTTGTGAACAAGATCATTTCACGAAAGAATGTCCATATCGAGACGAAGTTACGAAACTCGTTAAAGGATCACAACAACCTGCTGTCTTGAAGGATCCTTTTCCAGTTCAAGATAGTAAAATGATTGGTTCTTCCTCGACTACTTTAGAAGAGCCTATTATGATGATGTCTCATGTAAGGGTTGCGACGCGATCGCAAGATTACGGTTCTAAGAATCTCGTTGATGGCAAAGAAGGAGAGTCTTCTAATGCCAATGCATCAAATACAACTCCTCCTGTTTCCGGTCCGCTACAGATCGAGAAACAAAATCCAGACTTGATAATCAAACCGCCTGCTAAAGGTGTTCTTCGTAAATCAGCTTTCAATCCACATGCGAGAGCTGCTCAGAATTACAACATTGTTGAAGACTTAGATGTTTCTCCTTCAGCAATGTCGGCTTTGGAAGTGCTGCAATCGTGTCCAGCACAGCGTAAATTATTATTGTCTGCCATAGGAGCTGTTGATGTTCAAGATTCTAACCTTATAATCTTCGATTTAGAAAATAGTACACCACGTCTTCCTCACCAAATGGCTTTCCAGATTCTAGTGTTAGTAAAAAACAGACCTATTTTTCGGACTGTGATTGATGAGGGAGCTTCAACGTGTATTATGTCGATTCAGTGTTGGAAATCTCTTAGTTCTCCTACACTTAACCAATCCCGGACAATTTTAAAGGCTTTTGATGGTCGAGGTTTTCAACCTTTTGGTATTTTGCAGGATTTACCCATAGGGGTCGAAGGTAAAATTGTTAATCTAGATGTGGAAGTGGTTGATGCCCCTCTAGATTACAACCTTCTACTGGGTCGTAGTTGGTCCTATGCTATGACTGTTGTTGTCTCTTCGGTCTTTCGACTCATAAAATTTCCATATCAAGGAAAGATCATGACAATAGATCAGTTAACTTATTTCTCGTCCGACCCAGTCCCTATAGAAACAATCCAGCATGTTGGTAAAACGGCTATCCCTTATAAGGATGTTGGAGTAGGTTTGATTAAAGATTCTGGTTTACTAGGAACTTTTTCCTTTCCTCCTCCTAACGTATCGCCTTCTACTGCAACTATTCATATGATTTCGTCAGACACTGTTATGTTTGATGATCCTTGGATTATTCCTTTAGAATCCGAGATAGATTCATTTGATGGCATGATGCCCTTGAGTCCATTTGAAATTGCGTACCAGGCTGTACAGTCATTTTCCGACCCCTCTTCAACCGAAATTTATCCAATGAATGGGATCCAAGAGGAATCGCTTTCTATATCTAGTTCAGCTACAACGACATTTCCCGAACTTGTTCATACAGATGAGCAAATTCGTGAGTTTTTGTCTGTTGATGATTTACCATGGGAAGATCTACATCACCGGTCTTCATTTTTACCTGAATTAGATCATTTTGAAAATGATTTCGCTTCAATTTTTACTGCTGAATATGCCAAGGAACCTCATAATCCATTGCAAAATCCTGATTCTGAGTTAAATTTGGAAAATATATCTAGAACGGTTCCAATTGACATTTCAGTAAAACCAGGAATAATTGAAAACATTCATATAGGTGCTTGTTGTACGGATGAAGGAATTCAGACTTATAAAGCCCTATTTCAAGAATTCTGTGACGTGTTTTCCTGGTCTTATGAAGAAATGCCAGGAATTGATCCATCAATCATCGTTCATGAAATTAAGACTTACCCGGATGCTAAACCTGTTCGTCAACGATTACGTCAAATTCATCCTAGAAAAGCTGCTGCCATAAAAGCAGAAGTTGAAAAATTACTTCGAGCAGGATTCATTTATCCAATTCCCTTAACGGATTGGGTATCGAATATTGTTCCTGTGACTAAAAAACAAGGAATGATAAGAGTATGTATCGATTATAGGGATATTAATCGAGCGTGTCCAAAAGATAATTATCCAACTCCCTATATCGATCAGATAATTGACGATTGTGCTGGCAGTGAATTGTTTTCCTTCATGGATGGCTTTTCGGGCTACAATCAAATAAACATACTCCCTGCAGATCAACCCAAAACAGCTTTCATTTGTCCATGGGGAACATTTGCTTATTGTAAACTACCTTTTGGACTAAAGAACGCTGGAGCAACTTTTCAACGGGCTATGTCTTACGCATTTCATGACATTAAGCACATTGTCCAACCATATCTCGATGATTTACCTGCTCATTCATTACGTAGGGCCGATCATCCCATTCATTTACGAGCAATTTTTATGAGATGTAGGCATTATCGGATAAGGCTGAATCCGCACAAATGTGTTTTCTGCGTAGAATCAGGTCGATTACTGGGATTTGTTGTCTCAAGAGCAGGCATTCGTGTAGATCCATCGAAGGTCGAAGCTATTGTTAAATTGCCTCCTCCTTCGACTTTGCGCCAACTCCAGAGTTTGCAGGGGAAAGCAAACTTTTTACGTAGATTTATTCCTAACTACGTCGAGCTTACAAAGGGTTTTACCCGGTTGTTGAAACAGGACATTGCGTTCTTTTGGGACGAGATCGCTGATCGATCTTTTGATGCACTTAAACACGTGTTGACCCATGCACCGTTATTACATCCTCCCAACTACAACCAAGATTACATTTTGTATCTCGCTGCTTCTCATTCCACCATTGGGATGGTACTAGTTCAGGAAGATGAATCTCACAATGAACATGTGATTTATTATCTTAGTCGGAATCTGCATCCGAATGAAATCAAATACACACATGTGGAGAAATTGGCCTTGGCAGCTGTTCAAGTTGTCCAATGTTTTAGACATTACATCTTGTTACGTAAAACCACGGTAATTTCTAATTGCAACCCTATGATGTATATTTTGACCAAACAATTGCTAGGGGGCAAATATTCCAAATGGATAGTTATCCTGCAGGAATTTGAAAAATCCAAGGCAAAGAAATATTTGGTATTTGCGGAACTGATGTGCGATTTCCCCTCTACTGATACTGAAACAGTGGTTGAAGAGTCCATTGCGGACGAATCTTTGTTTCTCATCAGTACACTTGATCCATGGTATGGAGATATTATCGTTTATCTCCAAACCCAATCTTTTCGGCCTGACATCTCACAAACTCAGCGACGGAAAATACGCTTCCAATCCCAACAGTATAATATCATTGGTGATACACTTTATCGACGTGGAGCGGATTCTGTTTTCCGACGTTGTCTAACTCATGAAGAAGCTGAAAAGGTGTTAAATGACTACCATTCTGGAGCATGTGGCGGTCATATGTCTGGGTATGCCACAGCCCAAAAGATATTGCGTGCAGGTTATTTTTGGCCAACGTTGTTCAAAGATTGTATTTATGCGGTTCGGAAATGCCACAACTGTCAAATTTTTGATCGAAAAATGCGCGCGCCACCCGCTCCTCTTCACCCTATAATTGTTGTTGGTCCTTTCGCGAAATGGGGTATCGATTTTATTACATGTAACCCTCACTCGGCGGGGGGGCATGCCTATATTATTCTAGCAGTAGATTATTTTACAAAATGGGCCGAGGCGATGCCTACATTTTCAGCTGACGGCAAGACTGCTGCAACATTCGTATTTAATCACATAATTGCTAGGTTCGGTGTTCCTCAAGCTATTATTACGGATCATGGAAGTCATTTTTGGAATGTCATGATGACTGAACTGACAGACCAGCTTGGGTTGCGCCACGATAGTTCCACTCCGTATTATCCGCAAGCCAATGGTCTGGTTGAAGCCATTAACAAAGTTTTAGTCACCATGATTAAACGAATCATTGGTATTCACAAGACGAATTGGCATTCCATGTTATTTTTAGCACTTTGGGCATATCGAACCTCAGTCAAAACATCAACAGGTTTCACTCCTTTTCAACTGGTTTACGGTTTGGAAGCTGTGTTACCGATTGAATGCGAAATTCTGTCACTAAAATTAGCCGTAGAATTACTTCCAGCTACGTCTGAAGAGGAGAAACGTTTCTTGTACTTAGCTCAATTGGATGAGAATCGACGAAATGCTGCAATAGCAAACGAGGCTCATGTTAAAAGGATAAAAGCTCAGTATGATAGAAATGTGACCCCTTGAAAATTTTCAGAAGGAGACCTAGTTTTACTTTATGATCAAGCTAACGACAAGGTAGGAGTTGGGAAATTCGTGCCTATGTGGCATGGTCCTTATATTGTGAAACGAAAGTTAGCAAAAGGGGCCTATGAGTTAATAGATTTTGATGGTGTCCCTTTGGATAAACCCAGAAATGGGCTTTATCTAAAGCGATATTATGCTTAAACGAGGTGTGGAGATTTTTGTTAGTTTAGATTTCTTTACTGCTGGTGTGTTTTAGATTAGAAAAGTGTGCCTAGTTTAGAAGTGTGTTTTGTCACTATTACTGCTTATCTGAGTTTTACTCTTGATATTGCAGATGTCGACGTCTCTTCAAACCTACATTGGTTTCGCTGATGGTGCTTGTCGTAGTACATGGAACATTTCTTCCGCAGCTTGGGTTATCTATTCACCCTCTGACGAGTTAGTATCCATGCATGGGGTAAGCCTTGGTCAAACAACAAATAACATTGCCGAGTATAGTGCAGTGATTGAGTTATTATCTGAGTCCATATCATTTGGAATTAGGAGTTTGATTGTAAGGTTGGATTCTGAACTTGTTGTATTACAGCTTAACAGGGTTTATACCATTAGAAATCCAGTGTTATTACGGTTATTTTTGAGAGTTCGTCTCTTGGAACGTGAGTTTGATTACATTGAATATCAGCATATTCCAAGACATTTAAATACATTAGCAGATTCAATTTCTTCTAGTATGATAAATAGACATTTGCAATAATCAAAAGCAGTAAAACAAACAACATTCACATATGTACACAGATAGCCGGCAAAATAGTGATATATCATAGTATAGGAGTGTTTTTCAAAAAATATACATCGTCTTCAATCATAGGTTGGAAACACCTTATGATCGGCAAAAATGATAATACAAAAGTCAAAAATATGAGTCTACACGATCATCCCATCATTGATGGTGATCACGATAAGAAACCACTGCCCGGGCCACCCTGCATAGGAACCTCCTGAAAGGTCCTGGGACTCCAATCACATATCTCTGTAGCCTGAGAGGAATGTCATCTATGCTGGTCTCTGGAATATCTAGAGTCAAACGCTCTAGATGATGCTCCAAATCAGTGAAAATCTCCACTGATTGGCCTGCTAGGGCTGGTGCGGGCGCCACTGGTTGTCTCCTCTCGTAAGGTTGGAGATGAGCTGGTCGATGTGGACCCACGTCTGTATTCAAAAAAAAAAAACTTTTGGTTATTAGTTTTCTAAGACGATAAAAAATTTAAAAAAAATTAGAACTTAGCAAACGTTGAAAAATAATTTTACCTGAATCATCCCATTGTTCCCCTGCAGGGAGAGTCATCTCTCTATCGCCACGGAAATCTATCCCGGCATACGGAAAATCCTCTATCACAAAAATTTGGCGATCCAGCCAACGAAAATATGAAGAAGGGAATCGCACAATCTCAGTACCCTCAATAGCATGACGGGCCATCAACGCGGACCAACGAACCATTCTCGGTTCTCGAGGTCGACCGGCATCAACAGCGATACTCTGTGGAGCTAACAAGGGGATCCTCTCCAGAGCGAAAGAAACGACGATGGATCCGTATCCAAAGTTTTTCAGTTTCCCATTTTTTGCTCTGGTTAGTTGGCCTTTCACATTGGCCAACACAGCTTCACACCAGTTAAAGATGGTGCCGCGAAAACAGTCCACTGCAACACGCATTTGGGAACCAGTAGCTACATGAAGCGCAGCGCTCCCACACAGTTTGGTAACAGTAAAAGCTATAACTTTCAACTCAGGACGGATGATGTGTTTTATGTCAATCCGTTTGTCCCGAGGATTTGCCTGATCATTGCAAAATTCTAGTTGAAGACTAGCGACAGTCTGGCCACCTGGCCTAGTCCCAAACAAGGATACTTGTTTGCCCCTCTTGGACAAACCAGTCAAGAAGTATATATCCTTCAGCTCAATTTCGAGCCGGTGGCCACCAATGAAGAAGCACTGGTCCTCCACGTTCCATCTGTTTACCAGCCATGTTAAGAGCTCTACTTGTGCCCTCATGCCAGAGATGGCCCAGAATTTGTATAAACCACATGCTTTTAATGCCCTTTGTGTGGGAAAATGAAGTATGGCGGCTTCATCCACTTCCTCATGATCACATTCTCGCCAGATAAGCATCTTGTTAATCCTGCAATAAAGAAAAAGGCAAGTTAGAATAGTTTTATTTGAAAAAATTTGGCAAATAAATGAAAAATCAATGTTTTAAAATGGACCGCGCGGGTACCGCACCCGCTCTTTGTAAACAGAGCGTAGGTCCGCACGCGGGCTGTGTTCCGGGTGCGGTACCCACGATTTTTTCCTTTTAGGAAAAAATCGGGGTCCGCAGGTAACCTGTGTCCCACCTGCGGACCCCGCGGGCGCATTTTTGAACCATTTTTTGCCCTAAAAAATCAAACTAAAGCCTAAAAACGAATTTCAAACGGATGAAAAACAAGATAAGGAGGTCGTGGATTACCTGGGACTGACGGTTTTTTATTCCAACGGACGAATTTTCCAGAATCTTCACGGGAACTTTTTTATCCAAAAGCTTTTTACTTTTCACTCTGGAACTGAACGGTAAAAATGAAATAGAAAAAGTCCTTTTTATAAGTTTTTTCGAATGGATGAATTTTTAATTTATTTATTTTTCACTTTAAAAAGGGTATTTTTGAAAGCATTTTTACTTATCTTAAACAGGTATGTGTAATGTTTTAAGTTTTTGTGCAGAAACAGGATTTTTCAGGTGAAATGATCGTTTTTCAACAAAGAGCATACTTTTATCACTTTTTCAGACTCTTTCAAAAATTTTACGAAAAAGCGAAACTTTGGAGTCCTCTTTAAGCCCTTTTCAGACTCTCTAAATATGAAAAGATTGCCGAGTACTTGACTATTTGAACTCGTTAAAGTAAATGAACAGTCGTCCCTTCAGTATAAGTTTACCCCTTTTACGGACTGAAATGGACTATTTACGAAAAAGGTATACATTGACTAAATACGGTCAATAGAGTTCTCTCCCGCATTATTTTATCCTTTTTCGGGCTCGAGAGACTAAATTTACGAAAAAGTACACCCATGGAGTTTTCTTAAGTTTTTCTTCTGACTCCCTAAAATTGAAAAACATCGAGTTTCTCCTATACTGGACTCGTTAAAACTTAACAGTAAAGGACCTGTTTAATTTTCAACAGGAACGAACCACTCCTTCTTAGGGTTCGAATTTTAAACTAAGTTGGATTCATCCGAAGGATGAGCTTATAAACAAGCAAATGTTATCCTCCTCAAGCTTGTCAAAAATAAAGAGGTACTTGCCAGAAATGGTGGGGGAAAAGAGAGAAAAACGAACCTGTTTGTTACATTTTGATTATTCGGAAAACCGTTAACCACTCTTGAACACGACACTTTTTGTCCACCTGGGTTGGGAAATCCTTTGCCTAATAGTTAATCAAACCACATTGAAAGTCTTCAGCCGGTTTCTGGGTATTAGCTTTGGGTCAATTGTCACCAAACCATCTGCAGTGTCGTTATGTGTTCAAGAGGACAGTTCAAATAAACCATTCATCTGCAAAATATCTGTCATCCATTTTTGACCATCCCTGAGTTAGTCCTTGCCAATATATTTTCAAAACTTGATCTATGATTTCGTGTTGTGGGCTTGCCTACGACAGATCACTTTCTATCGACATCAGCACATTATCTAGGAAGTTGATCCAGAAATCGTCAGTACCTTGAAATCTGCATGCCTTAATGGCAGGTTTCTCGCCTTCGACGACAGGTTGCATTATTGACCTTCGATCGAATGATTCCGTGACATGTTCGACTTCAGCTCATTCATTCACATTTCATGGATTGTACTGGGTACTTTGAGAGCCATTGACATTACTGGTGGTTTCTCTCACACTTGTTAATAGTTTACATCATTGACTGGTAATCAAGTGATTTCTACCATGTTCGACTTCAACACATTTATTCACATGGATAGAATCGTACTAGTTCGAGATGCGGAAATCAAGACCCTGGATCTAGTTTCCACCATCCAGGCTGCGAGGAATTTTGTTGTCATCTATACAGTAGACTATTTATAAATAGATGGTTGCGTCCATACTGTGTCTACATATATCTGTACTATGATGTATTCAAAATCATTCATGTATCAGAACGATTTGAGTTAGTTTCTAGTTAGTTTTAATCTGAGTATGGGAATGCCTACCTCAGTGATGACATATATATGTATATATTTTGCATTGAATGTTTTTACAGGTTCCGACTGGGGTGTCCACGGGATGATCTTTGAAATGATAAAGTACTGCACTCTTCATATATGACAGACTACGGCTTCATCTATTCCAGACTTTGCACTTTAGGGGGCAATTTGTTACACTAAAATCTGTCATCCTGACATTTTACTATGAGTATGAGCTCATTATTACTCATACTTCCTCCTTTTGCAAGTCAAACATATCTGCTCCTCATATCAAGCTTACAAAATCAGAGAAAAGTTCCTAAAATCCCCTAAATATTGGTATCGCACTTTCTCTATTCATTACCTGCTGTCCCGCACCTAAAGTTCAGCTTGCCTGCGGAACCATACCGCACGTTCTTTGTGTTATGGGTGCGGACCTCTGTAAAACATAAAAAGGCGAGAAAGTAAAGATAAAAAGTGAATTTCAGATGAATTCTAGAATATTCTAGATGGGAATTTTTGGGAATGGATACGCTTTGAGAAGGTTCATGCATCCCTCACTTGATGGAGCTAACCCCTTGATGTAAGGAGCTAATCCCTTTGAAGGAGGGTTCTATCCCTTCATATTTGGAACAAGAAACCTCCTCTTTTCCACTATAAAAAGAGGCCTTGGGTAGCCTCAAAGGGAGTTCAAGCTTAAGATATTTGAAGTAAAATGCTGTTGAAATTCAGACTTAGTTAACTAAGACTTTCTGTGAGGTTAAATCACTCATCTCTATTTGTCTTGGTTCAAAGAGTGCAATGCTTGTCAAATTAGAAGAGATTCCTGCTTCAGACCCCGGGAAGACCTGCACGACATCAAGGCACAGGTTGTAAAGGTTTTCTTAATTTGAATTTAATACAAATATACTCATTTCTCTCATTAAACTGTCTATTTATGGTTTATTTCATAAATTCCTTGATCATTATGATAAACATGGTTTATAATAATGTCTATACAGGTGCTGTGTAATCTTTTTGCTTGTTTGTGACTGCAGATTCACGAGGAACGTTCTTTCAAGTGCACGGGAAGGACTTCAATGATATCAAGCAAGTGCTGGACATAAGGTAGGCCCTACACCTATATAGTATTCTCATGAATCTTGTATGCTTAGAGAGAGATTAGTATAATTGGCTGTTTGTTGCTAGTTACTTTTAGTACTAGAGAGATCGGTCTTGTCCGCAAGACGGATTAATCTACACAACAAAGCCTCCTAAAACTTTCCAAATGCACATTTCGACTTTTCAACCATAGGAGCATAGCACTGTGTTTTGAAATGAAATTTTATGCCAGGAGCGTAGCATAGGATGAGGAAAAATGGGTTTTCTTACAACAGTGTTTTGAAGGCCTTCTCAATGTCGGAAAAGGCTCTGTGATGGAGCGTTGGAAAGCCATTGAAGTATAATTTTCAGATCTACCCCTGGTTCTCTAATCTGACCTTTGAAACCTATCCAAAAAGTTAAAATTCCAAAACTGGTAGGAGCACAGCACATGTCCTGAAAAACAGGCAGAATGATGAAAAATTAGGTGTTTTTGACCCTTTTGGAGGACCAAAACAACTCCAATTGATCTAAAACTTTGTGAGAATGTTTTATGAATGATGAGGAACCCAAAAATGCAAGTTTTTCCTCCTGAATATGCCCTGAAAAAGAGCGTAGAAAAAAGTGTGCTATGCTCCTAGACTCAAAATTTGCAAAAAAAACAAAAACTTGTCAAAATTCTCCCAAATTTGGTGGAAGCATGCCTAATGGGTCTTGGGTGACCTGTAGATAAGCTTGAGCCAAAATACTAAGGTTATCTTGGCTCTTTTCCTTTTTTAGTGCTTGGATCTCAATTTGGGCCTTTTTGAGTTTTGCCCTTGCAAATTGGTTTCTTTGGGCATAATGCTTGGTCATTATTCTTTGTAAATCCAAGTATTTATTTTCCTTCTCTAGCTTGGCCTCAAGGTGCATGTTAGCCTTCTCAGGCCATGATTCCCTATCATGTTCAATTTCCATTGCAAGGAGTTCATGGAGAGAAAGTTGTTCTACTTGGGTTGATTCTTCTTCCCCCTACTTTGCCAATGCTTTCTTTAGACCCATAGTTCGAGGCCTCCTTCTAGTTTGACCTTCCTCATCACTACTCTCCTCATAAGTGTCCATGAAATCTTCCAACTTCACTTGTGCCCTTTGAGCCTCTTTCCAATACTTGAGTGTTCATGTTTCATGGATGCCCTGTTGGGCACTCATTTGCTTGTTTTGCATCTGATAGAAGTGAAGGGCATATTTTGCGATTTCTAATTCAACTTCCAAGTCCTAGATTTGTGCATTCCTATCTTGGAGGAGGGAGTTTGAAATTCTTGTTTCATTCTCATTATCATTGTCTATGTGAATAAGTTCAAAATCTCTTTCTTCTTCATGATCTTCCTCTTCTTCTTCCACTTTTTGCTTACCTTTGTCAATATTCTGAGTTGAGGATGGCATGGCCCCTTGCCCTTTAGAGGTAGAAAACACATGCCTCTCTTCTCTTTCATAGGTAAGAGGGAAAGGTGTAATAAGTTTCATTTGGATATCTCTGTCATTAGTGGCATCAAGAGTGATTTTCTCCTTAGTAATGACCCCTGCATGTGTGTTTTCTTGTTTTTGTTAATGGCTACCTTTTTGAGAGGCACTTTCATTTTCTCCCATGCTAGTATCACTACCTTGATCTTAATCATTGTCATCTTCCTCCATGTCCTTTGCATTTTCATCCTCCATGTTTGCAACATTATTATTTACATTGCCATTTTCTTTGTTGTCATGGTTAGAGGTGTCCTCCTCACTACTTTGGTGCATTTTCATCCTCTTGGTTTCCCTTTGAGTTCATGGGATTACTACTGTCACTTTTGTTAGGGCTATTAGTTATTAGGTTTTCTTCATCATGACTTTCATTAGCCACTTCACTGTTTGGCCCAATGTATTCATTGTTTTCATAATTTGACTCCTCATTATCATTGCTTTCATCTGCCTTTTCTTCACTACTCTCTTTGTCTTCATAATCTGCCTCTATTTTTCCATCATCCTCAATCTCTGTATCATTTCTTGAATTTTCTATTGGGTCACTGTCATAGGAATATTCATTAGTTTCTCCTTCAGTTTGACTGTCATTTTCTTCTTCATGACTATCACTTGTCTTGGTTTCTTCTTCATCTGTTTCTCCTTCTTTTTTTGGCTCACTTCCTTTGTCACTACCCTCTTCCTTATCAACACTTTCTTTATCTTGTTCTCTGTTGTCTGGCTCACTATAGTCACTGTTTTTCCCACTGTAATCTCCTTCAAACTCTATCTCTTCTTGACTGCTATTTTCATCTTTGTCACTACTCATTTTATCACTGCTATTGGGCTCACTGTTTTCTTCTTTACCTTCACTATTTTTCTCATCAAAATCTACCTCTGTCCCTGGACTATCATTGGTTTCTTCATCTTCATCTAGCTCACTGCCTTTTTCTTCTTGTTCAATTTTTGGTTCATTGCCTTTGTCACTACTTTCTTCTTTGTCCTCTTCCTCATCATAATTACTTTCTTCACTTTCATTTTCCTCTCCCTCAATATTTGTTTCTTCGTCTTGAATGTCATTTTCTTCTTGACTGCCATGTTCCTCTTTGTCACTACTTTCTTCCTCTTTGTTACTACTTTCTTCATGTTTTGAGTTTTTAGGAGAGGGCGAAAGAGGGAGGTTTGTTTGGGGAGAATATTCATCTGAAGAGGATGAATCATGGTTAGTGGGGGTTTATGTAGGAGTTGAGGAAGGTGGATGGGATGATGAGGGTAAAATTTTCAGAGGAAGAGGTTGTGGATTTGTGAAAACACCATGGGCGATGAAAAATTCCCATGGGATACCCTGTTTCTCTAATTGATGCAACATAGTCATTTTGATGAGGGAATGATGGAAAATACTTTGAATTTTTTGTGAAGGATGTCTCCTTTGAAAAATGGATGACATTTTATCAATACTTTTATAAAGGTAGTAGGGAAAATGCAGGAGCTTGGCCTTAGTGAAATGCATGAGTAGTCTTATGTGGTAGGAAGAGATTCTGGAAAACCTACCCTCACAGGTGAAGTATTTCATAATGATTTTCATTAAAGGATCATATCTGTCCAACAAATGAGAAAAGGGGAAAATATTTTTGCAATCAGCTTGGCAACTTGGTTTTAAGAAGGGCTGATAATGGCTTAGGTCCAGATACACCTGTTTGAACCATTTTTCTCCCATGCAATTTATTCCAGTGGCCATAGATATTGCATTGGTGGTCAGCTCAAAATTCACTCCAGCTAGATGTACTTGGTGGTCATGGAGGCTAAGGACAAAAAGTTTGGTCAACTGAGGGTGACATTGGACTCTCTGTACTTTCTCACAGAAATCAAGACAACCTACCTCTCTGAAATATGCAACAGTGGTAGGGGAGGCTCTCAATTCTTTGGTGCTTTCAGGCTCAAACCTATTTGATTTCCCACCCTTCCTCTATTTTTCTCTAGGCCTTTGGCCTCTCTCGCCACTGTCAACATTGCCTTCTCTAGGCATTTTGTCCTTTTCTCTTGCCTTTAAAAAGAAACCCTGAAAACTATTTGTAAAAGGATATGGGGAGGGAAAGTGAGAAGTTAATGAGGAAAGGCAATGATCTGCAAATTTGGAGAGGAAAAGTGGATTGAATAAGGACACCTTTAGCCTTGATGTGTTTTTAGTGTGTAGATGGATGGGTGCTTTTTCAATCAGCAATACTTGCAAACATGAGGACCTAACCTTTCTTCCTTTAGGGTTTTTTTTCTCTTTCTTTAAGCTCACCCTTCACATTTCTTTATAATTTTACCTTTAGATAATATGAAAAGGTAGAAATTGTCTAAATATCTCTCAAAAACCTCACATCTGAAGCCATAATACACAGGAACGCAACATGGGCAAGTCAGGTGGCTTCTGCACGACTTGTCGAATTTTCCCTAAACGCAATGTAGGAGCGTAACACGGGCGAGGCCTGAACGGGTAGTCGGGTCCTCCTGGGCAACCCTAAACGGACAGGAGCACAGTGCAGACTGTCGGGTTGGGCGGCCTTTTCACGAGGTGTCAAATCAGGCTTTGATAGATGCCTATGCGTAGCACGCTGGAGTGTCGGGCGCCCTCTGCACGAGGTGCCGGGCAACCTCTGCACACCTGGGCACATAGTGTAGTGGGGTTTCGGCTCCTTCGGGCGAAGACTGCACACCCAAAAGCGCAACGTCGAGTGGTCGTGCATGCGGTCGGGTTAGGCTATGGCCCTACCCGCAACGCTGTTACACATTCGTGCAGTGTCCCTTTGAAAATTACACAGGCAGCATGCATAGGTGCGTAGCAAAGCCTTTCAGGAGCACAGTGCAAAGGTTTTTTCCCTAATAATTGACAGAAAACCCTGATCTCTTTGCTTGAAAATTTTTCTCTCCTTCTTGCATATGAAAAAATTATTTTAAATGATAACCACAGTCTTTCATACCCTTGGAAAAATAATTAAGACCAAGAACCCCCTTTACTAATGTTTTCGTTTTGGTCTTTTACCTTCACTGATATATATATTTTTTTTTTCTGCTGTGTAGGAGGTGATTTAAGCAAAAAATGACCTTTTTTGGATGTTTCCAAACACATCTTTTTTCCTTTGGCCACTTTTGTTTATTGCAGGTGCCATAATAGAGTGTTTTGTTTTCTTTGTAATTCTTTGGAATTTTGGCAGCTTTATTCACTTACTCAGCAAACTCATGATTTGCTTGGTTTTTCCATTTTGACACTTTGAACTTACGATCTCTTTCCTTTGACCATTTTGATGGATATTGATTGTACTTGAGAGTTTTGTCTCATTCACATTCATACTTTTTTCAATCTATCTTTTCGATGCAGTGAAAAACAAAACCACTTTTATCTTATTTCAACCATGGAGGCCTCCTTTCAAACGTCCTCTGAAAGCCTTCTGACTTTATAATGGATTTTTATGACCTTTAGGTCACTTTTTCCTACCTTTCTAGACTTCTAGCTTTTAAGGGCCTTTTTCATTTTCTTATTTAACATTCCTAGAAACTTTGGTTTTATGTTTGATGGTGCTGATGCATCTCTGTCCCTTTTAACCTTTTGCATGGACCTCTTGTTTCGCAACACCTCATAGCCAATTAGTCATAAAACCACTAATACTCTTTTTTAATTGGGCATGTTTTTTCTCTTCTGCTGTGACTTTCCTTGAGGAGTTTGGCTTCTCACCTTGCCTTTCTTCTGCTAATAACCATCATAAACCATTCCTGCAGAAATGTTTCAAGATAGGAAATTGTCTTTTTTGCAGAATTTATGCTCTAGTCTAGGAGGTCCTTCCTTGAAGGCTTTTTATACCCTCTGGACAATCATGAGCTCACCTTCTTTTTCATTTGATTTCACCTTTGGGCACATGTGAAATAGTGAGTCTAGAAAGCCAAAGAAATGCATAACCTAGGAGATCCTACATGACCTATTGGGATATCTCTTGAACTAGGTCTTTGGCTGAACACTTGAAATAGGGTTTGGAGGTGAAAACAAGATTTTTGTAAACCTTTATGCATTGTAATCCTATAAACTGATAACTTTGATTTATCTAAAGATCCTAGAAATTCAGTTTAATATCATCACTACTTGAGGAACTTGGTGAATAGGGGAAAAGGTGTAGGCTATTTGGCAAACCAAGGTGTAAAAATAGAATGCTTAGGCAATAAGAAGCAGAGTGGTAAATTTTAAGGTGGAAAGCATAGTGAGAATGAGGGACATAAGCCCATGATTTGGTCTTTTGGGAGTGATATATTGGCCATGCCTTGGTATATTAGTAGAATAGTAAAAAATTATCTCAAGGGTAATGAAGGCAGTGAGATTTCTTAGAACTCACAAAATTCATGAATTTTGTTTCTAGAAATCTGGGATAAACATTTAGTCATCTACAAAGGAAAAAATTATTGATGACTAACAGTGGCTCCACTTGGGGTGGGAAGCTCCTTTTTAGGAGGTGTCCAGAACTTTAGATCTCTTGGTTTATGAAGACCAGTGCCTTATCCATTGGGCAGACTTTTCTTATTTTCATTTGCAGCTGCTTCTTTGAAGTAATGATCTCAATGATCTAAAAACATGATTAGCTCAACTTCATATTTACCTACTCAAACTGCTGTCCTAACATTTTTTCTTCCTTGGGTGCACTTGAAATGGCAGACCCTTGAAATCCTTTTATTTTGAAAGTAAAAACAAACTATCTACTTCTACACTTATTTCTTCCAAGAGTTCAGATTATGCTAGTGAACTCTTCTTATTCTCTACCTAGACTATTTTACTATCAAGATTAAGCAGTATGATAGAATTAATTCTCTAAGCTATCGACACGAAATTGAAAACATGATTTGAACCACGATTAGACAATCTGATCCATCATGACTTGTGGCATTGAGACAAGCTGCACACAAACATTATTTAAATAAAAAACAAAACTAGAAGGTATGAGGGTTGTGTTTTCATCTTTAGTTAATGATCTCTATCCTTCTCTTTGGTTCATATTTAAGCATGTGGAACTAGTATCTTTCATTCCTAATATATAATTTTTGATAAGTCAATTTTGAGTGATTTGACAAGCTCTCTTTCACTAACTTATCAACAATAAATTGAAAACATGTTTGGCCATGATTAGGCTAGATGACTGAACAAGACCTTCTTTTTTTTTTAGAACAAGTAGTGACATTTTTGCTTGCACACTTTCAGTACTAATATTTTTTGGGTATGGAACTGTACCTTTTCTTCAAATCTACCCTCATTTACTCTCTTTCTTTGTTTTTGTATTTTTGCAATTTTTCTCATGCAATTTTTATGTACAATGAATGAAAAATTTCAAACTAAGGGTTTTTACAGCAATGGTACTTAAGCATCCTGTCTTCATAAGGATCTACTATCATTCTTTGTATATTCAGCTCTTGAAAAGAGAAATCATAGTTACCCCCATTTGAAAGCATGGTATAAGAAAGTTTCCAAAAATTTTCAAACAAGAGATGCTCTCCTTGGTATTTCCTCTTCGAGTCTTGCTTCCAAAACTTATGTCTGTCAAAGATACTCCTTAGGTAAAAAATGTACTCTTTATCAACTTTACAACAGATAATGATGTCATCTATGTATATCATAGTGAAGAAGTTTGAAACAGGGGCCATAGCTCTTTGGAAGGTGTCTTCAGCACTCCTTAATCCAGGAAGCATTTGGCCAAACATGTAATTTCTCCAAGGAACTTTGAAAATGGCTTTATGTTGATTGATTGGAAGAGGTATCATCTGATGATAACCTGAAACACTATCATGTAAAGACATTTTGTTAGAAATTCCTACCCTTTGTATAGGATGACTTACATTGGGAAACATGTATTTGTACTTCATGGAGGTTTTATCTGGGTACCTAAAGTCTATACATAGCCTGAATCCTCTGGATTTCTTTGTTAGTGACACAATTTGTCCAATGATTTCATTGTTTCTTTTGGAAGGAGATCTCCTTTGAATAATGCCTAAGTCACAAAGCTTTAAGCTTTCATTTCTATATATGCAAGCATCCTGAAACGTCTTGCATAGCCTTATGTATTTCCGTTTTGTATGTAATGATAGAGTTCTGGATAACTTGATTATTTTTGGTATTGCTAGGCTGCCCACATTATACTCTTCTATATCATTTTCAGTAGACACTCCTTTAGGATCCACAAAAATATTTGTGAGAGTGAACAGTCTTTCTGAAGGGACAAAACTCTTTGATGCTAAGGTGTCTATGTAAGGTAAGAACATAAGATTCTTTTGACCTAGATTCCCAAAGATTTTTGTTATGTGAGGGTATTTCAGCACTTCTGGATTGGAAAAAGGAACAAGTTCTGTCTTTGAGGTTTTCCCTTTATTTGAGCAACTCGTTTCAGATTCTAAACTGATTTTTTGTTTTGAAATTTCATTTTCAGTTTGCAGGAAGTCAAGTTCAGTTTATCATCATGTGGTTGTTAAGGGTCGTGATATTTCTGATTGTCGAACTCATCATAGAGGGATTTATTTGACTGTTGTAGTGTGCTTATATCTGTCTCAACTTCATTACCTTCTCATCAATGTCCTCTTCATTATATAAGATGAAAGAATCAAGGTCTGAGTGAATGGAGTACATAGGTGTGTTGTTCGGCCTATCTAGGCTACTTACCATATACTTCATGTGGGACTCCCAATATAACCTCCTGGTTTGGCTAAAAACAGGGATAGTGGCATATGACATGTCAAGTTGGAGGTTTCCCTGAAGTTTAGCTCCCCAAGATCTGGACAAAATCATGCCATACTTTGGGGGAATGTCAGCAACAAATATGTCCATAACTAGACTCTTAGCAGGTATTTGTGCTAGATTGACACAAATATCCTTGATTAGGCCAAAACACTTGACTTTGCTCGAATCGAATGAGTACAAGTCCTTGTAAGGCTTAGTTATTTCTAGGCCTAATCTATCCATCACAACTTTAGGCATGAGGTTGTGTGAGGCACCATAATCTAGCATAGCATTGTGTAATTTTTTTTCATGTATGTTTATGCTAACGTAGAAAGGAGGGACAGGTCCTTCTTGGTATTTTCCCTCAACTTCGAGACCAAATAATAGTTCTGGTTTTTCATCTGTCAAGTTTAAAGTATCGATATCATTCCCTACGTTTAGAACTTTTAGAACTTGAGATTTGTACGTTCCTTGGGTAATTAGTTCAGTGAGAGGCATGGTTATCTTAATTTTAGCAATCTCTCCTTCAAAGCTGAAAGGCATTTGTGTTTTAGACATATTTACATCAGTTTTATCAGCCATAATTTTTTCTACATTTTTAATTTGTTGATTTTGATTTGGGGCTTTAGACAATAATTTTTTTTCAGGGCCACTAGTAGAGGTACTAGGGCAGCTTGTGTCACCACTTGGTTGGCTTTTTTTGTCTTTATTAGGATCAGTTTTCTTAGCCATGGTGTTGGTATTGTTTGCTGTTCTTTTAAGAGTGTTTTTGGGGGTTTTCCTAACAGCAGTGTCCAAGTTGTTCTTCTTGGAGTTGTCTTGGTTTTTCTTACTCTTAAGATCATATTGCCTATGGAATTCCATTATGGAGTTTTCCAATCCCAACTCGTAGTCTTCAGAATCTTCATAGCTTGTTTCATTTATATTTGAGGAGAAGAAACCTTGTTCTTCTTTTGTGAGAAAAACATCACCCTCGTTATCGAAGCCTATTAAGTTTACATGATTTTCATCTGGTTGTTCAATATCTCTTTCCCCTTCATCTACATAGTTATCTTGGAATGGTGGCCTAATTTGTTGATAATTTTCCCTTTGTCTGATTTGGGGTGGGTCTCTTCTGAAGTTCTGATTCTGGTTTATGTTTTGGGGATTTGGTTGGTTCTCCCTAGGAGAAGCTCTTTCATTTATGCTTATTATTTCCATCATTCTCTCCATGGTTCTAAGTAGGCTGTCAATATTGGAATCAGATGAGGAGGTTAAGGGCATGGTTTCATCTTTGTAGGTTACCCTATTTTCTGATCTCAGCCTAGCTCTCTTTTCATTTAAGTTGGCCTCTACACGTATAGCTCCCTTTTGCATGTCTTCTATAGTTAGGGGCTCTCTTTCTCTTAGCTGATAGGACATGTCTAGGTCAAAACCTTCCAGAAATTTAGCTAAGGCTAGGCCTAGTGGGGGTTTCATATGAGGTGGGAGGGAATTATAGACACTGTTAAACCTGGTGCAATAATCTTAGACACTCTCCCCTGCATTCTTCTTAAGATTTTTATATTCATAAAGGATTTGGAGGGGGTTTTTCTTGATTTCCCACTTTTTTATCAAATTTTGGTAAAGGGAAGGGAGATCATGTATGCTATTGGGAGTCAAGTTCTTATACCATTTTTTAGCTTCTCCCCCTAGGCTTTGGGAAAACATCCCCATATTCATGGTTTCCTCTTTTAATTCCATGTAGTCAAAAGCATCATTTATTCTATCTTAATGCTGTTGGGTAGTGGTAGATTCAGCCCTAGTGAAGTGAGGGATTCTAGACTGATAGTCATTAGGAAAAGGTACCAAAGTTTGTAGTAAAACCATGGGGGGCATACCAAGCTGCCATGCTAGGAGCTATTAATGGATTTAAAAGTGGAGGATTTTTGAGGGGAGGTGTAGGATGAAGTTGGGTGGTTTGCACAGTGGTAATATGGATGGGTGTTGTGGAGGTACTTGGACCATCAGATTGATTCGGAGCCGGTTTGGTATGGAAAGAGCTAAAGTGGTGGAGAAGCTAATAATCAGGTGTGGTGGAAGGAGAGGATTCTCTACTAGAACTCTGTTGTAAATCTATGGGCTCGAGGTCAGTATGGTCAATCTAACTTTGTGACTTGGTTCTGAAAATGTTTCTCACATGGTGCAAGTCAAACTGGGGATCTTGCAAGGTTGTGAGTTGTTCAGGTACATAGCTTGCTTTGTGAAGGGTCCTAATGGTAGTTAAGTTTCCAGTTTTAGAAGTTTGCCACAAAATCCTTTCTGGGTTGTCAACTATAGTAGGAGGGTTTGGGTCGGGATGAGATCTGGTTCTAATTCTTCACAAAGCTAGATTTCAAACTCAAAATTTAGAGAGGCTGAAATTTTTTTGAGCTTTTTTGAAAAGTTTACCTCTCTCATTTTTTGCTAAACTCACACAATGTGTGATTAGATCTCTAAAATTCTAGGGGTTGTTTTGACATAGTCCTAAGGGAGTTTATGGATACTAGCGAAGTGAGAAGGCCTACTAGAGGCAAGTGGAGTCACCAAGTGGATGCTTTTAGTTATTTTTGAGGATGTATGTCTATGGTCCACCACCAATAACTGACAAAAACCAATATAGGAATATTTTGGGGTTTTCTGAGTTCCTCTTAAGTAACTCTAAGATTTCTATCAGTGTACTACAGTTGGGTCATCATTTTGCTAGGATGGTGAAACAACCAGGTTCTACTCTTGGCTATCAGTTGAGTTCTCTATTATTTGACGAAGGTTTCTAAAGTCCAAAGGGATAATTAGTTTTGTTGGAAATAGAAATGTTGTCATTGATGGCGAGAGATGGCAAAGGAAGAACACTGAGCGGCAACAAGGCAAAGGAGATGGCAAAGGAGGAACACCTGAGGCAGCAACAAGACAGAGAGCAGCATAGCAGCAAGATGTAGAGAGGGTCAAGCAGCAGAGACAGGGTCATTTAAAGAAGCAGAGGCAGCAAAAGGAGAATTAAGGAGTAGCATCAGTCTAGGAGCAGATGAAACAAAGAGAGCATAAGACAAGTAGAGCATAGAAGAAACAATGGAGGCAGCAAATGAAGGCAGAGGAAGCGAATATAACAGAGGCAGAGTCGTTATCACTGCAGCAGAGACAGAGGCAGAGGCAAAGCGACAGGAGCAGCAGAGACAGAGGCAGAGGTAGAGCTGTTATAATTCTGAGAATCGCCCAACCCAGAGGACAGATATAAAATTCCGAGAATCGCCCAAGCTGGCAGATACAGTCGTATGTATAATTCCGAGAATCATTACCCGATGGGCGTTACATATAACATATAAACCATATTCTGGGAATCGCTTAACCCTTTGGCAAAGTATACATATATGTTTGTTATATTATGGAGCGCACAAAACGAAGTTTTAGATGGTGGGACCTCTCCCCAATCGCAATCGGAGATCGCAAGGGCAGCGGAACATCGCAACAGAAAGTTGCGATTGCGATCGAAGGCCGGACCCGATCGAGTTATATACCACAGTTAATTGCTAATCACATCCGAGTTCCCAATCGCATGTATTTTGTAAAACGCTGCGATTGAAATGCCGGACCCGATCGAGTTATATACCACAGTTAATTGCTAATCGCATCCGAGTTCCCAATCGCATGTCTTTTGTAAAACGCTGCGATTGAAATGGCGGACCCGATCCTGTTATAAGCAGGATTTAATAGATGCAAATCGCATCCGTGTTTTGATCGCAATCGGAACTTTTCTATTATGCGCCCCGATTGCATTTGTTTGAAGTTCCGGACCTGATGGGTGTATAAACGGTGGTTAATACATATTTGAGTTACGGTCAAATCGCATCGGCACTGGTCAATCGGAACATATGTTAAATACTTGCGATTGCGATTGAAGCCCGGACCCGATGGGCTTATAAATTATGACTAACAAATGTTTCAGTTCCATGGTCAATCGCATCGGAGGTAAAGTGGAGGGCGATTGTTTATATAAAATAATTGCTGTTAGATATATAAAACATGGTTGCGGTTGTATTAAAACATGCCGCGTGGTCTATAGACCCACGGGCCTCAGCTTAACGGGAGGGCGATTATTAATGTAATACAATTGTAATATATGTATGTTCTGGCCTGCGGAACTCGCCACATCAACAAGACACTTGCTGCATGTAAAGGATTGAATTACAGTCAGCAGATTCATTTATATATAAAGCGTTGGTATAAAAATAAAATAAAAATGCAGTTCATAAATTCAGGAGTTACGCAGCAGCCATAAACAGAAAGGCATACAGAGAAGAGAAAGGGACAAAGAGACAGTTAGAGAAAAGACAAATGCGCAACAAGCCAAGAGACAAAATGAGTGAGCTGGAGTTCACATTGTAATTCGAATGTAAATGTTTTAATTGTTTTTATTGTTTGTGATGCATTGGCAAGTCTCCGGAAGAGAGCAAATATCCCACTGTAATATTAAAATAAGCACCTACAGTTACATTTTTCTCAGTAAGCTGAAAAGAGATGAGAAGGCAGAAGGCAAAGAGACATGACTGTCCATTTCGAATTCCCAGTAGAATACAAATAGTCATGAAGCTATCTTGTATAAAAGGGGGTAATATCCAAGAGGAGAGTTTGATGAAAATAGAATGAGAAGAGGAGAGAGTGTGCAGCAGAATTGAAGATAGTTGAAGAAAATAAGCAAGCTGCAAGAAGAATGTGAATAAGGAGGAGCTGAGCAAAGAAGAAGAAGGGGCTGAGCAAAGATGATGCAGGTCTGATATAAGAGTTGATGAACATCAGAGAAGAAGGTACAAAACAGAGCTGATATCCAAGGTAAATCAGCAAGTGTTTTTCTTTTGAAAGAGTAAGGAAGTTGGAGCTTCCCTATCAAGTTGTAGCTTGATAGATGTCAGTTGTAGCCGACTGAGGTAGGAGCCTCCTGTAGGTTGGTGCCTGCAGAAAATAGATGGGAGTTGGTGCTCCCACATCAAGTTGTAGCTTGATAAAATGTCAGTTGTAGCTGACTGAGGTTGGAGCCTCCTGTAGGTTGGTGCCTGCAGAAAATTGATGGGAGTTGGAGCTTCCTTGCAAGTTATAGCTTGCAGAATTGAGGATAGAGCCTCCTGTAGGTTGGTGCCTGCAGAAAACAGTGGTGAGAGGGAGTTGGAGCTTGCCTTTGCATCACAACAATAATAAGATGTGGTTTTCTCCCTTTATGGGTTTCCACTTATATCTGGTGTCTCTGTGCATGATGTTTATTTGTTGATGTGGTTTATCTCATCTTCTTAATACTTGCTTCTCTCATATTCAATCTTCTATTACATTAACAAATCTGTTTGATAGTAATACTTGTTGCTCACAGATTAAGATTGCTCACATATTAAGTTGACCATGAAATGAAGGTGTAAATAAGATTTAAAAGAAAAGTATTAAAAGTCCATGTATGTGTTAAACTGATTCACCCCCCCCCCTCTCAGTTTAAATAAGGGTTCAACAATTGGTATCGGAGCCAAGTTCCTTTGGTGTAAGCTTAATAGCTTGAAGGAGATCTGGTTGAGTCATGGACTATCAAAATGTACCTGTGCTAAATACAACTAACTTTCCTGAATGGAGAGATAAGGTTAAGACAGGATTTATGGCTGATGATCCAGAGGTATGGAAGCTTGTTTGTGATGGTTACTCCACAGACTCACCCACAGTGAAAGAACAATAGAGGAATGCTAAGGCAAAATGTGTGATATATGACAATCTTCATAACAAGGACCTTGAGTTGATAATGGATTTAACCTCTACAAAAGAAATCTGGGATAGACTGCACTTCATACATGGAGTAGACACTAAGGACTGCATTGACAAGAAGGATAAGAGAATTAAGAAAAAGAGAAATTCATGTCAAAAAGAAGATTCTCAATCAAATGAAGTACCTGCTACTGTGAATGGTAGTAAGAACCATGAAGAAATTGCAGCTGAAGAAAGGGCCAAACTTGACACTGCTTTGACTGAAATAGAAAGATTGAAGAATGAAAACAAAGACCTTAAGACAGTGATGCAAATATGTGATGAGAGAGAATTTGAATATAAGAAAGAAATTGTTGGCCTGAAGACACACCTTGAAGAAGCAAGGAAGATAGAAGACACTCTGCTGCAACAAATGAGAAAGAAAAGTCAGGAATGTGAAAGATTGGAAGAAGAAGTGATGAGCCTAAGAAAGAACTTAGAAAAATCCCAAAGAGAACTACTAATGAATACACCTCTAATGAAAAGCTCTAGACAGTTGGACCAAATTCTCAATGCTCAAAGACCACCTCACATAAAGGCTGGGATAATATATGAAGGGGAAACCAGCAAGTCCAAGATTGAAGATAAAAGGAATGTCATTTTTGTAAAGGCAACAAAGGAAGATGAAGCAGCTCAGAAGATTCCCACTGAAGAAGAAGCCAGCAAGAACAAGATTTGTAAAGAAACAAACATAACCAAGCAACAACATGAGAAGACAAATAATGAAGGGATGAAACAATCAGCTACTAAAGGCTCACATGCTCCTAAGGATGAAGTGAATAAATTTGGAAGTTGTCAAAGGAGGTTCTTTCCTCCTATGAAAAATAGCACATGTTTCTCTTGTCATAAACCAGGACATAATGCAACACAATGTAAGAGAAGGTCTATCATATCCAACCAGCAAAAGATGCAGCAAAAGAGAAGAACCCCCCAAGCAAGCAAAGGGAAAAGACAATCTTCCACCAGGTATACAAATCATTTCCATGGCTACTGTTATGCATGCAATGAATTTGGACATAAATATGTTGATTGTAAATTATGTTCAAAAAGGGGAATGAAATATTATACATCAGCTCAAATGCACCTTGGTAAAATAAGATGTTATGTATGCCTCAAGCGTGGTCACAAAGCTAAAGACTGTAAACTGCCATATATATTAAAGAACTCCAAACAGATGATGAAATCCAATCCAATCAAACAAAACTATGAATCAGAAAGGAGTGCAGACATTATGATGAACCCCAATAGAGTATGGAAAGAAAAGAGAAAAGGGGAGCCTATCATCTCAATAACATAATAAATCCGCCATAGTCTCAGGGGGAGTTGCTCTAGGAAGCAAAGCAAAAATCCATCCAGTGACAAATATGAAGCAACATCCCAGGGGGAGAGCAGTTCATATATTTACCCCATGAAAGTAGTCTAAGAAGATCTCCTTGGAATGATAATAGCTATGAGATCAGTAAGAGAAAGGAAGTTTCTCTAACAGAGATCTATGGAAGAAGAAGACCATCTGAAACTCACAATAGCCAGCAAAATTGTTAGAAGGAGAACAGAGGCAGCAAAGGCTTTTGACTAGTTAAATCCTGTGACGAGAATTCTGTATGAATGAGACCCTGTAGCAGAATATTTATAAGAAATTCATAAGAAACCTCTGCATAAGAATAATCGAAACCGTGTTATGTATGGTGGAAATCGGCAAAGGTTATGTATGGTGCAAGGGTTGTGAATGGTGAAGCGGAACCATAGTCAAATGCGCAATGTGAATGGTGGAGCGAAACCTTCATGAGTGGGTTCGAATCATTATAATATACTGAAAAACGACTATTTAATAAAGAAGACCGGAACCTTGGTGAAACACTGTAGCAAAACCACTTATGGTTTCCAGATTATTTCGCACCACTTTTGGTATGGAGGCAGTATTATCTAGAGGGCTAGCGATTCCATAAGATTGTTGACACGTGGCATAGGTGGTATTGGAAGCCACCATTTAACCTGCGATTTCGCAAGTTAACGTCAGTACCGGGACACCGAGCGGAATTTCTCAGGACCGTTGATTTGAAAAGGGGACATCCGGCGGTGACTATTCGATGAAGATACGCGAAGTTTAATAAAAGTGCGCGGAAGATAGAGGAGGTACGGTGCATAGGTGGGCCAGTCCGAAAGTCTTATTATAAAGTTTGTTTTTCAAAGCATGGAGTATTAATACAAGGTCGGGCGGTGAACTATAAAGCGAGCGGTATATTCAAATCTTCAAAGGTTTGTTATGAGGTCTAGTTGCGATTATTAAAAAGGCATCAAGAAGCCATGATAACAGTTGAATTGGCATATAAAGCAATGTATAAAGAAGTAGTGATTCTGGAACTGTCATAGAAAATAAAATGCAGTGACATTCTTTCAAATCAGGATGACAGAATAAGTAGCAGGTTAATGATGCCAAGATCAGATTCAGTATATTGATGATTGTTGGTGTGAACAGTGGAAATATCAATAGTGGAAACTATGGGTTCATGTGCAAGCTAAAATGAAATCTCTGCATGGTTTATCAAGGTAATATCAATTGGTACTAGGTACAGGTAGCATATCTATCAATAGAATATCATTCCAGGGGGAGATCAGCCAGCTAGGTAAGGATAAAACAGGTCCTCAGGATCAAAAGTATTATGGCAAACATACATCAAGGTAGTATTCCCAGCGTTATCTGGATTCTGCATTCAGTTTGAGAAGGTCAGTAGCAGATCTAAAGGATCAGTATTGTGTTTACACTTGAATCAAAGTATCTGAAGAATAAAGGACTAGCAGTGATTACCATCTGAAGCCCAAAAGTTTTAAAATCATCTAAATCCTACTTTAGCACAAAGGATTTACTGGTAATCCACCTTTAAAGAGAGATTGATCATTGACATACATACCCCCTTATGTCATAAAGAAAAGTGCATGGTTGATAAGTGAGATCGACCAATACATTGAATGCATCCTACCTCAAGGTTTTGTTTTGAAAGTTCATTATGCAAGAAGTAAAGGCATTTGATCTCTTAGATCAAATTCTGGTTAATTCATTGATCACATCTGTAACAAGAACCTTCAGCTATTAAGGATAATGTCAACATCCTAGCTCATATCATCACCAACAGGCAGGAAAGGTGTACCACAGGAATAAAGGATATATTGGCTTCATCATAATTGAACAAATGCTAGACTGCAGATGAGTATTGTAGAAGAAGACATATTCCATCTACAATATTCCTCAACAAAAATGTATTGGCACACTACATCAGAAAGAGACTGTATGTTTATTCAAGTTCAATATTCTCAAAAGTGTTCTCTCAACAAATATTGTACACCAGTATAGAGCAACATGGTACAAAGTCAGAAGAAGAATGCCTAAACACATCTCAAAGAGAGAAAATGAAAAGATAGAATCTACACTAAGAAATGTGCAACCCTTTGCCATTGATGTCAAAGGGGGAGGAAAAGCAGGTAATAGAAGAAAGGGTCTTCTAAAAGAAGCTAGATAGAGGAAGACTTGGAGGAAGAATTGGATTATTGGTGGATGTGTTGCCATCAATGCCAAAGGGGGAGACTGTTGGAAATGTTGTCATTGATGGCAAAGGAGATGGCAAAGGAAGAACACCTGAGGCAGCAACAAGGCAAAGGAGATGGCAAAGGAAGAACACCTGAGGCAGTAACAAGACAAAGAGAGCAGCATAGCAGCAAGATGTAGAGAGGGTCAAGCAGCAGAGACAGGGTCATTTAAAGAAGCAGAGGCAGCAAAAGGAGAATTAAGGAGCAGATGAAACAAAGAGAGCATAAGACAAGTAGAGCATAGAAGAAACAAAGGTATCAGGAGTCAGATGAGGTGCTGCAAAGTAGTGAGGACAGTAGAAGAGGGCCATTTAATAGCTGAGGAATGAGACAGAGTGATGAGGAACAATTATTCAAGTGGGAAGATTGTGTAGACAATCTAGTAGAAGCTAATTTGTGTTTTTTCACAATTATTCAATTGAAGGCATAGAAGATCGGAGCCTCATAGGATTTGCTACAAGTATAACAGGTGGAGTGGATTCTATATATGCAACAGAGGAAGGAGCACAAAGAAACTAAGACAGCATATATAGCAGAAAGGAAGAGACAAAGAAGTAACAGAGGCAGAAAAGGAGGTAGCACTCAGGCAAAGAAGGCAACGCTGAATCACAGACAGGCAAAGGAGGCAGCGCTGAAACAAAGATAGAAAAAGGAAGCAGTGAATACAATGGAGGCAGCAAATGAAGGCAGAGGAAGCGAATATAACAGAGGCAGAGTCGTTATCACTGCAGCAGAGGCAGAGGCAGAGGCAAAGTGACAGGAGCAGCAGAGACAGAGGCAGAGGTAGAGCTGTTATAATTCCGAGAATCGCCCAACCCGGAGGACAGATATAAAATTCCGAGAATCGCCCAAGCCGGCAGATACAGTCGTATGTATAATTCCGAGAATCATTACCCGATGGGCGTTACATATAACATATAAACCATATTCCGGGAATCGCTTAACCCTTTGGAAAAGTATACATATATGTCTGTTATATTATGGAGCACACAAAACGAAGTTTTAGATGGTGGGACCTCTCCCCAATCGCAATCGGAGATCGCAAGGGCAGCGGAACATCGCAACAGAAAGTTGCGATTGCGATTGAAATGCCGGACCCGATCGAGTTATATACCACAGTTAATTGCTAATCGCATCCGAGTTCCCAATCGCATGTCTTTTGTAAAACGCTGTGATTGAAATGCCGGACCCGATCGAGTTATATACCACAGTTAATTGCTAATCGCATCCGAGTTCCCAATCGCATGTCTTTTGTAAAACGCTGTGATTGAAATGGCGGACCCGATCCTATTATAAGCAGGAGTTAATAGATGCAAATCGCATCCGTGTTCTGATCGCAATCGGAACTTTTCTATTATGTGCCCCGATTGCATTTGTTTGAAGTTCCGGACCCGATGGGTGTATAAACGGTGGTTAATACATATTTGAGTTACGGTCAAATCGCATTGGCACTGGTCAATCGGAACATATGTTAAAGACTTGCGATTGCGATGGAAGCCCGGACCCGATGGGCTTCTAAATTATGACTAACAAATGTTTCAGTTCCATGGTCAATCGCATCGGAGGTAAAGTGGAGGGCGATTTTTTATATAAAATAATTGTTGTTAGATATATAAAACATGGTTGCGGTTGTATTAAAACATGCCGCATGGTCTGTAGACCCACGGGCCTCAGCTTAACGGGAGGGCGATTATTAATGTAATACAATTGTAATATATGTATGTTCCGGCCTGCGGAACTCGCCACATCAACAAGACACTTGCTGCGTGTAAAGGATTGAATTACAGTCAACAGATTCATTTATATATAAAGCGCTGGTATAAAAATAAAATAAAAATGCAGTTCATAAATTCAAGAGTTACGCAGCAGCCATAAACAGAAAGGCATACAGAGAAGAGAAAGGGACAAAGAGACAGTTAGAGAAAAGACAAATGCGCAGCAAGCCAAGAGACAAAATGAGTGAGCTGGAGTTCACATTGTAATTCGAATGTAAATGTTTTAATTGTTTTTATTGTTTGTGATGCATTGGCAAGTCTCCGGAAGAGAGAAAATATCCCACCGTAATATTAAAATAAGCACCTACAGTTACATTTTTCTGAGTAAGCTGAAAAGAGATGAGAAGGCAGAAGGCAAAGAGACATGACTGTCCATTTCGAATTCCCAGTAGAATACAAATAGTCATGAAGCTATCTTGTATAAAAGGGGGGTAATATCCATGAGGAGTTTTTGATGAAAATAGAATGAGAAGAAAGACAGAGAGTGTAAAGCAACCTCACCGATAGTTGAAGAAAAATAAGCAAGCAGAAGAAGAATGTGAATAAGGAGGAGCCGAGCAAAGAAGAAGAAGGGGTCAGAAAGTAGAGATGATGTAGGCTTCCAATAAGAGTTGGATGTTACAAGAGAAGAAGGTGTTGCAGAAATGTACAGCTGATATCCAAGGTAAACCGGCAAGTGTTTTTCTTTTGAAAGAGTAAGGAAGTTACTTCCCTATCAATTTGTAGCTTGGATAGATGTCAGCTTGTAGGCAGAATGAGGTAGGAGCCTCGAGAGGTTGGTGCTCCGGGAGAAAAATAGATGGGAGTTGGTGCTTCCACATCAAGTTGTATTGGATAAAATTGTCAGTTGTAGCCGACCGAGGTTGGAGCCTCCCGTAGGTTGGTGCTCGGGCAGAAATTGATGGGAGTTGGCTTCCTTGCAAGTTGTAGCTCGCGTAATCGACGACAGCCTCCCGTAGGTCGGTGCCTCGTAAAAATGCGCTGGTGAGAGGGAGTTGGAGCTTGACTTTGCATCGCTGCCAAAAATAATAAGATGTGGTTTTCCCTTTATGGGTTTCCACTTATATCCGGTGTCTCGTGCATGATGTTTATGTGTTGATGTGGTTTATCTCATCTCGCTAATACTTGCTTCTATCATATTCAATCTCTAAGTATTTATATTAACAAATCGTTTGATAGTAATACTTGTTGCCTGCGCATTAATATTTCTCACATATTAAGTTGACCATGAAATGAAGGTGTAAATAAGATTTAAAAAGAAAAGTATTAAAAGTCCATGTATGTGTTAAACGTATCTACCCCCCCCTCTCGCCTTTAACTAAGGGTTCAACAAGATTGTCACACGGAAGCATCGTAGGTCCCACTGCGATCACCATTGTGTGATAGTGATGAGGCAGCTATAAATCATAGGATACTTCTTGACAAGGGCTTCTGAATCTTCTAAAGATGTATAATCTTGTGACTTACTCAGAATGGTCCCACCGTGATCGCCATTATGTTAGTGTGGTGATGAGGTGGCGATAAATCAATAGATACTCTTTAATAAGGGATTCTGGAGTCCTAAGGGGTACTTAGATTGTCACTAAATCAGAACGTCCCACCGTGATCGCCATTATGTTAGGGTCCCATGATTCAGCAGAATGGTAGACCAAATGCATAGGGTAACATCAGACCAGTCTTTGGAGTCCTAGGACCTAGCCTTCGTGGACTCAGAGAGGGCTCTCTGTTTTATGTGCGAAGGATGAGAACTTGTTCGCTTTAGATGGTTGATTTTAGGCTAGTTGTTAAGTGTAGGGTTTCTTTGTTTGTTTGGTTGGGTAAGATGATCAAGTAGGATAGGTGGAATGAGAGGTTATCAAACATTGGGCTATGGATTCTATGAAGTCATTGATATCTCAATAGTGAATCGGGGTACATCACAGGGAAAATATAGTGTAGCCAATGGATCTTTAAAGTTTATGTGTGAGGTGAAATGGACATTAAGTTTGGGGAAACAAGGTAAGGCAAAGGGCAGTTAAGAATCCTTTGTCAAATACCTATGAACAATAAGGTCTTAAATATTGTTAAGAAAAATATACTAATCATGAGATAGGGCACACCATTTACTCAGTGACAATGCTTTATTCAAATAAACATTCAAGATGAACAATCCAGTGGAACAAAGGAAGCAAGAAAACTCATATAACTTCAATTATTCTACTTTCAAGATTTGAAAACATATAAGAAGACAAATAGCTTTAATAAATGAAGAGGGAACTCCTAGACATCATATATGAAACTATAAATAACTTTGAGGCAAACTGATAAGCATGTACAAAGGGAAAGATCGAAAAAAGACCTCTTTGGCTTAACTTAACAATCAATACATCAAAGAGAGATTTCAAGACATAGTTTAGATAGCATAAAACAAGCAGGGCTTACCATGAATCATATTTTTAAACTAGAATATTAATCCAATACTTAAATAGAAAAGCTTAGGTGGGCCTAAGGAGCAACTAAGAATTCCTTAAGCTAACCTAGGAGGGAAAACATAAAGACAATAGCAAACAGGAGGACTGAGGTGCCTCAAAAAACATTTCTCAACCTATACTTTTATGAGCTATTGCAACATAGCAAGATGGACATATGATCAAAAGGAAAACATGAAAAAATAATGGATACATCACCATTAACTAAACTCAAGGATCCTGCAAGCAAGCCTTCATCATCATCAATCAAGGCAAATCATCCACAAGCTCCACAACACCAAATTGCTCTTCAACCTCCAAGAACCATGTATTTCTCTCAAACTCATCAAAAGCCCACACTTACAATGAATCCTCATGCTATATATAACAAGCAAGGAGGAGGAAAACCTAAAAGAGTATCTAGAAGTCTATTGGCTAATCAGAAGTATCTCTATTGTCCTTGAGGCCTGGCAAGGCCCAAGGCACAAAAATAACTAAAATAAATACATTTTCAGCCATTTGTAGCAAAGAAATTTACCTTTAGGTCCTAACAAGCTCCTAAAAATTTCCAAATGCACATTTCTACTTTTCAACCATAGGAGCATAGCACTATGTTTTGAAATGAAATTTTATGCCAGGAGCATAGCACAGGAACAAAAAAAATGGGTCTTCTTACAACAGTGTTTTGAAGGCCTTCCCTTTGTCGGAAAAGGCTCAGTGATGGCTTGTTGGAAATCCTGTGAAGTATAATTTCCATATCTACCCTTGGTTATCCAATATAACCTCTAAAACCTGTCCAAAAAGTGAAAATTCCAAAACTGGTAGAAGCGCAGCACATGTCTTGAAAAACAGGTAGAATGATGAAAAATTAGGTGTTTTTGACCCTTTTGGAGGACCAAAACAACTCCAATTGATCTGAAATGTTGTGATCATGCTGTATGAATGATGAGTAACCTAGAAATTTAAGCATTTCCTCCTGAATATGCCCTGAAAAAGAGCGTAGCACCAGGTGTGCTGTGCTCCTAGCCTCAAAATTTGCAAAAAAACAAAAACTTGTCAAAATTCTCCCAAATTTGGTGGAAGCATGCCTAATGGGTCTTGGGATACCTGTAGAGAAGCTTGAGGCAAAATACTAAGGTTAGCTTGGCTCTTTTCCATTTTTAGTGCTTGAATCTCAAATTGGGCCTTTTTGAGTTTTGCCCTCGCAAATTGGTTTCTTTGGGCATAATGCTTGGTCATTCTTATTTGTAAATCCAACTCTTTATTTTCCTTCTCTAGCTTTGCCTCAAGGTGTATGTTAGCCCTCTCAAGCCATGATTCCCTGTCATGTTCAATTTCCATTGCAAGGAGTTCATGGAGAGAATGCTTTTCTGCTTGGGTTGATTCTTCTTCCCTCTACTTTGCCAATGCTTTCCTTAGACCCATAGTTCTAGGTCTCCTTCTAGTTTGACCTTCCTCATCAGTACTCTCCTCATAAGTGCCCATGAACTCTTCCAAATTCACCTGTGCCATTTGAGCCTCTTTCCGGTACCTGAGTGTTCTTGTTTCATGGATGGCCTGTTGGTCACTCATTTGCTTGTTTTGCATCTGATAGAAGTGAATGACATCTTTTTCTCTTTCTAATTCAGCTTCCAAGTCCTATATTTGTGCATTCCTATCTTGGAGGAGGGAGTTTGAAATTCTTGTTTCATTCTCATCATCACTGTCTATGTGAATAAGTTCAAACTCTCTTTCTTCTTCATGATCTTCCTCTTCTTCTTCCATTTTTTTCTTATCTTTGTCAATATTTTGAGTTGAGGAGGATGGAATGGCCCGTTGCCCTTTGGAGGTAGAAAACACATGCCTCTCTCCTCTTTCGTAGGTAAGAGGGAAAGGTGTAATAAGTTTCATCTGGATATCTCTAGCATTGGTGACATCAAGGGTGCTTTTCTCCTTAGTAATGACCCATGCATGTGTGTTTTCTTCTTTTTGTTCTTGACTGCCTTTTTGAGAGGCACTTTAATTTTCTCCCATGCTAGTATCACTACCTTGATCTTCATCATTGTCATCTTTCCTCCATGTTTGCAACATTATCATTTACATTGTCATTTTCTTTTTTGTCATGGTTAGAGGTGTCCTCATCACTGCATTGTGAATTTTCATCCTCTTGGCTACCCTTTGAGTTCATGGGATCACTGTTGTCACTTTTGTTAGGGCTATTAGTTATTAGGTTTTCTTCATTATGAATGTCATTAGCCCCTTCATTGTTTGGTCCAATGTCTTCATTTTCAAACTCCGCCTCTGTCTCTGCATCATCATTGTTTTCATAATTTGACTCCTCATTATCATTGCTTTCATCTACCTTTTCTTCACTACTTTCTTTGTCTTCATAATCTGCCTTTGTTTTTCCATCATCTTCAATCTCTGTATCATTGCTTGCATTTTCTGTGGGGTCACTGTCGCAGGCATATTCATTAGTTTCTCCTTCATTTTGATTGTCATTTTCTTCTTCATGACTGTCACTTGTCTTGGTTTGTTCTTCATCTTTTTCTCCCTTAATATTTGGCTCACTGCCTTTATCACTGCCCTCTTCCTTATCAACACTTTCTTTGTCTTTTTCTCCACTGTCTGGCTCACTATATTCACTGTTTTTCCCACTGTAATCTCCTTCAAACTTTGTCTCTTCTTGACTGCTATTTTCATCTTTGTCACTGCTCCTTTTATCATTGTTATTGGGCTCACTGTTTTCTTCTTTACCTTCAATATTTTTCTCATCAAAATCTGCCTCTGTCCCTGGACTGTCATTGGTTTCTTCATCTTCATCTAGCTCACTACATTTGTTTTCTTGTTCACTTTTTGGTTCAATGCCTTTGTCACTACTTTCTTCTTTGTCCTCTTCCTCATCATAATTAATTTCTTCACTTTCATTTTCCTCTCCCTCATTATTTGTTTCTTCCTCTTGACTACCATTTTCTTCTTGAATTCCATGTTCCTCTTTGTCATTGCTTTCTTCCTCTTTCTTACTGCTTTCTTCATGTTCTGAGTTTTTAGGAGAAGGTGAAAGAGGGAGGTTTGTTTGGGGAGAAGATTCATGTGAAGAGGATGAATCATGGTTAATGGGGGTTGATGGAGGAGTGGAGGAAGGTGGATGGGATCATGAGGGTAAACTTTTCAGAGGAAGAGGCTATGGATTTGTGAAAACACCATGGGCGATGAAAGCTTCCCATGGGATACCTTGTTGCTCTAATTGATGCAATACAATCATTTTGATCAGGGAATGGTAGAAAAGACTTTGAATTTTTTGTGAAGGATGTCTCCTTTGCACAATGGATGACATTTTATCAATACTTTTATAAAGGTAGTAGGGAAATTGAAGCATCTTGGCCTTAGTGAAATGCATGAGTAGTCTTATGTGTAGGAATAGATTTTGGAAAAGTTACCCTCACAGGTGAAGTATTTCATAATGATTTTCATTAAAGGATCATATCTATCAAACAAATGAGAAAATGGGAAAATAGTTGTTACACCATTTTTTGGTCATCTAACTTACTATCATTAGATGGACCCAAGTACACCATGTAAGACCAGTTTTACCCTAAGTAAAACTGCTTTCACTATGTTAAAACAGGAAACCCCAAAAGGAAAATATTAAACAAACCCATATTTGTTTGATTTTCCTCATGGAATAATTAATTAAACCATAATTTAATTATTATTCCCAGTCATGTTTAACCCAAAATCAAAGAAATTAATTAGATAAACCTTTATTTATCTTATTAATTTCTAGGAATAATTATTTAAATCTTATTTAGATAATATTCCCTGTTAAATATGACTAAATCACCCACAAATAATTAAATAAATCATTATTTATTTGATTATCTTCCAACCACTTCCTTAAAAAGATAAATAAATCATTTATTTATTTATTTTTGACTAATCAAGGGATTTGACCCAAGTCAAAGACCCTTTCCTTCCAACAAATATAATAAAGTATTCCATAAAAGGTGGATCTAGATTTGGTTAACATTATTTTAATCATGCACCAAGATCTAGAATGACCCAATATTTTGTTATAAATAGGAGGGTTTTCCCCATCATTCTTCACCTTTTGTTGCCTACTAGATCACTCTCGATCTATACACTTGGTCACCATTTTCTGCCATTTTGCTCCCTTTGAGCTCTACTTTTTGCATTGGGTTTTCTACATCAACTAGAGAGAGGAAGCTTAGATTTGAAGTGCTGAGGACTACAAAGAACCCATCCCATTGAGGAGAGCTGGATACACCTTCTTGTTTTCCTCCCAGGTGCCCTGTAATATAAAAATTCATTCAAAAATCGTGTTCTTGTCTTGTCCGTTGGATGCATGGAGCAAACTCTTTACTTCACTGCTTAATATCTTTCCATTTATAGATCTGTTTGTTGCAGCACTTTAACTACTAATTGCAGATCTGAAGATGTTTTGCAGCCATTATTGTTGTTAGGGCTATTAGTTATGCGTAGCTAAAGTGGTTCTTTTTCGTACACTTCAACGAAGAATTCATACTAACAAATGGCGACTCCACACGGGTTTTAAATTACGACCGCTGTCGTTTTTCATATTCCTGCATATCCAGCTACTTCAGGCCCTAGGGCTTCTTTTCAGCTGCTTAGTTTTCCTCTTTTTATGTCATTTTTCTCACATAAAACCCTCAAACATTAAAATTTCTAACTTCCGTGTGTTTCTGGCCCTATTGCGCAGGTAAGCGACACCAGCCGCAACTGAGACGGCAACTTTTCTGAAAATCTGCCGCCGAGACAACCGGAACAGGGGGGTCGCACTTTTTGGCCCTAAACCTGCGACCTGGACCTCTAGGTCGCACTTTTCAGCCTGTTTTCTGCGACCTGCACTCAGATCAGGTCAGAAACTGCGACCTGCCTTTTTTCCAGCATTTTTTCTGCACTTTTTCTGGGTTTTGCTGCAGCTTCTGCCAGGGTCTTCCAGCCTCTGTCTCAGCCCGCCTTGACCAAGATCTGATCTGTTTTTACTCATCTAAGTGGGAACCCAGCCCCTTAGGGCTTTAGTACCCTCCACTTTTTGTGGAAGAGTTTTAGCTGTTTCAGCCGTCGGTTTCAGAGCTTCAGCCCCCTCTTTTCCAGATCTGTTACCTCCCTTTCAGATCCATTGAAATCAGCCTCTTTTCCTTTCAAATCACCTCTTGTCGTTTTGTTTGGACCTCCTTTGAAGGCCTCCGCCTTGCCCCTCCGGTTTTTTGCTGATTTCCTTCCTTTTTCTAGCCACCTTGCCTCTGTCTCTTGGCTGTGATCTGCACCTCTTTTCAGCATCTTTGTCCTCTAGATCCCTGTCCCCTTTGACCTTAGATCTATTGGCCCCTTTTCCGTGTGTTTTACATAGTTTTTCCCTTTCTTTTCAGCATAGTTTTGAGAGACCCACCTTCTTGGGTTAGATAGATGCACAAGTAGCTGTTATTTTTCTGTTATTTCAGCATTTTATTCTGTTCTCTGTAGGTTTATTTTCAGCTACGCAGCACACTTTTTTCTTGCTCTCAAAACGGAAAGGGTTTAAAAAATTAAAATTAACGCACGCCACACACTGACCCTAAGTGAAGAAGCGCCTGGTTAACACCGCCTGGCAAAGACTCTAAAATCAATTGTCACTGCACCTTATCTGCCCTTGACATTACTTGATTCTGTCCCTTTCTGCCCCTGTCGGTTTCCTTCTTCCTGTCATCATTGCGCCCCCAAGGCGCCTTTCCCGGAGACTTCTTGGCCTTCACCCTTAGTTTCCGGTTGATCGACCTGCTCCGCACCGCTGTCGTCGAGCCATTCCACCTTCGAGTCCGCACTCCGACTCCTCCCCGGATTCATCGAGTCCTCCTTCTCCTCTTGGTTCTCCCCCTGTCACCTTCACTATGTCTGGTCCAGGGCCTAACGCTAGCAGTTCTCCCGGCCCCAATGCCGGCCCTACTACTAGCGGAACCGCCACAGGAACTACCCCGGCCACCCCTGTGCTGCCGTACATTGCAGGCCTCAGCCTCCCCGATTTCCATCAGCTGATCAATGACCCCATTCACCACAATGCTAACTGGCCCGCTATGCCAACCAAGCTCCCCTCAGACATCCCTAAGTTTGAGGGCCTTAATGGAGAAGATCCAACCAATCATGTCCGATCTTTCCACATGTGGTGTGCCTCCAATTCCATTATCGATGACTCCATCCGTCTTCGTTTGTTCCAACGCACGCTTACCGGCGAAGCTTCTAAATGGTATGTCGAACAAGCCACCTCTACCCATACCACCTTTGAGACTCTTGCCCAAGCCTTTTTGTCGTACTTCCAGCTCCCTCTCCGATACGATACTGGCACGGAGCTCTTGACTTCCTTTAAGCAATCCTCTTCAACACGTCTTTCCGCCCATGTTCAGGAATGGCGAAGAAGACGGAGCTTATGTCGAGCCCCTCCCTTCGAAGATCGGGTTTACATGGACTGGTTCCTCCGCACCCTTCCCGCTCCCATCGGCAAAGATGTCGCCTCTCACTTTCCTCAAACTGAAGAAGCCGCCCTCCAAATAGCTTTGAAATATGACCTGATCTACGCTCAATCTGGTTATGTTTATACCGTTCTTCCTGACATCCCCAGGCCCGGTGGCGCTAACGCCCCGGGGGCATCTCATTCCGCCAACGGTATCGTTGGAGCCCTTTCCCATCCATACGCTCAACCTCCTATGGGCTATGGTCTCCCTCAGGGAGGGGCCAGCTCCTCCAGCACTCTTCCCCCTCCCGGTAGCATGTATCCAGGATACGGCATGCCTCCTCCTTTTGCCCAACCTCCTGCTTACCCCAATGTTTCCCAACCCACTCATTACCCTTATCCGCAGCCTGGTGCGCCAGCTCCTCCAGCATATGCGCTTCCTCCTCCCTTGCCTCCTCAACCCCAGCACCAGCACCTACAGCCCCCTCCAGGGCAAGTATTTGCACAACAGGGCGCGACTAATCCCCCTTCTTCTCAAAGAAGGCGGAGAGGCAACCAAAACCAATCTGCCCCTGGTACCCGAGGACCCAATTCCGGTGTGGACCCTAACACTGGCAACCAGCAACAGGGCAGTCAGCCCAAGCCGGACAGGCCGCTTCGCACAAACAAGCCCTGTTCGTGTTGCGGTGTTTATGGTCATTACACCCATGATTGTCCCCTCTTACCCCAGATGCGGCAGATGTGGGAGTCTCAAGCCACATTGCGCGGACAACACGCCTCCCCTCATGCTCCTCCTAATGTGGCCACTACCCAGCCAGCTGTGTTTACTGACCCTTTCCCTCAACAAGGATTCGTGGCTACCCAACCGCCCGACAGCCAGGTAGCCGCCCCCCCTTCCATTTCTGGTTCCTCTGATTACCAGATCCTTATGATGCACTCCGATCCTACCCCATCCGTCGATCTCCACCTTCAAACTCGGTCTCGTCAGTACCCCAAGCCTCCTGCTCAGTCTGCCCCCGAGCCTCCCTCTTCAGGTTCTACAGAGCCTCTTTCGACATCCAGTGGTCCCTTACATATCCCTCAACCCAAAGTTGAGGTCCCTACCAAGATCCCTAAGGGACCATTACGTCGAAATGCTGCTTCTGGTCGAGTTTCTCATTCGTATAGCATAGTAGATGATCTGGCGCAGTCTCCTGCTGCCATTTCCACACTGGAACTCCTCCAGTCGTGCCCTTCCCAAAAGAAGGCTCTATTATCTACCATGGGCGCTGTAGATCCCGCTGATGACCAAATGATTGTTTTCGACGCCACTCAATCGGACCATCCTCCCCTCCCTCCTTCCGTCGCCTTCCAAATCCCAGTCAAAATCCGGAACGCCAACGTATCCCGGTGTATAATTGACGAGGGGGCATCCACATGCGTGATGTCCGCTTCGGTTTGGAAGCAACTTGGATCTCCTGAGCTGGCCCCTTCCACGATCACCCTTCGAGCGTGGGATGGTCATGCCTCCCAGCCCATTGGCCTGTTTCGTAATTGTCCTATCACCCTCACCGGTAAGACTGTTTGCGTTGACGTCGAAGTCATCGACGCCCCGCTAGATTACAACATTCTATTGGGGCGAAGCTACACCTATGCTATGTCTACTGTCCCATCCGCGGTCTTTCACAAGATGTCTTTCCCCCATAATGGAAAGATAGTCACCATTGACCAGTTGACATATCATGAGCCAAAATCTCAGACCTCCCCTGAGACGACTATCTCTTCTGTAGCCAACAAGCAAACCGTTGATTCTTTGACCAGTGTCTCCCCCGGCGTTTACAAAGATTCCTCCCTGCTTAGAACTTTCCCTAACCTTCCTCCCCCTCCCATCACTGATCCCAGCTCCTCGAATGTTTGCATGATGCAATCGTCTCAGGCTGCCCGTAAATGGCCTGCCTCGGCTAGTCAGCAACCTCCCCCTCGCCCTCCGCAACCCGCTTCTAGCCATTCATCTCAGCCAGCCGGACCTCCTCCTCCTAGCCCTCCCCCTACAGCTGGTATCTCGAAACCTCTTTATCGTCCCGGATCGGTTCCTCCTGGCCTCAACCATCTCGAAGCCGTCCCTCCTGGTCATTTCCCTGCTGGGCAGATCCCTTTCCTAGCTCCCCCTCCCGGAGTATATTCTGTCCCCGTCATGGCCACCCTCTCTCTCCCTAACTTGACCTTGGGCATACCGGTTTGGTACCTTGATCCCCCAGCCGCCACCCCTCCTGGTCATCCCAAGCCCTATATGGCTTTGACACCGGTTCAACCGGTCCCCCTAGCTTCCTCCATTGCCTCTGTGCCCCCAGCACCTCCACAGGACCCTTCTCCTGTCGTGACGGCACCCGGGAAGAAAGGCAAAGCCCGCAAGGGGGCACCCAAAGACAAGACTACCACGACTGACCCAGTCCCTCCACCGCCCGCAAAGCCTTGCGCTTTATGTGATGTCACTGGTCATGCCACCCATGCTTGTCCTGAGTTGCCCCGTATTCAGCCCATGGTTAAAGTCGCGTTCCCCGAGTCTACGGTCCCTGAAGCCCCCATTCCTTCATCGTCCGTAACCAAGAACCCCAAGACTCTTCGCACCAACAAGCCCTGTGCTTTGTGCGGCGTTCATGGCCATTACTCCCACCATTTTCCTCACCTGACGCACTACCGCGCCTCTTTAGAGGTAATCTGGGAGTATGAGGTTGAACAAAATCAATCCGCCTCTCCTATCCTCGCGCAGTACGCTTCAGGTCAACCTGAGGATCCCCCCGCTCCCATCGACATTCCCCCCCCTGATGTTCAGATGACGGAGTCTACTGTAACCATCCTTTACCTATCTTCCTCTGCGAGACACTCGGAGCCTAGCCTGTCTGCATCCTCCCCTGTTGTGTCCCTTGATCACCCTGTTCCTCCTCATACCCGAGATCACTCCACTTGTGTCTCTGTTGACCTCCGCAGCCCGAGTCCTCCCCATGCTCCCGATAGCCCTCATACACCACCCTGTCTGAGTCTTGGTCATCCTGCCCCTTGCACTCCCTCCTACGGTTTCCGCCCGATGACTTCTGTACACTCACGCTGCCATCATTTCCTTTCATCCCCTCATTTATTGTCTTGTCACACCATTCTGCAGGACCCCCTGTCCACACCCTTTATCGGTTACGCCGATGGTGCAAGTCGCTACTCCAGGAATCTAGCCTCAGCAGGTTGGGCCATCTTCACCCCCTTGCATGCCCTTGTTCTTTCTAACGGGGTATGCATTGGTTCTGCCACCAACAATCAGGCCGAATATGATGCAGTGCGTGGTCTGTTAGCTGATGCCCTCTTTCATCGCATCCTCCATCTGCACGTTCGTTTGTATTCCCTGCTTCTTGTAATGCAACTAAATGGTGTTTATCGTGTGCATAACCCTGTGCTGTTTAGACGCTATTTACGAGTGAAAATCTTAATACGTGCATTTGAAACCATAACTTTCAACCATGTACCTCGAGAACATAATCACTATGTAGATAGTATTGCAAACCATGTCCTAGATTGGCATTTATCACACACATTTCATACAAGACAATAACATTAAATCAACCATCAAAATACGATGCATATCCATAATATGTGTCGCAAAACATATGTTTAGAGTCCATCTACTCTGATACATACGACATGCCCATAGCATGTTACAAACAAAAACCCAAAACTTGGGGCACCACCTGCCCCTACATACATCATAGGGGGCACCACATGCCCCTACCCCTAATCACTATCTGGAGGCTCCCGGGCCAATGGCTCTGCCCCTGCAACATGTAGATCACGCATAGCCTGACCGGCCATCGCCATGCGCCGCATGATACCTCGCCACTCCGAGGGGAGACCAACACATGGCTCTATGTATTGGTCGTCTAAGTCCTGCCACCCGCGCTCTGACACTCCGGTCAACAACCTTTCGCATCTACGGCGGATGTCCTCCAGCAGGGCGGCTGCATCCTCATCCTGCGCCTCTCTCGACCCACTTGGACCTGTAGCCCCAGACGCTGCCGGTCGTCCCATATATCCGGCCGGTTTTACTGGTGCTATATCTGCATACCAAAAGTACATGAATCAGTATCATCAATTACTATTCAAAAACTTTAACATGCCCACACAAGAATAGCAATTTGTCACTTACCATCGGGCCCCCAGACTCGACCAGGCGGAAGTGGCAGATCCGGATCCCCACAGTAGCTCATCCCACTATACGGGTAGTCGTCTATGTACAACGGCATCTGATCCCAATGGGAAAAAAACTCCGGTCGAAACACCTGCCCGACCGCCCCTCCTCCTCCTCTGCACAGTAGCCGTCCCCAACGGCGCATCCTGGGCTCCCTCGGGCCCCCATCTGGATGTTGTACACGAGGCCTCAAGGTCAGGATCTTCTCAAAGAAGAAGGCGCACAACAAAGTCCCATATGAGCAGTCATGATTCACCTGCCGCCTGCATAGCGACAACTGTCGCTTTAGCGACACCAATAACATCTGGGCCCACCCATAGTAGGTCCCACCCAACACACTTTCCACTATCATCATCTGCCCCCCAGTGATGTGATGGAACGCCTGGATGCCCAGGATTCGCAGCACAGCTGCGGCCATTGCACGGGTTTCTAGCCTCTCTAGATCCTCGATCGGTATTCGAGTCCCCTTGACTTGGAGACCCGGTCGACAATGGCGTTCCACGAACTCCATGATATGCCGCCCCCACGGCAACACTGGTTGTGTGTTTCCCACCATCCCCAGTGGCGGGAGACCAGTCAGGAAGTACACGTCCTGGACCGTCAGCTCGATCCTGTGCCCCTGCACTACAAATATCTCCTGATCTGGATCCCAGTAACTGATAATCCGGGCCAGTAACGGTTCCCCTGCTCTCATCAACGGGTTCTCCAAAAACTTGAGAACCCCAAATCTGGCCAAAACACAACGGACGCCCTGATCTGCCTGGATCTCTGTCCGTAGTGTCCCCAGATCTCTCTCTCTCCAGTTGACCCGTAACTCTGCCATACCTGCACAAACACATCATTTTTGTCAGCGTACAGATCGGGAAAACCATAACCAAACACCAAAACCCAACTTCCAGCCATAAAACAGCACCAGAACCCCCTCATCTCCCAGGTCGCAGTTTTCTGCTCTTTTCTGGACCAGGTCGCACTTTTTGCCCTGATACCTGCGTCCTAGGTTGCATTTTTTGCCCCAAAAAGTGTGACCCGGCCGTAGAGATGAAGGAGGGACTGTTCCTGGATTTCTGGGCCCTAAACTGAAAAAGTAATCCATCAAAATGCAAGAGAAAAGTTAGACCTCCTACCTGCAACTGACGGATCACGATTCCAACGGTCGGTTTGTCCGCTACGTTCGCCGCAAGATTTAGGGCCTTCTCTCCTCTCTACATTCACCACAGCAACAATAGCAAATGAGTGATTTTGGAGGGAAAACCTCCTTATTAAAAGAGAACCCCCGTTTCTTCTTTCGACTGCCGTGACCACACCGTAGCCCCGTTTGACGAACCGTCTGCACTGTTGGAAAGCTCTCACCGAGCCCTCAAATGGGTATCTGTTAGTTTTTTGAGATCTAACACTCCACCAGGACACATTTTGTCCAAGAAGGGTCACTTCACCCCTCCTTAAAATCGAATTTCCTCACTTACGACACTTGTACTTGGGGCACCATCTTGCCTCCTTACTTGTCTTCGTTCGTGTTGATTTTCGTCATGAGTTCCCATCATGTACTCATGTTTCCATGGTCCCCCATTGGGGCCTTTACTGTGTGGCAGCACCATCGAGTCGCCCTTGTTTAGAGCATCCAAGATTGAGTCATCATTCCCTCCATGGAGTCTACACCGAGTCCCTTTGTACCCCACTATAGCCCTCCATCCGTCATTGATTGGTCTCTCTCTTGTGTCGCACATTATGACCTTCAGTTCCACTGTCCCCCATCCCTGATGATGTTGTGTCAGTCGCTGCCATGTCATTCATGCCCTTTATGCTCTAGCAAGGGAAGTCGTCCATTAGCTACTCAATTCTTTCCACTTCACTATCATCATTAGTGTCAGTCTGTCCGTCACTCTACTCTTTTCTCTCGTGCCTTAGTTGAGGGTCTCTCATTTCCTACACTATGGCGGACCTTCTTCTGTCGACATCAGCTCATTTATTCCAGAAGCCAGGTCTAGAGGGCGGTGTACCTTTAAGGTCCCACCACTCCGTCTGCCCTGACTGTGCAAAGGATATCTCTTTTCCCTTTGGCTTCGATTGTTTCTCCACCCAAGATGATTGAGATTCGTATACTTGATGGTCCAAAGGATCCAAGAAGAGCCTCTTGGATGATTCCCTGTGTGTGTGAGATGTTTCAACCTCATGAGGGGGTGGCTCCCCGCAGCCCCCCACATGCAAGGATGACCTCTTCTTTGGTACTTTCTGATGCAGCTCTCCGTTTATTATTTTGATGATGTCGTCGTATTACTGTGCGCCTCGATTTGCATGTATCAGTTAGATTTTGTGAGCCCTTCCCCGTTTACAGGGGGCATTTGGGTTGTATTTATCTCATGTACTCAGATATTATTGTACTAGTCCTGGCTGTTATCCCAGGCACAACATGTATGTGAGATTCCTCATTGTATTTTTACCTGGCTCTTGATTATGCCAGCTGTACTTTATGGTTCGGTCCCTTGTTTACTGGACACACTATTCTTTTGTACTTTGTCTCGGCGGGCATAGGTATGCCTCCCCCGCCGCCTTTAGCACGGGTACCCTCTCATAAAAAGAGACTTGTTGCACCTGCGAGTCTCGTCTCCTCAGGGTCTAGTCCTTCAGCACACTATCTACCTCACCTTTCTCTCTCTGACTTCCCTTTTTGTTGTCTAGTGATCGTGTTCTTACAACGTACTTCGGTCATACGATTTGCTCCTGACACTCGCACGCTGGGGGGCAATCTGTTACACCATTTTTTGGTCATCTAACCTTTTATCATTAGATGGACCCAAGTACACCATGTAAGACCGGTTTTACCCTAAGTAAAACTGCTTTCACTATGTTAAAATAGGAAACCCCAAAAGGAAATATTAAACAAACCTATATTTGTTTGATTTTCCTCATGGAATAATTAATTAAACCATAATTTAATTATTATTCCCAGTCATGTTTAACCCAAAAACAAAGAAATTGATTAGATAAACCTTTATTTATCTTATTATTTTCTAGGAATAATTATTTAAATCTTATTTAGATAATATTCCTTGTTAAATATGACCAAATCACCCACAAATAATTAAATAAATCATTATTTATTTGATTATCCTCCAACCACTTCCTTAAAAAGATAAATAAATCATTTATTTATTTATTTTTTGACTAATCAAGGGATTTGACCCAAGTCAAATACCTTTTCCCTCCAACAAATATAATAAAATATTCCATAAAAGGTGGATCTAGATTTGGTTAACATTATTTTAATCATGCACCAAGATCTAGAATGACCCAATATTTTGTTATAAATAGGAGGGTTTTCCCCATCATTCTTCACCTTTTGTTGCCTATTAGATCACTCTTGATCTACACACTTGGTCACCATTTTCTGCCATTTTGCTCCCTTTGAGCTCTACTTTTTGCATTGGGTTTTCTACATCAACTAGAGAGAGAAAGCTTAGATCTGAAGTGCTGAGGACTACAAAGAACCCATCCCATTGAGGAGAGCTGGATACACATTCTTGTTTTCCTCCCAGGTGCCCTGTAATATAAATTCTTTCAAAAAATTGTGTTCTTGTCTTGTCTGTTGGATGCATGGAGCAAACCCTTTACTTTACTGCTTAATGTCTTTCCATTTATAGATCTGGTTGTTGCAGCATTTTTATTACTAACCGCAGATCTGAAGATATTTGGCAGCCACTATTGTTGTTAGGGCTATTAGTTATGCGTAGCTAAAGTGGTCCTTTTTCGTACACTTCGACGAAGGATTCATACTAACCCTTTATGTTGACAATCTTATCCTTACTCGTAGTGATCCCAACAATATAAGCCATGTGAATTCTAGCCTCAAAAAGAAGTTTTAAATGTCAAACTTAAGACACTTGCATTATTTCCTTGCTCTTCAAGTCTTGCAATCCAAAGAAGGTATTACCATTTATCAGTCCAAGTATGCCTATGATCTACTACGCCACTTTCACATGGAATACTATAAGCCAACCCCTTCTCCCTTTTAGTCTCGAGTCAATCTTTCAATCACTTCTACTTCCCCTGAATTTTATGCTACCTTATACAGTCAACTTGTTGGAAATATTTTGTATCTAACCCATACCTGTCCCGACCTTTCCTTTGACGTTGGTCTTTTTTCTCGGTTTATGCAAAAACCTTGTGAAAGTCACTGGAAAGAAGCTAAAAGAATAATTTGATATGTTCAAGGTACAATTCAGTTCGACATTCATTACAGTGCAGGAGCATCTCCATTATTGGTTGGTTCACTGATTCTGATTGGGCTAGTGCCCCTGATGATCGAAAGTCTACTTTAGGTTATGTATTCACTCTTCGTTTAGGACCTAATACATGGTCTTGTAAGAAAAAAAGTTCCATCTCTCTTTCATCAACAGAAGCAGAGTATCATGGTGTTGTTGAAGCCAACTAGGAATCCCTGTGGCTTCGTCATATCCTGTCTGAATTTGGTCTTCATCAACAACATCCAACTACACTTTGGTGTGATAATCAGAGTGTAATTAAACTATGCAAAGCTAGAGTTCAACATCAATGAAACAAGCACATTGAGCTACACATGAAATTCATTAGAAAGTTCATTCATGATCGTGTTATTAAAATGCACTATTTTTCAACCAATAATTAAGTTGCTAATATCTTTACAAAGGCTCTCACAAAAGTGATGTTTACCAAACTTCAATCTATGCTTGGAGTTCAATAAATTTATCATTAAGGGGGGATAGGATGTAATGCCTCCTTCCTTCTCCTATTTTGTCACTTTTGTAAATCCTTCAATCCTATCCCAAGTTGTTCTTAAAAGGGGATGTTAGCCTTTAGGATATTCCGACACATAGGAAATAGTTAAGTATAACTTGGTCTAGTGTAAAGATAGGTAAAGTGTGTTTCTTTAGTATGTACTTTTTTAACTTATAATCGAGTGGTCACGATATGTAGTGATCTTATGGTTCATTCTCTCCTTGATATTACCGACACTTGATTTGTGGCTTAACACTCAGTGACCGTTTATGAGAGAATCTTATGTAAATTTCATTTCTTTACATTAATAAATTTCCTGAAGTTGACGTGTTGGCTTAGGCCTTGGACTGTTTCCCTCTTTAAGGGTTTTAACCATGTCAAATACTGGTGTACTAATATGTGATTTGTTTGTGAGTGGTGACCTTTGGTGTTTGATCTAAGGAACTTACCTTGTAAATTCCTACAATATATGCATATTAGATCTAATCTACGATGTCTATTTTTTTTTTTTGGAGAAGAAATGAGAACTCACAAGTATCATCCATAATATTTACAATAGGATATTTCCTCCAGATGCTTTCATACGACGCAAAATAAATAATGAAAATATTCGAGATTGTTTTTCTAAAAAATTACATAAGAATTTGACCTTGTAACAAAAGAGACAAAACTAAAATTTCAAAAAATATGATTAGGCATTTGGCAAAGGTAAGAAACAATTTAATATACCAACTCAAGTATATTATTAATGATGATCATAAAGAAGGATGTACATGATGTATATATAAATATATAATGAAAACCAATTTAGTTTCTAGTTTTTCTTGGACTCTAACAACTGATCACCATAACACATACCAACTCATTAACTTAATCATGAGGATTAGGTTTTTAACATTCCCCCCTTAATTCGAAATGATGTATCAAAATCCAAGAATGAGAGTTAAAAATGCAAAAATTCTTCTCATCCAAGCGCTGAATGTTTCTCAGAAATGGTTTTCAAAGGATGACCACAAACCAAGGATGGTGATATTTAAGAGAAAACCACAAACCAAGGATGGTGGTTTTCAAGAGAAAACCACAAACCAAGGATGGTGGTTTTCAAGAGAAAACCACAAATAGTAAAAAAATGTGGGAGAATTAAAAGTCTCAAGGAGTTATGGTTTAAGGATGAACATCAACTCTAGAACTATAATAGTAGTTCCTCAAAAAAACCAACTCTAGAACAATTCCTAATTTGATATCTTCTGCTAGTGGAAGTGCTTCGTCACAAATATTAGCATGTAAAAAACAAGCTATCATGCTCATTCTCATAGAGCATAAATAAAAACAACTTTGTCTACAACTCAAAATCTAATTTATGAAATCGAACTCTAGGTTATAGCAGTACAACTCTTATAGGTTGGTTTGGATATAAATGAGTTTGTTGAGTTAGAAGAACTATTCCAGTAAACCTTTGCCACTACGATAGATATAATTTGTATGTACAACCAGTGTTCACCTCATTAAATAATTTCATGTATCTATATTTTCACGTCAATCCTCATCAACCTTGTCCTATATTAATTTCTATTTCTCGCATTAATTTTAAATCACAAGTATAAGAAGAAATCAAAAGAGTTTCCAATATGAAATATCAACTGCTTATGCTCGAGAAATTACTAACAGGTTACTCACTGTACCCTCCAAAGCTTCAAGAAGCACCCTAGTCACTGGATTTCTTCTTCCTGCATTAAAAATTAAAGAAAGATGATTTTTAATTATGGTTAATATATAATTAGTTATATATAAAAGTGAAACCATGAAATTTTTTTATTTTAATTTCTACAACATAGATCTTGAAAGTTCAATATTTTTTTTTCTTTTCTCAAAGTGGAATGGGTAATTGGGAGATAGTTTGAAGGTTTCATTAATCATTCTACGGTTTCATTCACCTAACTAAAATATTTAAGTTATATAATTATTATTATGTATAAACACAATATAAATTTAAAATATGAAGAGGTTTATGAGCACTAAAAAAAATGTATGGTAAATAAATAAAAATATAAATAAACGAGAGGTATGGTAGATAAATAAAACCTCTTTTTATATTTACTCTATAGGTATGGAAAATAAATAAAAATATAAATAAACTAGAGGTATGGTAAGTAAATAAATATAAAAGAGGTATAAAGAGGTATGGTAAATAAATAAATATATATCAAATAGGATTATAAACCAAATTCTAATTATATACCAAGCCTATGAGCCAAATACCATGGACCAAATTATTATTAATACCATGCAAAAAAAAATATTATTAACCCTAATATGGGTGCGATCTCACTGAAACATACATGTTCTATTGAAATAAAGTGTCAAATTTTCTCTTCTTTGAAAATGATCTGTTCATACCATGCACCCCAGATATGCATATCGGATCTAATCTACGATGTCCAGTTTTTTTTTTGGAGAAGAAACGAGAACTCACAAGTATTGCCCATAATGTTTACAGTAGGAGATTGCCTCTAGATGCTTTCATGTGACACACAATAAATAATAAAAATATACTGGATTGTTTTGCTAAAACATGACACAAGCATTTGACCTTGTAACAAAAGAGACAAAACTAAAATTTCAAAAATATGATTAGGAATTTGGAAAATGTAAGAAACACAATATAAAAACTAAAGTATATTATTAATTATGATCTCAAATAATGATGTACATAGTTTATATATAAATACATAATGAAAACAAATTCTGTTTCTAATTTTTCTTGGACTCTAACAACTGATCACCATAAGACACACTAACCCATTAATTTAATCATGAGGATTAGGTGTCTAACATTCTCCCCTTAATTTGAAATGATGTTTCAAAATCTAAGAATGAGAGCTAAAAATGCAAAAATGCATCTCAACCAAGAGATGAATGTCTCTTAGAAATGGTTTTCAAAGGATGACCACAAACAAAGGATGGTGGTTTTTAAGAGAAAACCAAAAACCAAGGATGTTGGTTTTTAAGATAAAACCACAAAGGATGTAAAAATGTGGGAGAACTCAAAGTCTTAACCAATGATGGTTTAAGTATGACCATCAACTCTGGAACTATTATAGCAGTTCCTCAAAGGAACCAATTTTGGAACAATTCTTAATATGATATCTTCTGCTAGTGGAAGTGCTTCTTCACAAATCTTAGCATGGCAAAAACATGCAATCATGCTCATTCTCATAGAGAATAAATTAAAACAACTCTTTCTACAACTCCGAATTTGATTTGTGAAATTAAACTCTAGGTTGTAGCAATACAACCCTTATTATCTCTGACTCAGGTGGCTCGCTCGAAAAATCTTCGAACTTATAGCAAATCATATCAATTCCATCAATTCCCCCCTTCTCAAATACATGGTGAGAATATGAAATACTCTTCACTACAAGAGTGGTCAATACTCTTGAACATATCCTGCGGTATGATCTGTAAATCATTTTTGATGCTTTAGACCAATCCCAAGAAGAAATCCATCCAAAAATAATCCTCTCACTTGCAGTAGTCTTATGTTTGAATGATGATTCTTCTTTCCACAATTCAAAAGGATGAATATCATAACAATGATCTGTCTCATGTCCAATTCTGTCACAATGTTGGGTGATGATTTGTTGTGGGACAACATCATCCAAAAATCCAGCACTACGAAAGTATATAGGCTTCGAAAAATAAAAAACATGAAAATAAGCATCTTTATTATATCCCACGCCAGTTCTATTTTTGTTATGCACAAATTTTTTTCAAGGTCTAACAATTTTTTTGGGAAGTGAAGGTTCATTTTTTACATCTACATGTGATTTTTCTTTTGAAATGGTTCTATCAATCTTTGATGTTTGGAATTAGAATTTCCTCATTGTACTCGAGACTTAATCTAGAGAAATTCAACTCTCTCTAATGCATCATGTAAATGGATTTGATATCGAGAAGACTTACTTTGCTAACATTTACAGTTTCATAAAAAATGAAACTAATTATATTGTTTAATATATCTAATACATTTTTAATTTGAGCCATTTTAGTTAATCTAGGGAGTTTGGTTCAATCGAAAATCTGCCTATTTCACAAAGTAATTTAATAATTGAATTATGAATAATTGTCGATACAAATCAACCCTTGTCCAAAGTTAAAACATTTCACTGCATTCACTTTCATCAAGCCATTATACCACCAAAATAAAATAATCTACCTCTAAAAAATAATGCACTCTCACTGCTATCTTCTTCCAACCAATTAAGAACCAAAAACACAAAATTCAAGGGAAGATACTAGAGTGTCCTTCACAAGTAATCGATTCCCCAACTTAATAGTATATATTACTTGGAACTCTTATAGAAACACATAAAATTTTGACATGTGAAATCTATCCTAAAGGAGGATGGCTAGTATAATGTGCAAACCAAAATTCTCTTACCAATTCGTAAGGGTGGTTTATTTTACTTTAAAATTCCAATGTAGAGTCCATCAATAAAAGGGTTATTAGTTTCCAGTCTCGAGCATGTTGGAAGAAACCGTAATGATCCAGGTGGATTTGGTGGCCACCCGCCTATTTCACTAAGACCCCCACCAATGTTTCTTTCCATTTTTCACTTTCCACATAATTTACTATTTTTAGCAGTTTTTCGGGTCCTCAACTTTGAAAACCATTTTAAGGCCCTAAACGATGTTTTTTGGAAAACCGAGAGAAACATGGAAGTTCCTTCAATGTTGATCACATGAAAAGTTGTAGTCCTCAAATATATTATTTCTAATGAGGTATTGAGTGCGTCAAACGAAAATCGTATGAAAAATTTACGTCCCCGGGAAGTTGTTATACCAATTTACCCAAACGGGGCCCACAATTTTGGTGCTTCATCTCCTAGAGTTAGATTTATGGATGTTTAGGGTTTTCCATTGTTTGAAAAGAATAAATATGCCTTCGAGCCTCATTGTAACACAGTTCAGAGGCCTGTAGCCACCACATATCCTCTCAGAGATAAGCTACCAACACCCTAGCTAGTTTATTTTCATTATGTCTCTAAGCATATTTCTGTTATTGATATTAATGAAATGAAGTATTAGTTCCACTACATATCCTTGTTTATGTATATTTCTATATTTTATTGTGTTCCTGCATAAATCCATATCAGTGGTATCAGAGTAGTCTGCTCTTTCTCTGTTTTTCTTTGCATGTCCCCAATGAGGTTAGGGTGTAAGGAGTTAGGGCTCGATCTGGTTGAACCCTTGCAAGATAAACCTCACAAATCCCGATGACCTCCCATGTTGGAAGAAAAGAAAGACGAGGGAGCATGATATCCTATCAAATTATTGCTTGAGGAGGCCTTCGAGAAACAAAGGAACACGATGATGGATAGCTTTGCCCAGATCTTTCAATGACTACCCACCAGCGGTGCATCTACATCCAACAGCCACTTTGGAGGTGCCACTCCTTTCAAGGTACAATTCAACTTTCACATTCCTTATTTGAAGGCTAGATAGATTCAAACACCGTAGATAGATGGTTGAATTTGCTGGAAGGGTATTTCTCGGTCCATGATTTCTCCGACCGAGAAAAGATTATTTTTGCACTCCTCAAAGCCGCCCCCATGTCAAAGACTGGTGGGAAACCTAATGTGAGTAGAAGGATGAGAGGGAACCCACTCGACTCTTGGTCGCACCCACTTGGAATTCATTCTGATACAGTATCAAGGAACAATATTAACCCATGGGGAGCTATGAGGAAAATTACATCCAATGGACCACACTGCGGCAGAAAAGGACCACACTGCGGCAGCAAAGGGATCAAGATGTGCACAAACTTACAAATTTGTTCCATACCCTGTGCACAAAGTTGGGTATTAAATATTTAGAGAGACATTTGGTTCTCAAGTACCACATATGTTTGCACAGATACATTCAGGAGGAAATGGAGTTCCTTGAAATTACCTTTCTTGGAACAACATATCACTATGCTGCCAAGATCAAGAAGAAATTTAAGCAGAAGAAGAGAGACTTTGAATCCACGAATCCAAAGCCAGGGAAAGACGCCCTTAAACTACAAAACAAGGGGAAAAGCCAAAGAGGGGCAAATCAGAACAACACCACAAATTAAAAGAAGTACGCGGGGAAGTGGTGTGAATTTCATAACCACCCCACTCACATCATAAACTAGTGTCGGGCCAAACAATCGTTAGTGGCTCAAATGAAGGCACCTGATTCAGATGCATGTTATGATCCTGAGTAAGACCGAGACAACGACGATGACAAACCGAAGCAAATCATTAATGTGGATCCCAGTGCCATTGTTTCCACCACCAAGCTCCAGAGGGAGGATCCCGAGGATCCAGAGGAAGGGGAGCACCTCTTCCATTAACAGATTTGAGTGAAGGGTTCTCAACTGCAATTTGTCAATAGAAATATCCAAAACAACCTAATTCCAGCTAAGTTCATGGAGTAGCTTGACCTACCAACCATAACACACCCATAGTTGTATACCATCGGGTGGCTTCACCAAGGAAGAGATCTCCGCATCCGCTAGAAGTGTCGCCTTCCGTACAACATCAAGCCATTCACAGAGGAGGTATTGTATGATGTTTCTCCTCTGATGTGTCTGGTGTATTATTTGGCCAACCATACTTGTGGAAGTGACATGATGTGTATGAGTCTAGGCCTCATTCTATTGTTATTACTTTGGGAAATAAATTGTACAGGATATTAGAGGTAGTACCGCCTCCTGCCATCTCTTTGACGTTTCCCAAACTAGGAAATTTATTTTCATTAAAATTTGCCCATAGGGCAAGAAGACGATTATGGCCACAGCCTTGAAACAGGGCTCCCCTAAACGACAACACTAAATGGACAAAGTCGTGGAGGAATACGAGGACATTTTCTCCTCACCCACAAAGGCTCCTCTACACTGTAAGGTCAAGCACTCCATTGATTTTACCCCAGGTGCACCGCCGCATGATGTTGCCATAAATCATGTGATTACATAGACATGATCCACACATGTATTGACTGAGGCTGATAAAGCAAAAAAAAAAATTGAACGCATCCAACACGTCTATCAATAGGTCCACGACATCTTAGACAAATCCAACAACAAGTACATCTAGTTCCATGATCAACATCGGGTGCCACACAAATTCCAAGTGGGAGATAAAGTGTGGCTACACTTGCAGAAGGAGCACCTCATTGGACCCCACCGCAATATTTTCCAACTTCGATATGGCCATACACCATTACCATGGCAAGTGGCTCACCAGATACCGAGTTCAATAGAATTCTCCTCATCTCATGGAGGAACTCAATGCAATGGGGACCATTGCTTCCTAACGAGGGAGGAATGATCCAAGTGGATATTTGTGGCCACCTGTCTATTCCACTGTGACCCCCACCATTATTTCTTTCTATTTTTCAGTTTTAGCACAATTTACTATTTTTAGTAGTTTTTCGGGTCCTCAAACTTCCAAAGCCATTTTAAGTCCCTAAATGACGTTTTTGGGAAAATAGGGAGCAACATGGAATTTACTTCAATGTTTCTCACATCAAAAGTTGTAGTCCTCAGATAGATATCTCTAACGAGGTATTAATTTGTAGTCCTCAGATAGATATTTCTAACGAGGTATTGAGCACATCAAATAGATATTGTATGCCAAAGTTACGTCCCTGAGAAGTTGATATACCAATTTACCCAAATGGGGCCCACATTTTTGGCGCTTCATCTCCTAGGGTTAGTTGATTCAATTTTTATGGTTTTCCATTGTTTCTCAACAATAAATAGGCCTTCGATATTCATTGTAACACAGTTCAGAGGCCTGTAGTCGCAACATCTCTTCTCAAAGATAAGCTACCAACACCCTAACTAATTTATTTTCATTATATCTGCAAGCATATTTCTGTTATTGATATTAATTAAATGAAGTATTATTTCCATTGCATCTCTTTGTTTATGTCTATTTCTATATTTTAATGTATTTCTGCATAAATCCAGATCACGTAAACTTTTTTTCCAAACTTATTTTAACTTTGGGTATTTGTGCAAGATACAAACATTTCTTTTTTTCCTCCTCAATGCTTGTAAGTTTCCAATGTCAAGAAACTACGATGTTAGGAACATTTCTATGAAAAATGAACTCCTATCACACAATAAAAAATAATGCATTCGATGCTATCAACCTATATTCGCGCGCTAACCAAAACTCCAATTACGAGATAACATTTTCATGAAACGCTTGACTGCTGGTAAAACAGTGAAGAAGGTCTGAACTAATACTAAACGCATAAATGAGAAATTGTGTTTAAATTAACAACAATAATGTCGTTCGCTAAGAATTATTTCCATTCATAGAATAAACTCCAATCTCATAAATTAGTGTAAACAGGTCCTAATAAAAACAAAAACGTATGAATATAATTTTAATTGTTAGGAGCACCTTCACCAAAGACGGAGTCGATTTTTAAACCTCGAGATCTATCAAGCCGCATATTTTGTGCACACAAATCAAGCGTTGCTGAGAATAAACAAGTTCAATCAATGCCCCAAACTTCGACTAGACACTCCTTCAATATTCGCAAGTCTCCAAAACTACAATCCTCTACAACAAATGATCTGTAGGCAACCCAAACGAGTCCCTTCTTCACAAACTCCTTATCAAAAATAGCAACACACTCTCACTTGTGCCTAAAACTGAGCCGATTTCCCACATATTCTAACATTTTAATAATTGATATCAAAGTTAAAATACCTTGACCTTATATGATGGAAAATTTGTAGCCTTAATAATAAGATATGAAAAAAATTACATTAGGATTGATATGATACACAGATTGGCAGGAATATGATTCGTGCAAACGTTTAGCCTTTACAACTTCATATAAATACAGTGAGATCTACGACATCATCAAGATCCTCTTGACTTCACAGTTCAGTTTGGGAAAGTATCATGAATCAATATTTTTATAATTATGATATTGATCTAATAAAATCAAAATACCATTCAAGCATTCATTCAGGGTTAATGGCAGTGAATATTTTTACATAAATATAAAACGAATATGACTTCTTTACACATTTTGATTTATAGTTTCCAATCTTTATAGGGTTGATATGTTTTCATGAAGCCTCTACGTTTAGATCAAATGGTTTTATACGTTGGGGCACAATTTTCGTCTTGTAGAGAATACAATACAATCGGTGGGGCCATAATAAAAAAAAAATAAAAAAATACAAACATGGAAAGGGATAGGATCTCAAGTGAATAGAAAAAAAAATTTCATTACAAGGCTTTCCCAATCTTCGAATATGACATAGCATTAAACTTTCATTATAAATTATTAAAAACTCCTGGAAAATATCATTTGGATGCAAGAAAACTTACATTTTGCTTCCCAATTTTAATATTTATAGGACTTGTTGGTTTGATGTGAGAAAAAGTCGATGAAACTGCGCATTTTAAATTGCATCACTTCTCCAATATCTCCTGCCGCTTCTTGGCCATCACAACGATGATTCATCCTTCAAATTAGTCACTCTGATTGTGATCCTTGCAACATTTTCACATATTCAAAACTGAAATAATGGTTGCTTCATTCATGCACTGAGAGATTATACTCATGAGCTCAAGCCACAAAAAATACTGGCTCATTTTATTTCAATGAAACAGATAAACCATGATTTGAAACTTCTCGAACCAACGCTTTGATACCATTGTAACACACAAAGTATTAGCAACCAACTCAACTATATTATTAATAACGATCTCAAAGAAATATGTACATAATGTACATATAAATACAAAACGAAAAATGTTGATTCAATTTTTGGGTATTCTTGGACTCTAACAACTGATAATAATAACACACACTAGCCCAAACTTAATCTCGAGGATTATTTGTCTAACAATAAATGGAGATAGAATAGATGGTGGAAGATTGGATGGTAAGGATATATCCTAGAGCCATTCATGAAAGAAGATAACGTAATATTGTATGGTGAGGATATATTGAAGAGTTATTTTTATGGGAAGTGTTGTAGCTCCTAGAGACAGCCTTGAGTTGTATAAAGACCAGTGTCTAGGACATCTTAAATGCAAGGAGAATATGAATCAACTGATTGCAGTTGGAAATGTTTGGCTCTCATGAAAATATCACTTAGATGAATGGTTTTAATAAGGGTGGAACCAAAACCCCAAAGTTAAACACAACAACTAGGAAAACTGCAGAAACTGAGTACAAATTTCAATAAGTAAATGCATCAGACATCTCTAAACAGAATGTTGTAAAGGGGGCCAACTTCTAAAATGAATACACAGTTATCAAGTTATATGTGAGCGATGACTATGGCAAAAGATAGAGTAAGATATCAACTATAACCGGACTTATTCAAAGATAAGAATCCATATATACTGGGCTTATTCAGAGGTAAGAATCCATATATCTAGGCTTGTTCAAAGATAAGAATCCATTGTAGTTAGTATCAGAAGAACGGCGGAAGAGATAGAAAATGAAATAAAGTATCATGCCTGAGCCATATTTAAAGCACTATAGATGAGTAAATGTGATTATCTGCTATGATAAATTCACATTTAAGCATGGGAGCACTCGTATTCCAGAGCATTAGATACAATAAATGTAGAGAGATATGAAATGAACATTTGTATTAAAAAACATGGAGAAGAGTTACAAACTGTGAATCATCCAAAGAAGAATCCCCAATTCCAGCAAAGCTTCTTATTACTGAATCCCTACGAGAACTTCAAACATCCACTATCAAAGTTCATATAAAAATACATACAGAATGCTCGAGCTAGTGAGTCCTTTGGAAAATATGGAACCTTTTGTTAGTGTTTTCTTCCTGTTTTTATAACCTCTGATTCCTAATGCGCGAGAAGATATTTTGGGAAAATATCTTCCCTGCGTGCTTGTATGTTGTTTCAGGTCTAAATCAAAAACAAAAAAGATGATGAGGTAGAACTTCCTCTCATCATCTTACAATGCAAGCCTAAAGCCGTTTCTAACTGAAATGTAAACAATTTACTAAACTGAAAGTGAAAACTGCAGGAGTGAAATAAGGATTTCACCCGAAATGACAAAGTGAAAAGAACATAAGGTAAAAAGGCCAAACAGGCCTAGTCATGAATGATCATTTCTGTTTGATGAGGCAGAGCCCCTGCTGCTGCTGGCAAAGGCAATACCATTAGTCGTGGGAAGGACTGGCCTTCTGCGCTGGAGAATGCGGTACTGCTAGTAGTGGAAGAGTTGGTCTTCTGTGCTGGAGGGTCTTATAGAATGGCCAATGGTCATGATCCATCGACTAAGACATGAAACTGACCTTTTGCATCTTTTTTCTTTGCTTCCTGGGTGTGGAGGATCGTCATCCTCGGCCTCAAGCCACTGTGATAGGCTATGAGACGGCCTGTGTACTTAAAATGCCATGAAAACCTGCACAGACAGCAAACCAATTAAATAAATCCTGCGATGAGGGGTAGACTGCTTCAGATGGCTCAGCAAGGGGTTATGGAGAGATGCGGAGGAAGTGCAAATGCAGCGATGGAAGGTAAAACCATGGTGGAGGCGAAAACCAGGGTTTAAATTAAAATATGGCATGGAAATATGATGGGCGGTTTCGCGGAAAACCGCAAGTGGTTTTCGCATGGGAGCTAAGTGATAAGCGGTATCGGGCTAGAGGCATGTGATACGTGTTAGGGAGCGACGCGTGTCCTCACAAAAACTGCCCATTTCGCGTCGGATTTGCGTGTTGAGGAGATGTTGTGAAATGTATACGAAAATGAGTAGGAGCCGTCCAATCTGAGCAATCCAGATCAACAGCTGGAGATGAACGCGATGGACGTACTTGTGTGGTCGAGTAGGACCGGCAATGACATCAGTAATTTTGTCACATAGTGGGATGATCAATTGTGGGGTTGTAAAAGCGAGAGTGATGTGGGCCATTGGATGAGGGAGATCAACGGTCCAGATCGGAGCGGGGGAGTGTAATGTTGGGTGAGTGATCGGGAAAGTAGCGAAGGCGCGATGGAGCGAGGACCGTTGGATCTGCGGAGATCAATGGTGGAGATTATCGTGGAAGATCGGCATATCGGCGGAGAAATACAAAGTGAAAATGGATTACTGCAATGTGCGATGTGCAATGGAGCGAGGATCGTTGGATCGTCGGAGATCAACAGTCATGATTGCGTCAGGGTTTCGCACATCGGCAGAAAAGGAGTTCAATGCACAAGGAATGCTAGGGTGGCGATGAGCGAGGACCGTTGGATCTGAGAGAGATCAATGGCTAGGATTCCATCGGCAGGGCATGATCATCGACAGAGAAGGGAAGGTGGAAGGGAAAGGGCGAACCCCGATGCGATGCGCCAATGTGATGGAGTGATGCAACGACCATCGAATCTTCGAGAATGGACGGTCCAGATCTTATCGGAGGATCGGCCATCGGTGAAACAGAAAACTTGGAAGCGAGAACTTGGAAAGAGCGACGTGCGATCGCCGATGGGCTTAGCACTCGATCACCAGGCCCGATCTCATGGCGTAAAAGGGGCTCGGGCTTAAGCGAAAGGGGCTTAAGTCCTGATATGTTAGAATGAGCGCTGTTAAAGCCAAAAGGTGGATTTTTAGCCCTTTCAAAGGTTCCGGTAGGCGAAAAAGGGGTTTTGACAGTCTGTGCAGTCCCTGTTGTATTTGCTTTGCAGTATAAGGCACCTTATCATTAGAAATCCCGTCTCAGTGAGGGATGTACTAACAACATTGGCTCCATTTGAGGACGACCCGTTTGTCCTCGAACGCGTCGAGAACTCTGCAGACCATTTGTTAGCCTTCTTCTTGTGAACACAGTCTCCTTGATGCCTTCTCTTCTTTCTTCATGAAAAATCAAAACATCAAACATCATAATAAAAGCAACTGAATAATGTACAATATCATACGGTAGACCTTTCGGCCTGAATCAATATTGGAAAAAGGGTTTTAAGAATTGCCCATTCACAGGGGCTTCGAGCAGATCACCCTGCAAATTTTCCAGTCTGAAATTGTTGTTTCCTCCCTCTTCAACAATTTTGAAAGGTCCGAACCATAGAGGATCGAACTTTCCATGTTTTCCTTTCTCAGCCCTTCTTATATCCCATCTTAGCACCAGATCTCTGACCTGCATCTCTTTATCTTTAGCATGCTGATCGAACAGGTCCTTCATTTTCTCTTGGTACTCAATCAACCTCTAATTTACTCGACTTCGAGTCTCTTCCAGCTCTACTAACTGATTTATTCTTCTAGTAAGATCGTTTGGTTCCTCTTGAGAATCCTGCATGAACCTAGCCATAGGTAAGGCCAATTGTATCGGGAAAATTGCTACTCTACCATAGACCAATTCATATGGGGATTTGCCTGTTGACCTCTTACTAGTGATTACATTTGCGTGCCTTACGAACCGAAGTTTGTGAATCCCAGGTTCTTGGTTTTCTAATTACTATTTTCAATACCTTACAAAGTTTGGATGAGATTACACTCATCCATTTCATATGCAGAGCTTTATCACTGATGAAGTGTCCTATTGTATTCCTCCTTGTTAGAAAAAAAATTGATAATTGCTGAACTTAATGAACTTAAAAACTGAAGCATTACTCTTGTATTAATCTTAGCCGGGCAGTAAACAAGATGATATCTTCAAGAATCCAATCACCCACTGTGTCATGTATTCCTTCATGAGATCTCACCATTAGTGCATGAAATAATACGATGGTATTAAATATCCACTTGTGTTGCCCGCTTGAGGCAGGATGAATTTCACCGATGAAATCGATTCCCCACTGTTGGAAAGGTTCTTCTATGTGTACCGGGATCATAGGCAAAGGTGCGAACTTCTGCCTTTCAACAAATTTCTGACATTTTTCACAGGCCCTTACCCGAGTATGAACATCTCAGAAAAGTTTGGGCCAGAAAAAGCCTGCTTTCAGAATCTTGTGTGTTGTGGCCCTCTAGCTGTAGTGGCCACCACAGATGCCCTCGTGGAATTCCACCATCACCTCTTCTACTTCATTTTCCGTGAGACATAAAAGTAGTATGCCCGATGGGTCTCTCCATTACAAACAACCATTTGCTACGATGAACTTCTGAGATTTTAGCCTCAGCGTTCTATACTTTGTCTTGTCGCAGCTTGGAGGACATCTAAGAGTTAAGAGGTATTCTACAATTTCTTTGTACCATGCACTGACAAGGTACTTCATATGGGTCTTTTGTGTAGCGGTTTCTATTCCGCGATGCTCATCTGCTCTTTCAAGCTCTTCATTGGCCACCATAGACAAATTTATCCCCAAAGCCTGACAATTTGATTCGGAAAGGATCTTGGCTAATCCCTGTCCCTTTATTAGCTTAGTGGGGTGTATTTCCAACTCATACTCCTGTATCTTGGCTATCCATTTGCCTCTCTTTCCTTCATTATCTCCCTGAATCAAGATGTCTTTTACAGCCGTCGTGGGTACGAATGTAGTTATAGCTGACTACAATACATACATCCGAAAATCCTTCAGGGATTTGACCAAGGCATAAGCCTGTTTCTCTAGGATGTTATATTTTAGCTCAGCATCGCGAAGCACTTGGCTGAAAAAGGCGATGGGTTGTTCATGACCTTCCTCATTTTTCTGCAATAATACAACTGTGGCGGTGTGGGGAGATGCAAATGAAAATATCATGAAGGGTTTCGCATAATCCGGTCCTGCCAATATTGGGGCTTCTGTGAAAGCATTTTTAATTCTGTTAAAAGCTTCCCGCGACTCAGTAGTCCATTTTACTTCGTTATCCTTCTTCAACATCTCAGTTATGTGTCGGACTATCTCTGCATAGTTCGGTATGAATCTTCTCAAGAAGTTGATACATCCAAGAAAAACTTGGACCTCTTTCTTGTTTCCGGGCAAGGATATACCATTTATGACTTCTACCCTTTTCGGGTCAATTTTTACCCCTGTCTTTGTTACAATTTGCCCCAACAGTTTACCCTCTTCTAAAGCAAACATATATTTTTGTGGGTTTAAAGACAATCCATACCTGTGGCACTTGTCAAAGGTTCTGCGCAAATGCTCTATATGTTCAGCATCGTCCTTTGAGAAGACTGTGATATCGTCTAGGTAAACCACCACGAATTTGTCTTGTTCCCCCACAAAAGTAATGTCCATGGCCCTTTGAAATGTAGCCCCCGCATTGATCAATCCAAATGGCATCCGAGCATACATAAACGTTCCCCAAGGAGTAGTGAATGTGGTTTTCTTTTGGTCCTCCGGAAGCACTGCTACTTGATTATACCCAGAAAGCCATCCATCATAGACATTCGTGAAGATCCTACCACCTTCTGCAATATATGGTCCATCTTGGGTAGCGGATAATTGTCTTTCAGAGATGCTATGTTCAAGTTCCAAAAGTCAACACACAATCTTATTTCCCCATTCTTCTTTCGGACTGGGACCAAGTTGGCCACCCATTCAGAATATCTTAATGGCACAATAATCTTAGTCTTCAATAGTTTCTTGATTTCCTTTTCTATGGAAGGAAGGAGTAAAGGATTAATTTGTCTTAATTTCTGTTTGTGTGGCTTAGCATCTCCTTTTAATGGAATCTTGTGCTGGATAATGCTAATATCAAAGGTCTTCAAATCTTGATAAGACTAGGCAAAGACGTCTTGATATGTCTGAAATAGCTTCCGATATTGCTCTTTGTATTCTTCGGGTACCTTCTTAGACAATTTCACAAGCTTGGGATCGGCTTCCGTGCCGAGGTTCAGGTCATCTACCTGATTTTCTTCAACAACCTTACTTGGCCGGATTGGGACATCATTCTTATCAAATAGTCTCTCTAGGGGGACCAGCCCTCTGGGTATTACATTCCCTTTGAGCTGTAGCACCTTGTGCCCAGCCATGGTATCCTGCCATTTATTCTGAGGAAGGTCCTTAGTCTCCTCCTCGCCAACATCTATGTCCATATTGGAGAATTCCCCAACAGTCTCCATGAATCTTTTCACTTGCTCTTCGTCTTCAAACACCTGCCAGTGTTTGACATTGTCAGGGAAGGAAGGACGGTAACGGACCTCTATTTCATACCTCAGGAGGGGGTTCTGAGGTGGTCGAAAAGTGCTTGCAGCTACTGCGAGAGAGTCCGCCATTCTGTTATGGTCTCTTGGCATGAATTGAATATTGAATGCTAAGAAGAAATTCTCTACCAAGTCCTATACCTCATTTCTGTAAACCCTCAACCAAGGGTGCTTAGCTTGACATTGATTTCTTTCTTGTCTCACCACCAGTTCTGAATCTCCCAAAACCTTCAAGCTCTGAATATTCATATTCTTTGCTGTTTGTAGACCTAGAAGCAAGGCTTCGTATTCGGCCACATTGTTCGTGGCTTCATATTCCAATTTGAAAGATAATGGGACCAGCTGTCCAGTAGGGGAGATCAGGAGAATCCCAGCTCCATTCCCTTCCTTTGAGTTGGCTTCATCAAAGTGCAAGGTCCAAACCCCACCTTCTTCATTACTTGAAGACTGCTCGGTCTTTACTTGATAGAAAGATGGCTCCTGCAAGTAATCTTGGTCTTCCTCAAGCATTAGACAAGAAAACTCACCCTCTTTGCTGTACACTGGCGAATTTACTGAATTATCAGCTTTAGTGACCATCTTCACAAACCTTGTTTCCCGGTATAATCTCCTTTCTTGGCCTCCAAACACAGGGATGGTCGCATAGGTTAGGTCTAGCTTTATAGATCCTTCGATTTTTGTACCCCATGATCTAGATAATAGCATCCCAAACCGAGCTGGGATGTCAGCCACTACTGTCCATTACCACGCTTTTAGCTGGGATTTGGGCAAGGTTTACCACTAGATCGTTGATCATCCCCAAACATTTGACTCTTTTAGAATCAAAAGAGTAGAGATCTTTATATGGGCGAGTGATCTGCACCCCAATTGCTCCATCACTGACAGAGGTAACAGGTTATGGGACGCCCCGGAATCCAGCATACAGTTGTGCAACAACCACATATCGTAACTGAACTGGTTCGATCGGTTTGAGGCAAACCGGTCCGAACCTAATGAATTTGCCTGGTACTAAACCGAGCCGATGCCTGCATCAAACTGCTCGGACGGTTTCGTAGACTCTGCCCACCTGCTCACAAGGTCAAGTACTAAATTTTATTTTTTTTTTTTTTTTTTTTTTTTTTTTTGTTAAATTATTATTTTTACTAGTTACTAATTCTACCCTAGACCCCCCCTAAAGCTACTTAAACACCCCCACCCCCTCTATTTCACTCACGCTATTCATTTGAGTCTCTTGCAATTCTTGAGCTGAGTTCGATGAGGAGAATTCAGAGAGTTTTTTGTAGGGTTGTTCTAAGGGAGTTTTTTTGCAGATTTTAAGCGTTGATTTGAGTCTTGCAGAGTTGTTGGGTTGGCAGATTTTTGAGATACTTCAAAGATTTTTTTTTCCCAAAGATCTTTGGGTTTTCTTCAGTGGTTTTTGCAATTGGTGGAAGATTTTTTTATTTTGCTGGGGTTGCTACATAATTGATTTCAAAAGATTTTGGAGCTGATTTTCTCCAAAATTTCAGAGGGTAATCAAGGGCCATGGGAATCAAGCCATAATCCCATTGCAAACTTGGATGCTACTCATTCTTCAGATGAGGATAGGGAGGACGATCAGGATGATGATTGACGATTGATGATTTGATCATTGATTTGTTGTAGTTGTAGCTTGTAGTATAATAATATGATCTATGATGTTATTTTGGACTATAAAGGCCTTTTAGAGCCTGCTTCTTGATGTTTGTAACATTTTAAGTTCAACGATGTTTTGCACTAAGTGCTATTTTGGTTGTATGCACTATTACTTGCTATATAAATGAGAACTTTTGCATATTTGTGTATAAATGGTTTGAATTCATATGGATGCATATGAAAATAACAATTTTTTCTTTAAAATATGAATATTTTATGTGTTTTTGGTAACCGCTTTTTTTTTCCACTTTTTTCCTGCTCCGTAACATGTCCTGCTCCTACCTGCTCCCATTCACAAGGTTTTCTTCCCGAAGGACCGGTTTTCCAAAGTAATTCATGATCAAGTTATATGTGAGCGATGACTATGGCAGAAGATAGAGTAAGATATCAACTATAACCGGGCTTATTCAAAGATAAGAATCCATATATACCGAGCTTATTCAGAGATAAGAATCCATATATCTGGGCTTGTTCAAAGATAAGAATCCATTGTAGTTAGTATCGGAAGAACGACGGAAGAGATAGAAAATAAAACAAAGTATCATGCCTGAGCCATATTTAAAGCGCTATAGATGAGTAAATATGAGTATCTGCTATGATAAATTCACATTTAAGCATGGGAGCACTCGCATTCCAGAGCATTTAGATACAAGAGATGTAGAGAGATACGAAATGAACATTTATATTCAAAAACAAGGAGAAGAGTTACAAATTGTGAATCATCCCAAGCGGAATCCCCAATTCCAGCAAAAATTCTTATCACTGAGTCCCTACGGGATCTTCAAACATCCACTATCAAAGTTCATACAAAATACATACAGAATACTCAAGCTAGTGACTCCTTTGGAAAATCTGGAACCTTTTGTTAATGTTTTCTATAACCTCTGATTCCTATGCGCGAGAAGATATTTTGGGAAAATATCTTCCCCACGTGCTTGTATGATGTTTCAGGTCTAAATAAAAAACAGAAATGATGATGAGGTAGAACTGCCTCTCATCATCTTACAACGCAAGCCTAAAGCCGTTTCTAACTGAAATGTAAACAATTTACTAACTGAAAGTAAAAACTGCAGGAGTGAAATAAGGATTTCACCCGAAATGACAAAGTGAAAAGAACATAAGGTAAAAAATCCACACAGGTCCAATCATGAATTATCATTGATGTTTGATGAGGTGGAGCCACTGCTACTGCTGGAGAAGGCGATATCGTTAGTAGTGGAAGAGCTGGCCTTCCTCAGGTTAGAGAATGCTGCATCGCTAATAATGGATGAGTTGGCTCTCTACGCTCGGAGGGTGCGGCACTGTTGTAGGGATGTGAGTTGGCCTTCTGCGCTGGAGGGTCTTATAGAATGGCCAATGGTCACGATCCATTGACTTGGACGTGGAATTGACCCTCTGCATCTTTTTTCTCTGCTTCCTGGGCGTGGAGGATCGTCATCCTCGGCCTCGAGCCACTGTGATTGGCTATGAGATGGCTCGTATACTTAAAATGCCATGAAAACCTGCACAGACAACAAACCTGTTAAATAAATCCTACGATGAAGGCATAGACTACTTCAAAAGGCTCGGGTGAAGGCGGAAGAGCAGTGCGGAGGCAGGGAATGCAGCGGAAGCGTTTCCATGGCGAAAACATGGTTTGAATCCAATCTGGTGCGAAACTGTGCAAAAGGCGGTTTTGCGGAAAACCGGAGGCGGTTTTCGCACGGGGCCAGGGCGGTAAGTGGTTTTACCCCGGGCGAACACGATAGGGCTCAGGTGTTGACACCTGTCCCTCTAAAACCACCCATTTCACGTTGAATTTGGTCGTTAAATGATTTTGGTGGATTGGGCGCGAAAACAGTTCTAGATCGTCAGATCTGAGAGATCGATGACTGAGATCAAACGTGAAGGGAGAAAGGATGTGCGGGAGGAAGAAAGGTGGGACCCGGCGAATGACATCATCAATTTTGTCGGGTAGCGAAAAGCTATTGGGCGGAGTTGAAAAGAGGGGATCAATGGGAGCTGTTGGATCGTGAGGATCAATGGTCGAGATCTGGGGATGAAGGAGAATGGAAAGGACAGGGTTGAAAATGCTGGAGTAATATGGGCCGTTGGATCTGGAGAAATGGACGGTTGCGATTGAATCGGGGGCTTCGCATATCGGAGATCTAGACAGACGGGAGGAGGAAACGCGGAGGGAGCGATTGCGATATGCCGATGGAGCGAGAGCTGTTGGATCGGGGACGAGATCAACAGTGGAGATGCGATGGGGAAAACGCATCGACGAGGGAAAAAGGTTTGGGAAGTGGAAATGGGAATCGTCGAAGTGCAACAGAATGAGGACCGTTGGATCTGAGAGAGATCAATGGCTAGGATTCCATCAGTGGGGGATGATCATCGGCGGAGAATGGAAGGCAGAAGGGAAAGGGCGAACCCCGATGCGATGGCCGTCGGATCTTGGGAATGGACGGTCTAGATCTTATCGGAGGATCGGCCATCGGCAAAATAGAAAACTTGGAAGCGGGAACTTGGAAAGAGCGATGTGTGATGTGCGATGGATAGGTGACGCGCGATGGCTGTTGGATCTGTGGAGATCAATGGTCAAGATCTCTTCGGCAAAGATGAATCTCGATGGTGAAACAAAAGAGAAAATGAGTGGAGTTGGGAACCAGCGAAGTCCAATGGCCGAAGAGGGCTTAAGGACTTTTAGCCGTCGGTCATAGAGCGGGGTCATATGAGAAATGGGGGCTAAGGGCTTAAGCCGAAAAGTGCTTAGAGGCCTGATATGTTAGAATGAGCGCTTTTAAAGCAAAATGGTGGATTTTTAGCCTTTTCAAGGGTTTCGATAGGTGAAAAAGGGGCTTTGACAGTCCATGCAGTCCTTCTTGTATTTTCTTTGCAGAATAAAGCTCCTTATCATTAGACATCCCAGCTCGGTGAGGGATGTCGTAACAACATGTCCATTGGTTGAAACCCTAGTTTGGTCTAGGTCTGTATATGTCTAACATTTTAATATTGCCTGACATATGATGTGCTTATGATATGCTGATGAATTCCTAGATATATGTGTTGCCTTAAATGTTAATGGTAATGAGTCCTAGGGTTTGGAAATAAGCCCTAGTCAAAGTTTGATGGTCTAGGATGATGTTTTGTAAATCTAGGGTTTTGCAACTAAACCCTAGTAGTAGTTAAAATTATCTAGTATGTGTGATATGACCATCTGGAATCTATGAATTGTTGAATTTTCACGACCTTGGGTCTAGGTTAGAGTCTTAGATCATTGACGCTTCCAAACCAAGAATCTCAACCATAAACTACTTTGCATAGTGGAAAATATAAAGCAATAAATCACATGCACAATATACGCAATTTTAAACAAAATTGTACAATAATGTACAACCACCAATCTTCGATAAATTAAACCGAATCTGAATAATACAACAGTCTATGGTATACAAGATACAATGACAAACTTCGCTGCAACTTCTTCGTCGTATCTTTTCTTGCCGGTCTGTCGCACCCGTACTGCTCACTAGTAATGCCTTAGTCCATCAAGGCATCTACACATTGAGACTTCAGCAGGGCTGCCACTTAACACTGCTGCATGTCCATCTGTAGAGTGTACATGGGCTGATCCAATCTGCTCTCTAGGCTGGCCAATACCCGAGCTCCAATTTGCCAAGTTAGAAACAACTTTTTTCCCTCAAAGTGTTGCTTTTCGGCACCTATCTTCACCCAACCTTCAACTGCTCTTCGTCCTTCAAGATAGCTCGTCTAGGGCTACTTTGGGTAGCCAACACGCTGCCCTCCAATAGACTTATGGCAACCAATCCAATCACTGCTGAATCTGCTCCTAATATGACACTTCACCACCTCGGAAGGTCATATACATGGCAACAACACGCTGCAACAAATCCTGATTCAAACTGGTCACACCTTGACCCAATACACATCACAAAACCACTGCTGTCACCACGCTGCACTGCTGCATGACTAGTTAGGGCATCACCTACAACCCTTAACCTCCACGCAACTTGGCAAACAACCCTCCAAAAGCTCCGGTCCTCCAAGGGGACACTCCTCCACACCCATGTCGCTCTTCTTTCCTTTGTTCCACCCTAAAACTCAGCACTAAGGTAGCCTAGCTGCTGGCTATGGCCTGCGGCTAGCCCAACAACAAGGTATGACTGTGGCCCTCCTTAAAACCTCCACCAAACAGCCCAGAACAATAGTACAATGCTCCTCTTGCCTGCGGCCTCTTTTGTGCAGCACAACGCACCCAAAACAATCCAAAAACATGCCTCAAACCAACCTAAATTTACCTCGCTGTCACCTACAACAACCAGACTTCTCCCACGCTGTACCTCGGCCTCCTCTTGCTGTTTTGTTGCTCACTTGCTATGGATTAGCCTTACGAAAATCTCAGAGCTATCTTTGGTGTGTATTGCCCAAACTTGGATGCTCATAACACATCAAATCACCCTTAATCTATAGACATTAGGGGGCTCCAACGAATCATTTGAAGAGACACATCTATTGGACAGTTTTTACAACAAGCCTACATGACTTGGTAACCAATAATTACCTTGTCAACTTCAAAAATTCATTTCTCTCTAACAACAACTTGGATTCGGACAATTCTTGATGCGTTGGAATCGTATCGTCGAGCACTATCATTCTCATCCATCACATGTTGTAAATCCATCATGGTTTTGGCCCAAACATCGATGGGTGCAAAACCCCACACTTGGGTTCCAAGCCCACAAGTAGCCCTTGTGGTGCTTTGCCCTCCAAACCCTGAACCCTAGGGCTTGGAGTACCTCCCAAGCTACTCAAATCAACATGAATCTATATAGTGATTGTTGAGAATTTGAAGATGAAAATCTAGGGCAAATATTAAACTCTAGTAGATGCTAGTCATGATGTTGATTAAGCTGTGATTGGTTTTGATTGTTGATGCTCATGAAATCTAGGTGAGGAATCTAACATATGAATTCTGAAAGTTGTTAGATTCATTGATTTGATTTGTTTCTAGGGTTTGCTATATGAAGGAAGTTGTCGTTGAAAGAATGTTGAAACCCTAGATATAATAAGTGTGATATCTTGATGAGCTATGAATGTGACTTAGGGTTTGTAACTAAACCTGAGCAAGAAGTTAAAATATGGTCTCTTGCTGATTATGTTTGTAAAGGCTAATGCTTTCGCTATTATAAGTTTTTGATATGGCTAACTTCATGCTTTTATAATTTTGGTTGTACTTTTTATCTAAGTTGTGTAGGTACATCATCTTCAAGATGGTGAAGATGATTGTAAGTAAAGTTGATGTGATAAGCATGATATATGAATGACTCTTATAAGAAGGATGGAAGCCATGAAAGATTCTTTGATGTCGTAAAGAAGTAGAACTCCCTAAGTTAAGAGGGAGCCTGGATGAAATCTCCCTAGGATAAGAGGATGGTTGAGAATATTCTTTGTACAAGAATGATTAGATCCTCTCTGTTTAAGAGGGAGTGACAAATATAATTCTCTACTTCATGTGTCATGCACTAGACTAGGACTAACAACCGTAAGTTTTAGTGAAGGCCATAAGTAGGAGAATGAAATTGGTGAATGCATTTTGAGGTGTTGCTGAAAGAAGATCCGATTGAAGAATATGTTGCTGCATATGAAGTAGGAAAGGAAAATGTATGATTTAGGAATCTTCTGTCAAAGATTCGGTTGATAGTCCTACTATGGAAAGTTGAGAAGCAACATCAAGTTGTCTGGAGGATCTCGAAGGTTTGTATTTGATTATGTACACGTGGAAGTATATTATTGATTGGGGTTGTGTTTGTACAGGTGAATCTCTCGAAGGATTTGATAGCATGCTGGTTACCAATCGGTTTGATTGAGAGAGATTGGTTGTCCTTGATGTGTTGGTTCAAGGAGTGTTAAGGATTTGTGAGTGAAGCATTGCCTGGGAGGACATCTGGCCGACACCTTGTGTTGATATCTAGGTCCCGAAGTTGGAAAAGGTGGTGTTGATTATAGAGCTCTGTTTTGGATACACACCTGGATGTTTGGGTTGGTGGTTAGCAAGTAAGCTTGATGGTACCTAGAGAGGCTGAAAGCTTGAGTCCATCTTATTCCCACTTGGATAGATTGCCCTGGTCAGGAATCTAGTTCGTGGCATTGCAATACCTAAATTGTTGAGAGACCAATGGATATCTTGCCCTAGTCAAGAATATAGTCCATGGCATTGTGGTGCCTAAACTTCTTCATAGATGATGTGCTGAGATCTTCCATGTACCTCTGTGATTATATGTAAATATGAATACCTCCCTAGTTAAGAGGCAGTGTTGGAAAATGTAATTAGGTTCGGTCTTCATTGTATTCGAAGTAAAAAATGTAATATATTTGTCAAAAGAAAATAATTTTATTATTGTTGAATTGACTTGTTAAAGGATGGGTTTCATGCTTGGGTCAATGGTTATAGGTCAACCCTCCATTGAAGGCTTTAGGATTAATTCAAAGTTAATTTGTTGTTTGTAATCCTCCATCAAGTCATCCTCCTCTCCAAAGTCTTCAAGTCGGCCTCAAATATATGATCTTCAAGTCAGTTTCCTCAAATATGTACATGTCGGCCTGATATAAGGATGCACCTCTTCAAAGATTCATGTTGGCTCATATATGATGGACAGACCAATATTTATACCGGTGCAAGGACTTCACATTTCTCACCTCATATTTTTGTTCAAGATTGCAGAGCAAAATTCAGATAAGCTATAGGATGGGAGTTCGAATAGATGATCACAGTGGAAATGCTCTCGGATGAATCTCAGAAGTTCATATTATCTTTGTAGTTTGGATACCACAAGTTCGGTGCTATACCACAGTCTTGATGCTAGATCACAGTCAAGGGCTCGGTGTTTTTACAGAGTGAAGGGTTCGGTCCTACCACATTGATAAGGGCTCAGAGTAGCCACAGATAGAAGGACCTGATGCTGTCACTTCAAGTCACAGTCTCGATGATATCTCAGTTTGAGGTTCTCGGTGGTCTTGGTGCAGTGATGAGGTCCCTACAATATTACAATGATGGTGTCTCGGTGCAGACACAGTGACTTGGATCTCGGCATATTGACACAGTGAAAGAAAGATCAAGGATGAATTGTTGGAGGGAGTTTCTAGTCTAGGGTCTTGGTCACCTCATCTTGAATCTACTGAAGGAAGAATTTTGACTGGGTTTTCCCCAAGGAGTGTGGTTTTGCCCTGGTAGTGTGCCTACATCTTGTGTCCTCTTTTATTTATTGCTTGGCATTATTCTTGATGATAAGAAAACATAAATTGAAAGAACACATAAAAATAACGAACACATCACAAGATAATGTCATAATAAGGGAAATCGTTTTAACTGTCAACTACTAGGATTTCCCAACAATTCAAGGGTGTTTAATCCATTTCTTCTTTAAAAACAATATTTTCATCAAAATCCAAAATTGCAATTTTGGCAAATATTTCATAATCAGATTCTAAAGATGGCAAATTGGAAAAAGTTTAAAAACATAGAATGTTTAGCCTTCTTCTAATTCTAATGTGATGTCTACCTTTGGGTCATTTAGTATGAGCTTGTTTTTCATTTATAATGTGTGTTCATGAGTCATGTTTATTTGCTCTGTAGTTCACTCAAACTCACTTTCCTAGCCTTGACCACCTCAACAAGAACATATGAGAGATATTAATCTCTAGGCAAATATAGAAAAATAATACGATGGATTCAAAAGAAACTTTGTAGGGACCAAGGATGATGGACCATGATTATGCAAGTTAATTTGTTCAATCGCCAAGCCCGAGTGCTTGTTACCCACCAAAAGTGGGTACCCCTAGGAGAGCATTTCTCCTAATCATCTTCTTCCAGCCGACAACCCACAACCCCTGATAGCCACCTTGTAGCCAATGTAATGTGCTACTTTATCTCTGCCACCAACTGTAGTCGTATGTTTCCTCACCCATTTGTCAAGAGCACATTTTAGGTGGACAATCCGACCCAAAAGGTATGTTATTCATTGTGTAATCGGGTTCTTATGCCTTTTTTCATTTGGGAATTTGGCATGGATTATTGGGTGACTTGGAAGAAGGAAGGGTTCTGACTGTGGTTTTGTTCCCTCACCTTAAATGGGGGGTTAATCTTCAATCCTAGTATAGTGGGACCTCCCCTATTGGCGCATAGCTTTATGAAGGACACTACTTGGGAAACCCCTATTTTGATAGCGTGGGCCTGCTTTACCATTCCATATATATCCCTTCCCTCCGTGCATTACGAGCCCTATACACCATCTCCGCTCTCTAGGTCCACATGACCATTAGGTTCACAGGGTGTTGGTACACCCCCTCCCCTTGTCAACATATCTAGGTTGGGCCTAGAAATGTTGCCTCGAAGGTTTGTAATATTCGTAACAGTAAATTACAGTAATAACATGCATCAAAAGACATTAAACAACAACAAATAAAAATCACACCATTAAAATGCAGATTGAGTCATAAAACTGAGATGAGCCATTTTATTTATTTGAGGAAATTGTGTACAATGGAGGTGCTGGAATGAAGGCACCTGGGTTTGCTCAAGGCAAACTGGAGATAGCCTCTAAAACAATGCCGATATCACCCTCTGAAAGTACACTGTGTGGCTGTAGCTCTACGCTGTCCCAGGCCAGAAATACTGCTGTTGCTCTGGTTGATCTTCTATTTGGGCTTGCTATATTGCTTAAAAAATTCCGAGATTTTAACCACAAACTCTACTCAAGGAACCCATAATAACCCACGAAGGGTTTGCCAAATGCTTGACCCCGAAAATTGGCCCTCTTGGGCTTCACTCACTGAATTGCTGGGCAATTCAATCCTCCTGGAAATTCTACTGCTGAAGGCTACCAAAATTCTTGGAAAATCCATGTTAGGAAGCTCTCAGCCTCCCCACCAAATCTCCTTCCAAAACTCCCCTCACGCAACTCCCAGAGTGTCCTCACAGGACTGCGCAGTCACTGCACTGCTCCTGAAGGTATTGCGCTATGGATGAAGCTCACAGCTGCTGAACTGAATCGGATGATGGTGAAACTCCTTCCTTGGGCTGGCACTTGAAGTCCACCAAATCAAAGGTTGAGGTTTCCGCTCGGAAACATTCGGTGAGCTAAACAACACTTGTAGACTTGGCTCACTACGCAAGCGTGCTCTTGTCAAAGACAATTTCGAATAAGATGAATGCATGATCGAAATGAGCTGCTTCCTTCCCTTTGTCCAAAGTTTCTCAACATTCTTGTAATATCCCAAACGGGAGAATAATAGTAATACATAACAACAATAGACTAGAAACTACAACAAATAAAATCACACCATTAACACATGAAAACTGGAGCCAAAAATATGATCTGAGCCCTTTTATTAATGCTTGGAAATGAGTACAATGATGGTGCTGGATGGAATGCACCTGGACCTGCTCAAGGCAGGCTGAAGACTATCTCAAAACAAGCTGAAGTGACCCCTTGGAAATGGCTCTGCGTGGCTCTGGCGCTGCGCTACTTTGCCCAGAAATGCAGCTGCTGCAAACTTCGGACTACTGGTTGGGTTGCTTCTAGCGCTCAGAAAATTCCAAGACTTGAACATCGGATTCTACTCAGGAAACCCACAAAAACTCGTGAAGGAATTATGGAATGGATGACCCCAGAAATTTGCCCCTATTGGGCTTGATCCATTGCGCTGCTGGCTGAAGATGCACACCTGAAGAATCCACTGCAAAGCTGCCCCAAAAGATGAGCAATAACCATATTAGGAAGCACTCAGCCTCCCCACCAAATCTCAACTGCAACTCCCTCTCTTCTCACCTCCCAGAACAACCTCTCTCCATGTGTTGCGTCCTCCACTGCGCAGTCACTACGCCCTTTACGCAGTCCCTGAAGTGAAAACGCTCCTCTTGTAATCTCTGCTGTGAAATGCTCCAAAATGGTAAGACTCCTCCCTTGAGCGGCACTCGAAGTCCCTCGAGGCAGAGGTTGAGATCTTTGCTTGAAAATCTCGTGTGCTAAACAACACTGCTTGGCACCCGACACAAGCGTGCTATGTCAAAATGACAATCAGAAAGATAAGTGAATGAATGAGAAACTATGCTGCCCCTCCTTCCTTTTGTCAAATGAGCCTCAATGTTCCTCATGGCCCCACCATGGACTGCGCTGCCTCTCCTTTGAGCCAACCCAGCGCTGCCTCCTCTCAAGCCTCCCTCATGCTGCCACCTAAGGAACTGCAGCTCATTCGATATTGGCCACTCAGACCCCACTAAAGCCGTAATATTCTCTTGGGAACTATAGGAATTGACTATAGCTTTCCCCAAAATAATATTCATGGGTCCCCAACCCAACTTATTTCCGCCTAACATTAGAGATAGCAAGATTTATCAAAATTTAATATTCTAATTAGCGAAACTACTAGTTAGGAATATTACAGTCCTCCCCGCTAAGACGTTGCTTGTCCTCAAGCAACTGCAGTGATGGGTGCTGGAGGATCTGCTCCCCTTCCCAAGTGGCATCCTCATTTGGAAGATTCCTCCACCTAATCAAGTATTCCTTCACCACCCGACTCCTCAAGTGCTTCTCCCTGGTGTCTAAAATGGTCTCTGGCTGGAGTACAAAGTGACCCTCACCATCTCTAGGAGGCAACTCGGTGGCTGCTGTCACCTGTTGTCCCAAGGCCTTTTTCAAGATAGACACATGAAAAATGTTGTGTATCCGGCTCCCTTGCGGCAACTCCAACTCGTATGCTACCTCCACTCTTCGGATGACTTTGTATGGCCCATTGAAGCGAGGCTTGAGCTTCTCGGCCCCCTTCTGCTTTAGCTGGACTGTCTGTAGGGCTGTAGGCGAAGTTAAACCAAGTCTCCCACCTCAAACTATCTCTCCACATGACCTCTGTCTGTGTACATCTTTTGCTGATTCTGTGCTGTCACCAAGTTATCCTTGAGAGCCCTGAGAATGTCTTGGCTCTCTTGGATCTAGTCCTTGGCCCTGGGGGCCTTGCTAGCTCCAAACATAACATCAACAAACGCTAATGCATCATAATCGTACAAAGCACAAAAAGGAGTCATACCAATAGACATGTGGAACGTCATGTTGTAAAAGTATTCCCCCAAGTGCAGCCATTGCAACCAGGCCCTCTGCTGCCCCGTGACAGAGTTACGCAAGTAGCCCTCTAGCCACTTGTTAACTATCTCGGTCTACCCATATGTCTGCGGATGGTAGCTTGTGCTCAGTATGAGCTCCATTCCCACCAATCAGAATAAATCCTGCCCAAATCCACCCATGAACCTACTATCTCGGTCACTGACTATGGTCTTGGGGAGACCATGCAGTCTGAAAATGTCCCTGAAAAACAACTCGGCCACCTAAAAGGCCCTGTATTGGGCCGAGATGGCGAAGAAATGTGCATACTTCGTTTATCTGTCGACCACAATGAAGATACAGTGCTTGCCCTGCACCATGGGCAACCCGGTGATGAAATCCATCGAAATACTCTCCTACTTCCCTTAAGGGTGGGAAGCGACTGTAGAAATCTCGCTGGATGGGTCAACTCCCCCTTATTCCTCTAGCAGACCTCGCACTCTGAGACATGTCTCTGAACATCCTCCTTCAGGGCCTTCCATGAAAACCTCTCTCTAATGGTCTAGTAGGTCTTGGTGAACCCCTGATGCCCAGATAATGGAGAATCATGGGTTGCATGCAGAATCTTCCCCCGCAACTGGGAGTTAGCTGTCAAATAGATCCGGTCCCGGTAGTAAATCCCCTCATCCATGACTCGGTACCGGTCATCTGTCACCTGTCCATCCAAAATATCGCATGCAAACCGATGCAAACCGATCCTTCGAGTACTCGACTAGTAGTTGGGCCTACTAGTTGAGGCCAACGGATTGAGTACTCAACAAGTACTCAATCCGCCTCGATACTCGTCAGTGAGAGGGACGCTGGCCTCCTTGACAAGGCATTGATCACCACGTTATGCTTCCCTTTGACATACTTGATGTCAAAGTCATAAGCCTGAAGCTTACTGACCCACTGCTACTGCCTCTCCTGAAGCTGTCTCTGCTCTAAGAAAAATTGAAGGCTATTGTGGTCTGTCCTCACCTTGAACCGGTTCCCCACCAAGTATTGTCTGAACTTGGTTAGCGCATGCATGATGGCTAGCATCTCTTTGTCATATATGGGGTAGAGTCTCTCATGAGGCAAGAGTTTTTGACTCTCAAAGGCCATGGGATGCCCCTCCTACATCAGTACGACCCCCACTCCTTCACCCGATGCATCACACTGCAGAACGAAGGGCTTGGTATAATTTGGAAGTGCAAGGACCGAACAACTACTCATCACCTGCTTGAGGCAATAAAATGCCTCCTGCGCTGTAGCAGTCCAAGTGAAGTCCCCCCTCTTCCTCAAATTTGTGAGGGGCGCTGCCAGCTGTGAAAACCCCTTCACAAAATTCCGGTAGTAGGTGCAAATGCCCACAAAACCTCTCAACTCAGTGACGTTCTTGGGCTTTGGCCAATCCCGGATGGCCCTAATCTTCTCCTCATGCATCCTCATGCCATTGGTCCCTATGATGCGCTCCAGATAAAGCATCTATGTCAGCCCAAAATCGCACTTGGACAACTGCTCATAAAACTGCTGCTCCTCCAATATGCGAAGCACTGTCTCCACATGCTGCAGGTGCTCCTCCCAAGTTCGGCCGTAGATCAATATGTCATCGAAGAATACCAGCACGAACTTTCTTAGCTGCCTACGAAATATGTGGTTCATGCATGACTGGATGGTAGCTGGAGCGTTGGTTAGCCCAAAGGGCATCACCAAAAACTCAAAGTGCCCATAGTGACACCTGAAAGCTGTCTTAGGGATATCCTTGTCCCTCACCCGTATCTGATGGTACCCTAACCTCAGATCTATCTTGGAGAAGAACTTGGCTCCCCTCAGCTCATCCATCAGCGTATCAATCTACGGAATGGGGTAGCGGTTCTTCATCGTTTTCTTGTTCAAGGCCCTGTAATCGATACACATCCTCAATGTACCATCCTTCTTCTTCACTAGAACAACCGAAGAAGCGAAGGGGCTCGAACTTCGTTGGATATGTCCCAATGCTAAGAGTTCGAGTATGGCCCTCGCAATCTCATCTCGATAAGCCTTGGGGTGCCTATACAGGGTAGTGATCACGACCTGGATCCAATGCCCTAGCTCGATGATGTGCTCGAATCCTCGATCAGGTGGCTGTCCTGGTGGTATATCCTCGAAAACCATGGAGTATCTATCAAGGATGGTTTGGATATCCGGGTGAGGTGGCTTTGCTGCTCCACCAGCCTCTGAGATCCTCAACTCGACAACCCACTCTATATCTCCATGCCTCAAGACAGCCTCCATCCTGTGCGCAAAAACTATCTGCGGTGGGTATGAATGCATGCCCCTCAGCATCATTGGTTTGGCATCCAAGTCCAGAAACTCCATCTCTAGTCTCTTCCAATCAATGGTGACCCTGCCAAGGGCGTAGAGCCACTGGACTCCCAACACTATGTTGGTGTTCGGAATATCGACCACAAAGAAGTGATCGATCATCGAGTGTGTCCCCATGGTCAATGTCAAAGCCGACACATAACGTGTACAATGCATGGTCCTATCCCTCAGCACCAATATTGAGAACCCCTTAAACTCTGCTGTGGTTATGCCTCTCTTCTGCACCATCTGAGCATCAATGAAATTGTGGGTAGCCCCATTGTTGACCTGCATTGAGACTCGCTGTCCCTGCACCATCCCACGAATCCTCAGTGTCACATACTTGGGAACTCCTTGCAGAGATGCTAGGACTCCTCTAGCTGCCGGTGGTGGTGGTGGTTCCTCCTCCCAAGGTATTGTGCTGTCCTCTCCACCCATCTCAAAATAAGTCTCCTCATCCCCCTCGTTGTCCGAGAAGATCTCGATATAGTGGGCCCTCCCAGCTGTGCATTTATGACCTGGTACCCAAGGCTCCTGGCATGTGAAGCAGAGCTTCTTCCTTCGGAGATCCCTCTTGGTCTCATCATCCAATTGTCCTCGACCCTGGTTACCCCTTGCTGGTGGGGCTCTCGCATCTCTTCCCCTCTGTTGGAAGATTGGTCTGGCTGGCTGTGGTGCTCGAGCTCTAGGTAAAACATCCTCCAGATCTCTCGCTCTCCCCATTGCTTCATGCAAGGTAGTGGATCTGCCCGATCTCACTAAACCACGAAGTGGCTCTGCTAAGAACTCTACGAACATATAGATCCTCCTGGATTTCGACAAGTCCGGAACCATCACTGACAACCTCAAGAACTCTGAGATGTATGCCTCGACGCTCCCTGTCTGCTTGAGCTTTGTCAACTCTCCGAAGTACTCCTCTGGATCCTTCCTCTCAAACTGCTCCAGCACCCGCCTATTGAACTCATCATATGCTGTCACGCCCCGTGCCCCAGCATAGTCAACCCATGAAACCACCAGTCATGAGCCTCTCCCTCCAAGTGCAAGGTAGCAACCTTGATTGCTTCTGTCTTGGTCATCTGGTTTAGATGGAAATAAACATCCAGCTTCTCCACCCATTCCTTTGCTAAACTCTTCAAGGAGCCATCAAAAGTTGAGAGGAACAACCTACCCACGATATGCTATAAGTCACTCGCCTACGTGTATCCTACTCTGGCCTAGCCTCTGGGTTTGTTGCTAGTCTTCAACTAGCAAAACTTGTTGAATGTGATGGCCCTTCTGAACTTTGGCCCATAAGATTGATATTCTATGAAAAATTCTCCATAGTGAGCTTCTTCCGGCTCCTGCTGCCCTCCTTTCCCTGATCTAGGAACGTGGTAATAGTGGACCGTGGTGGAGTATATGATACAACTGGAAATGTGGTGTGGGGACTGACTAGTGCTGCAAAGTGCCAAACCCTTCTCCAACCTGAAATTCTCCTTGAACTCCTTTCCCTTAGCTGCCATTGCTAAGCCTCTAACCCATCTCCTTAATCCTCTTGGAGAGGTCTTGTACTGACTTCAACAGAAGGTGAGCAACTACGTGCTCCATCTCCCTCTCTACAACCTCCGGAATTCTATCAACCTGATATGGAGTGATTTTGAGCCTCCTTTTCTTGCTCCTGTATCTCTGCCTTTGGTAAGTCACGTTCTGTTTGCTTTCTGGTGTCATAGATTGCGTGCTCCACAGGCTGAGCTAAGTCTATGAGCTCTGATACCACTATAATATCCCAAATGGGAAAATAACAGTAATACAACAATAATAGACTAGAAACTACAACAAATAAAATCACACCATTAACGCATGAAAACTGGAGCCAAAAATATGATCTCAGCCATTTTATTAATGCTCGAAAATGAGTACAATGATGGTGCTGGATGGAATGCACTTGGGCCTGCTCAAGGCAGGCTGAAGACTATCTCAAACAAGCTGAAGTGACCCCCTGGAAATGGCTCTGCTATAATTTTCCAAATTAGCAGTCAGCTAATTGCAATATTAGTTTTGATTTATTTTGGCATTTCCGAAATAAAGTGGTTAGGGTACCCACAACTAATAATTAAGCCAAATAAAGTCTTTTCTTAAAGTCCCTAATGGAAAATTGCGGCTCTAGTGGTGGGGTCGAATTGGCCTTAGGTGGCAGCGTAGAAGAGGCATGAAAAGGACAGCGTGGGATTGGCTAGAGGAAGGCAGCTCGTGATTGGTCAAGGAGAAGCATCGCAGGCCAAGGTGGGACCCAAGGCATGCGTTGGGCCTCATTGGATAAAAGGAGGAAGGGAAGGCTCATTTGGATTCATTCATTCATCAGGTATTTTCTTCTCACCATTTTGACAGAGCATGCTTGAGTTGAAGAGCCAAGTCTGCAGTGTTGTTTAGCACATGAGATCTTCAAGCGGAGATCTCAACCTCTGCGTCGGTGGACTTCGAGTGCCCGCTTAGGAGAGGAGTTCCACCCTTTTTTGAGGGAATTTTCTTCCAGCAGTATCAGGAGGAAGCGTAGCCATTTCTGGACTGCGTAGAGAAGGAGCAGACTGTGCAGTGGAGGACGCAACGTAGTGAGGAGTTTGAGTCGGGAGGTTGGAGAGAAGGGAATTCTCATTAGGAGATTTGGAGGGGAGGCTAGCCACCTCCTACCAAGGTTTATTGCAACATTCTAGAGACATTTCCGAGCAGATCCTTCTAGTGGTTCGATTTTCCCCAACAGTTCATTGTGCCAAGCCCATGAGGGCCAATTTCCGAAGTCAAAATTAGGACAAACCCTTTTTGGGTTTATTGAGGAGAGCCCAAGCTTAATTTGGCAGAATTTTCTGGGTAGAATAAAGAGGGAAAACTAGGATCCCAATCCAACTAGCAGCTAGAGGTGCTATGGGGAAAATTGGGCAGAAATTCCGAGGTCGATATTTCGCAAAATCCTTCATGGGGTTTTTTGGGTTTCTTGAGCAGAGACCGTGGTTAAAAGCCCAAAATTTTCTGAGCATTATTCTAGGCCCTAGCAGTAGATTCAGTGGAGCAGCAACAACATTTATGGGCTAGGTAGTGCAGAGACAGAGCCACGCGTAGCCACTTCCAGCAGGAGATTTAGCTTGGGTTTGAGTTGTTCTTTAGCCTGCTTTGAGCAGGCCCAGGTGCAAGCTTTCCAGCACCACTATTGTCCTCATTCCATTCAATTTAATAAAATGGCTCAACAATTGTTTTTGGCTCCAATTTACATGCTTTGATGATGTATTTTCTGTTGCCGTAGTTTTTAGTCTATTTGCACTTTTATTATTGTTAATCCCAATTTGGGATATTACATCTGTGTGGCTCAGTACTGCACTGCTTTGCCCAGAAATGCAGTTGCTGCAAACTTCGGACTACTGGTTGGGTTGCTTCTAGCGCTCAGAAAATTTCGGGACTTGAACACTAGACTCTACGCAGGAAACCCACAGAAACCTGCGAAGGAATTGTGGAATGGCTGACCCTGAAAATTTGCCCTTGTTGGGCTTGATCCACTACACTGCTGACTGAAGATGCACACCTGAAGAATCCATTGCAAAAATGCCCCAAAAGATGAGCAATAACCCTGTTAGGAAGCACTCAGCTTCCCCACCAAATCTCAGTTGCAACTCCCTCTCTTCTCACCTCCTAGAACAACCTCTCTGCACGTGCTGCGTCCTCCACTGCACAGTCACTGTGTCCTCTACAGTCCCTGAAGTGAAAACGATCCTCTTGTAATCTCTGATGTGAAATGCTCCTCCAAAATGGTAAGACTCCTCTCTTGAGCAGGCACTCGAAGTCCCCCGAGGCAGAGGTTGAGATCTTCGCTTGAAAATCTCGTGTGCTAAACAACACTGTAGTCTTGGCGCCCGACACAAGCGTGCTATGTCAAAATGACAATCAGAAAGATAAGTGAATGAATGAGAAACTATGCTGCCCCTCCTTCCTTTTGTTAAATGAGCCTTAGCGTTCTTCATGGGCCCACCATGGACTGCATTGCCTCTCCTTCAAGCCAACCCAGCGCTGCCTCCTCTCAACCCTCCCTCACACTGCCACCTAAGGATCTGCAACTCATTCGATATTGGCCACTCGGACCCCACTAAAGCTGCAATATTCTCTTGGGAACTATAGGAATTGACTTCAGCTTTTCCAAAAATAATAGTCGTGGGTCCCTGACCCACCTTATTTCCGCCTAACATTAGAGATAGCAAAATTTATCAAAATTTAATATTCTAATTAGCGAAACTACTAATTGGGAATATTACAGTTCCCTTTGGCCTCACCTCATGACTGCGCTGCCTCTTCTTGAGCCAATCCCTGCGCTGTCTCTATGTGATGCGCAGTCCCTCCTCATTGGGCCTACGCTCTCCACTAAAGTCGCAATTTTTGCTTTAGTCTAATGTCTAATGCCTATAGTCTCTTAAGTTATATTTGTGGGTCCCCAAGCCCACATCCGTTCGGCCAAAACTTTAGCAAAATACAAAATTGACAAAAAATAATATTCTAATTAGCAAAATTGCTAATTAGGAATATTATAGTCCTCCCCGCCAAGATGTTGCTTGTCCTCAAGCAACTGCATTGATGGGTGTTGGAGGATTTGTTCTCCCTCGCAAGTGGCATCCTCATCTGGTAAATTCCTCCACCTGATCAAAAATTCTTTGATCACCCTGTTCCTCAAATGCCTCTCCCGGGAATCCAAAATAGCCTCTGGCTGGAGCTCCAAGTGCCCCTCATCATCCATAGGGGGTAACTCAGTAGCTGCTATAACCTGCTGCCCCAACGCCTTCTTCAGGCAGGAAATGTGGAAAATATTGTGCACACGGCTCCCTAGGGGTAGCTCCAACTCATAGGCCACTTGTCCCACCACCTGAGTGACTCGGTATCGTCCATAAAAGCGGGGCTTGAGCTTCTTGACCCCCTTTTTCTTGAGTGTGGACTGCTTGTAAGGTTGAAGTCGAAGGTACACCAAATCCCCAACTTTGAACTGCCTCTCCACTCGACCCCTATCTTCGTACATCTTCTGCTGGTTTTGTGCCATCCTCAAGTTATCCTTGAGAGCCCTCAAGATGTCCTGGATATCTTGGATCCAATTTTTGGCCCAATGGGCCTTGTTGTCTGCAAACATAACATCAACAAATGTCAAAATATCATAACCATACAATGCATGGAAAGGAGACATACCTATGGACATGTGATAGGTGGTGTTGTAGTAATACTCCCCCATGTGTAGCCACCGTAACCAAGCCCGTTGCTGCCCTATCACATAGTTATGCAAGTATCCCTCCAACCACTTGTTAACTATCTCCGTTTGCCCATCTGTTTGAGGATGGTAGCTCGTGCTAGGGGTGAGCTCCCTGCCCACCAACCGAAATAGCTCCTGCTAGAATCCACCCATGAAACGACTGTCCCTGTCGTTACAATGGTCTCGGGAAGACCATGCAGCAGAAAGATCTCTCTGAAAAACAGTTCGGCCACCTGTGAGGCCGTTTACTGGGCTGAAATAGCGAAGAAGTGTTCGCACTTCGTCAAGCGATCTACCATCACGTAGATACAGTCCTTGCCCAACATTGTGGGCAACCCGGTAATGAATTCCATCGAAATACTCTCCCACTTTCCCTTCGGAATAGGAAGTGGCTACAAAAAGCCTACTAGGTGTGACAACTCACCCTGGTTCTGCTGACGCATCTCACACTTCCGGATATGTCGCAGAACATCGTCCTTAAGGCCTTTCCAAGCGAACCTCTCCCGAATGGCCCTGTAGGTTTCGTTAAACCCCTGATGCCCTGTCAAAGATGAATTGTGGGTAGCCTGTAGTATCTTCTCCCGTAGCTAGGATTTGGCCACTAAGTAGATCCGGTCCCTGAAATATATCACCTCATCCATCACCCCATATCTATCATCAGTCACCTGCCCCTCAAGGACCTCGCATGGAAACCGATCCTTGGAATACTCCACCAACAGATGGGCCTTCCAATTTGGAGCAATGCTCATTAAAGAAAGGGAAGTCGGTCTCCTAGACAATGCATCCGCCACTACATTGTGCTTCCCTTTGACATACTTGATGTCAAAATCATAGGCCTGGAGCTTGCTCACCCACTTCTACTGCCTCTCCTGTAGTTGTTTCTGCTCCAAAAAGAACCAGAGGATGTTGTGATCGGTTTTCACTCTGAATCTGTTCCCCACCAAGTACTGTCAGAACTTGGCTAGCGCATGCATGATGGCTAGCATCTCCTTATTGTAAATGGGGTACAGTCTCTCTTGGGGCAGTAGCTTCCGACTCTTCTGATGCATCACACTCCAAGACAAAGGGCTGAGTGAAATCAGGGAGTGCTAATACCGAACAACTGCTCATCACTTGTTTGAGGCACTCAAAGGCCTCCTGTGCTGTGGTGGTCCAAGTAAATGCCCCCTTCTTGGTCAAGTCCGTAAGGGGTGTTGCCAACTGTGAGAATCCCTTCACGAACTTCTGGTAATAAGTACAGATGCCCACAAAACCCTGAAGCTCTGTCACAGTTTTGGGCGTTGGCCAATTTCGGATGGCCCTAATCTTCTCTTCATGCACCCTCACTCCATCAACACCGATGATATTCCCTAGATAAAGCATCTCAGTCAACCCAAACTCGCACTTCGACAACTTTGTGTAGAACTACTGCTCTTCTAGAATACACAACACTTTCTCCACATGCTGCAAGTGCTCCTCCCAAGTCTGGCTATAGAACAATATGTCATGAAAGAACACCAACACAAACTTCCTCAACTAGCCATGAAATATGTGGTTCATGTAGAACATAAAAATGGCCAAAGCATTGGTTAGCCCAAAGGGCATCACCAAAAACTCAAAGTGTCCATAATGGCACCTAAACGCTGTCTTAGGGACATCCTTGTCCCTCGCTCGGATCTGGTGGTACCCGGACTGCAGATCAATTTTCGAGAAGAACTTGGCTCCCCTCAACTTATCCATCAACTCATCATTCCGTGGTATGGGGTAGCAGTTCTTCATGCTCTTCTTATTCAGAGCCCTGTAATCAATGCACATCCGGAAAGATCCATCCTTTTTCTTCACCAAAACAATTGATGAAGCGAAGGGGCTAGAACTGGGCTTGATGTGCCCCATTGCCAGAAGCTCATGGATAGCCCTCTCTATCTTATCCTTGTAGGCCTTAGGATGCCTATAAGGATTATTGATCACTACTTGTACCTCGGGCTCTAGCTCAATGGTGTGCTCAAATCGTCGGTCAGGTGGTTGGACGGGTGGTATATCTCCAAATACTCCTGGGTACCTGTCAAGGATGGCTTGAATCTCCGGATTGTAGAAATTTATAAACACAATAATGTATTTATGGATTCTCCTGATCTAACAAATTAATCTTATGTTAAATACAAAATCCTTCCACTTAATTCTTTGCGGAAATTAAACCGCTAATTGCAAAACACATATGAAGCAAAATCAATCGCACATAACAAGATGTTTTACCGGGAAAGATTAAAGCCAAAAACCCCAACTATCATATATTATGTATATCAATGGAACATGTAACAATCTCATACAAAGCTCAGCTCATAGAGCTCTCAGTACAATATACAATCGTCACACACTATCATGCAGAAATTTGCATATCTATGCACCAATTTCTTGCCTCCTGACAACCTACCTCCACTGTGTAATCCCCGTTGAAGAAGAACCATGAATGAATTCGACCTTGCCTTGCCTTGACTGCGCAATCCTCATAAGCATCTCCAATGTGTGTGTAGATGCATTTAATGCATCACTATAGTCACAACTGATAGTTCATCTCACCCTTTCACCTATCTCTCCACTGGATCTGACATGCAAGTAGTTAACTGCTGTATTTCTTCAGTTGCAAGTAAGACACTACTTGTGAATTAATTAAATAATTAATTCACTCATCTTTCACTAGTGTATGTTCAGTTACAAATAGCACAACTGAGTTTAACTCACTGCACTGAGTTAAACTAAATAACAACTCATATAATTACTCTTCCAACTCTGTTACAACTTGCCACTGTTAGTTATAATGAAGTTCTCCATGCATGACTCACCAACCACCCTAGGAATTGCGTAATTCCTTCAGCCCACTGATGTGCCACATCTGTTCACTAAAATAAAGTGCTCCAAGAGAATAAGTTACTATTTATTGTCTGATTATTATTAAGGGCTAATAATAATCGACATGCATTCTAATTTTAGACAGGCAATCTGTAAATACTAAATAGACTTCGCCCATACATCTAAAAATAGAAATTCATCCAAAGATAGAATTTGCTCAACCATCCAGAATCAACATCCTGCTAATTTAAGAATATGCTCACCATTCTAAAAATAGACATACACCTAAAAATAGCCTGTGTGGGCCCCACCTAGTTTAGGTGATTATTTTTCACTAGGATCAAGGAATGATGTTTTCGAATGCCACTTTCATTGTTTCTTGTTGCAACATTGAACATGGATGTGATGGCTTGATCACACCCCCAGCCTCAGAAATCCTCAACTCCACAACCCACTCGATATCTCCATGCCTCAAGTCAGCCTCCATCCTGTGAGCTAAGACTGTTTGTGGTGGATAGGAGTGCATGCCCCTCAGCAACACTAGTTTGCCATTAGTATCAAAGAACTCCATCTCCAACTTCCTCCAATCAGTGGTGACTCTGCCAAGTGCGTAGAGCCACTGGATCCCCAACACTACGTTGGTGAACGGAATGTCAAACACAAAGAAGTGGTTTGTCATGGAGTAATTTCCCATGGTCACAGTCAGAGTCGGGACATAGCGTGTGCACTGCATGGTCCTATCACCTGACACCAACATTGAGAATCCCTCAAACCCCTTTTTAGTAATGCCTCTCTTCTGCACCATCTGGGCTTCAATAAAGTTTTGAGTGGCTCCGCTGTCCACTAACACCGAGACACGTTGCCCCTGCATTGTCCCTCCGATCCTCAGAGTCAAGAACTTGGGTACCCCACGCAGTGATGTGAGGACCCCTCCTGAAGGTGCAAATGCAGCTCCCTTGTTGGTGGTGGGGGGGGTGGTGGTGGAGGCCCTCCCTCCCAAGGTGCTGCGCTGTCATCTCCTCCCATCTCAAAGTACGTCTCCTCATCCCCATCGAAGACCTCTATGTAGTGGGACTTCCCTGGTGCCCATGGCTCTTGGCAAGTAAAGCAGAGCTTCTTCCTCCGAAGGTCTCTCCTGGTCTCATCATCTAGCAGCCCCCGTCCCTGGTTACCTCTCGAGGGTGGAGCTCTCATTTCTCTTCCTCTCTGCTGGAATCCTGGTTTATTTGGGAGTGGTTCTCTAGCCTTGGGTAGGGCATCCTACAAGTCTCTAGCTCTCCCCACTGCGTCTTGTAATGTAGTGGGTCTGTTAGACCACACTAGGCCCCGTAATGGTTCTGCCAGTCCCTCTATGAACATATAGATCCTCCTGAACTCAGACAGGTTTGGTACCAGCACTGATAGCCTCAAGAACTCTGAAATGTACACCTCCACATTCCCGGTCTGTTTGAGCTTGGTCAACTCCCCAAACACTCCTCCGGGTCCTTCCTCTCGAACCTCTCTAACACCCTCACCTCAAACCCTGTACCTCTGTCTCCGGTATGTACCGTTCTACTTATCTTCCGGTGTCATAGACTGCACTGCTCTCCACAGGCTGAGCCAAGTCTATGAGCTCTGATACCACTGTAATAATCCTAATGGTAAATTATAGTAATAACAGGCATCAAAAGACATTAAACAACAACAAATAAAAACCACACCATCATAATGCAAATTGAGCCATAAAACTGAGCTAAGCCATTTTATTAATTTGAGGAAATTATGTATAATGAAGGTGCTGGAATGAAGGCACCTACGCTTGCTCAAGGCAAGCTGGAGATAGCCTCTGAAACAATGTTGAAATCACACTCTGAAAGTACACTGCGTGGATGTAGCTTTGTGCTGTCCCTGGCTAGAAATACTGTTATTGCTCCGATTGATCTGCTATTTGGGCCTGTTATACTGCTAAGAAAATTTCGGGATTTTAACCGCGAACTCTACTCAAGAAACCCACAATAACCTCCGAAGGGTTTCCCAAATGCTTGACCTCAGAAATTGGCCCTCTTGGGCTTCGCTCCCTGAACTGCTGGGCATTTTGTTCCTCCTAGAAATTCTGTTGCTGGAGGCTACCAAAATCCCTGGAAAATCCCTGTTAGGAAGCGCTCTCAGCCTCCCCACCAAATCTCCTTGCAAAACTCCCCTCACTCAACTCCCCGAGTGTCCTCCTCACAAGACTGGGCAATCACTGCGCTGCTGGTGATACCACTATGCTGCTCTTGAAGGTATTGTGCTATGGATGAAGCTCACAGTTGTTGAACTGAAGCGGATGATGGTGAAACTCCTTCCTTGAACTAGCACTCGAAGTCCACTGAAGCAAAGTTTGAGGTTTCCGCTCGGAAACACTCGTGTGCTAAACAACACTTGCAGACTTGGCTCATTACTCAAGCGTGCTCTTGTCAAAGACAATTTCGAATAAGATGAATGAATGATCAAAATGAGTTGCTTCCTTCCTTTTGTCTAAAGCTGCCCAACGTTCCCTTGGGCCCCACCTCATGACTGCGCTGCCTCTTCTTGAGCAATCCCTGCACTGTCCCCATGTGATGCGCTGTCCCTCCTCATTGGGCCTACGCTCTCCACTAAAGCCGCAATTTTTGCTTTAGTCTAATGTCTAATGCCTATAGTCTCTTAAGTTATATTTGTGGGTCTCCAAGCCCACATCCTTTTGGCCAAAACTTTAGCAAAATACAAAATTGACAACAATTAATATTCTAATTAGTAGAATTGCTAATTAGGAATATTACGAGGTTGATGCAACTAAAAGAAAAGTAAAAACATATCATGGCCACAAGTAAGAAACAATAGAAAGAAAATCATAAAATGCAAAAGATGCCCAAGACATTAATAATAACACGTGGACAAAAGCCAAACATGAGCTCTACCCCTTATCATTATGGCTATTACCCTGGTTCCTAGGGCCACTGATTGCCCCATCACGTTATAAAAGGAACCCATGCACTTCCCAACCCTTGGTGGGCAATGAAGTGCCCCACTTTTAAGGGGGTAATAACTGCTATACATCATTCACAACGTGCTCTCATTTCCTAGAGCTTCGAGTAGTAATACAAAGAAAAATCAAGAAAAAGCAAAATGCAAATAAAGGGGCGGAAAAACAAAAGCTGGGGTAACTCATGCATCCATGATTGCTCCCTCTTCACATTTGTACATCCAATATGTGGACTTCTTCATTATTGCTACCCCTTTGACCATGGCATTTGGCACTGAGACTCCTTTATCCCCATTTTGTCCCATCATTATTCACATGCCACCTACTGATTGAAGGATGTATGAGGGACTTGCCTTTCACCTTAGGGGCTGGGAACACCTAATAGGGTCGTTTGTTAGCCACTCCTACCTAGGGAGGTAACATTATTATGTGTTCAAAGCCCCAAATTTGGAAGAGAAGCCCTGTATGAAGTCTCAATTTTCCCTCGATTAACGAGCTTGGTTCACTTAGATGCACTAATGATTAATTGTACCTAATGGTGAAGATGCAACACTGGTCATTGTGTATGATTGGTAGGTGGTTTTTTGTTAAAAATGGTCAACCAAGGTCAAATTCCACTATAGACAACTCCTTTGTATGAGATGATGATGGTATTGGATTCCTCTTCTGGAGGGGACCAATTTGGACCTAAGGCACGATGGATTCTAACAAGCAAAAATGTATTTTTGAAGTCCAGCCCACAATGTTGGTTTTGGTCAAGGTTGGCCCCACAGTCATGTAGGCTCATGAAGCCCAAGAGACATGACATTTGACCCACATTGACTTGTATAAATATAAGATGAGTTCACTCCATTTTGGCATCATCACACACATGATTTTCTCTTTCCTCTAATGATGGATTCGACTTTCTTTGGGCGACTATCTCTCTCCCACATGCGCAAATTTTTGGAGGACGAATTTCCTGTTATTTTTTGTGATTTTTTCGCGGTCGACTTTTCCAGTACATATAGCAGCATTGACTAGCGTTGACCAGGCACTTTGACCAACTGTTTGATTGCGATTTTGATGGATTATTACTCTGCCAGCTAGGCTGCACTTGTGGGCTTAGGAACCGAGGAAAACTGAGGTGTTTGACTTGCGTTGACCACAGGTCTGAGGCAGGGTTGACAGCAGACTATTGACTGAGTTTTGACCAGACTTTTGAAGGTTGTGTTGATTGCATTTTGATTGCCTAGAGAGAGCGAATTTCTTTCTCCTTTGACCGAATAGATTGGGCTGATTTGACTAGGCTGTTTCCGTTGACTGCTGACTGGTTAGGGCAGCTTTGACTGCTGTTGACTTCTGCAGATGTGACTTTGACTTTTGGACAGTGGATTGGGATCATCTATGGCAAGTCAATCTATTGACTTTGAATAATGTGTCATTGTACTTATGGATTTCTCTCTCTCTGAACATTTGATATTATCAAGAACAAAAGATCTGTGGGTTTTCCCCCTTGTGGGGTTTTTCCCTGGCTTAAAGCCTAAATCATGGTGTCCTCTTGTCTTGGCTTGTCTTTTGCATTTATGTTTGATGTTCTTTCATCAGTTATTGTCATATGATATTGGTTAATGTGATTGATAATGGATTATTGGAATTAATAATGGGCTAATGTATTAATGACGTATCTAACCTAAGCAAAGAACATGTTAAATTTTTTTCTTCATTCACAATCAAGGAAGGCACTATGTTTTGCTAGATATCTTCTTGAATATCTTGACAACTATCCTCTACTATTTCTTTTTGATATTGAAAAGGGTTTTCATAAATAAGCTCTTTAATTTCTTCATCCATAAACTCTTCATCACCATAAATATTTTCCAGATGTTGAATGGAATTTTCAAAATGTTCACAACAATTTTCAATCGGCAATAAAGATGGATAAGATTCTTTATAATGCTCAAAGAATACTATATGAGAATCTTTCAGGGAATATAAGCTACCAGGTTGTAACCTTTCATACCATGATATTGCCTTTCACTCCAAGGAGACCATGAACATTTTCATCAGACAATCTTCATGCAACTCAACCCTTAGCTTAGGTATATGCATATGAAATTTGATCAGATGCAAAACAACATCATCTCCTTCTTGATCTTTAAATTTTGGCAGATGCATTTGCCAATTTATACGAGACGAACAATTTGGAAAACTAGGAATATGTGAACGATTCATAGGAGCATGTTACTTTTTGTAGCATCGAGTGTGTTCTAGCCACGAGATTTGGTAGAGAGGCTAGAATACATGTATTCTTCAATACTTATAAATCGTTTCTGGAAATTCCACCTAGAGACGACTTAATTAAATTAACTAGTCAGTTTTTAATATTTCCGAAGTCTACGCATAGGAAATATGATTAATTAAAATGAATTAATTAAGTCATGGTGAGGATGTTTTAGAAAAGTACATGGATCGATTTCTAGTTAATCCTAGCCATCGATTAAGTTTTAATCGTGGCTGTTGAAGTCTCAACGGAGGATTATAAGAAGAAATCGATGGGGCTTGGAGAAGACACACCAAATCCGTTGAGCATTCGATTTTCTTGAGAAATCGATCTCTAGAGTAGCAACATTCAGTTGTCGGAGGTGATTCAATGAGGTCGAAGCAGTGAGAGAGGGGCAGATATAGTGAGACTGGAGGAAGCTTTTCCAGTTTCGGTGAGTACATTGCAGAGAGGCAGCGCAAAGCCCTCTAGAGGATATTTCCGTTTTGCTGGGGAGAAGTCGAGATTCTGAGCCAGAAGCTGGGCAGAGGGTACGGAGGCAAAGAGTATCAGCTTCCTAGGCAACAACTGACGAGACAGTGACAGGTGATGCAGTTTCGAGCTAGAGGGATGCAGTGACTGCACAGGGTGATGCAGAGGTAGTTGGGGACGACTCAATTTCGAGCTGAGGTTAGTGTCGGATTCGTCTGCGGAGTGAGGAATTTCCTCACTAGTTATTTTTGCCAAATTTTCTCTATTTGGATTGCCAGTTTGGGCATCCATAGTTTGTACTCAGATTTCACTACTGCATAATAATAAAACCCTCAGTTGCTGCACCGATTTTCCCGAGTTGGTTTTTTTCGGGGACTTTGGTCCAAAAAATAACTGTGTAATTTTGTGCGTGTGTGCATATATTTTCTTCCAGCATTTTATTTCTTCTGCAGTTTATTTGTGAAGGTTGCAGTGTATTTAATTCGATATTTGTCGTAGGAAACAACAGATAAATTGTTGAGTAAATTAACAATTAGAAGAATTAACATTAGTTGCTGCAATAGGATTTGTGTAACTGAATTTTCACAGAGCATACCTTTCAGATCTGCAAGCTTCCATGGAATCCATCTTCGGACAATGGAGTCACCAAGAAATTCTTTAGGCTACTGATTCTTTGGATGGTGGAGTCGCCAGGTGAATCATACACAACTTCTTTGTGTCTGATTATTGTTCATCATCAACAATCAGATCTGATCATTGTCATTCTTCCCAGGGATGATTTCACCTTCGATCCCCGACAATGGCGCCACAATGTTATCACTCGGAATTTTACCTGGCTGTGTAAAGGCAAATCTCGAGGTAACCTGAAACCAATTTTTCAGATTGGAAGCTAGCCCTTCCAACCCAGAGAGGGCTCTCTCTTGAACTCAGTCACTTAATGTCACTACAACAACTGGTTCTTAATAAATACAATGGCTAGATCTTGTGTAAGTAAGAGTTTTAATAAAAAGATTGTGGTAGGGAAAAGAGGTAAGTCCATTGGACATGGAGTCAAATAAGCTGAGAGTTAATGCAAACTGACAAGAAACTGGTTAAGGGAGTAAGCAAATCTTAGAGGCAAGGTAGATACACTTTCCTTAGACACTTAGAGCATGAAAAGTTGCAGGTTGATAAGAGGAGACAAACCACTAGGGTAGAGCATCTAGCAAAGGATGAATTCTACACTGATTTTAGATAGAAAGGTGACAAGTATCTGAATACTAGGAAAAAGAGCATCAGAGGTGAATTCTAATTCATTTACCCTTACTCAAATAGTGAAGATAAACATCAATTGAATTGCTTCAAAGGAACACATTCACATATACGAAATACATACTAGGAAAACATATCACATGAATCTCTAATATGACAGACTTCAATACTCCTTTCTTGAACAACTTTTATTAATATCAATCAAAGTTTGATGCACAGAAATCCAGGGCCTTTCCTAAAATCCAAACCCTTTGTCTTTCTTTTTCATCTAATTTATAGAAATATTACCCAACTTTGAGATCCATAATTTCTGGAAAGACCTGATTACAAAATATCAAAGATACATGCATATCTGAGTTTAGCACTGCCAAAATTTCTGGGTAATGCGCTGCCAAATCAGGGTTCTGTCAAACAGATTATTTAAGCGCTGCCATTTGGTCATTTGTAAATTAGATTTGACTTCTGGGCGCAATGTGTTGACACATTGTTGCTTTTCGGGCATAGACCTGTCTCAATAGCCTTCATTTATACCATGACAGAAAGGAAGTTGTCCCCATTTGGCATTCACGATATTTTCATAACCATTTCTTTGACACTCAACACTTCTTCATCACCTGTATATTCCTTTTGGCATCTTTGTTGACAGTTAAGCATGCTAGGGCTTGTTATTTGGATGCCAAAGGTTGTTGGTCAAACCCTTCATGTTACCTTCTGCGCACTTGTTTAACACCTACCTCCTAGTCATTTCGTTAATTGAAACACTGATGGTCTCGAGCTTTCCACATAGACTTTTGACAAGGGCTTGCTGGCACTTCATATTGGACACTTGTAATGACTCATTGGTAATCTCCGTCATCGCTTCTGGGTGGTGCATCTTTTGACACCTGGTTGCTTTGTTGTTGTCGATGCGTTAGCTTGGTGCTTGATGTTTCATGCATATGAAGTATGTGTTTATATATTTTGTGCTTGAGAAGAATCCCACATTCGTAGGATGAAAGAACCTTTAATTGTTTATATACCCACAATGTTTGAAACATACATCGACGCGTTGTGCAATAAGAATGCTCCTCATGGGCTCCTCGCTTGGCTTGGCGTGTGTTATCGAGCTGCTTGTGTTAGGCTTTGACTTGTGGTGCTTGACCCATAGCTTGGTGGATTTCGATGGATGACTTGGACATTGGGTGTTGTTAGCCCCAATAATTTTAATGAAAATTACAATACCCTGCCTTTGACCAAGCCCATGAGTACAAAAAAGGTTTACCCAAAAAATATTTTTTTTTACCAAAATTTATAGAAATTTTTGTATGTGATAACACAACCATTAATTTTTCGGATTTGTTTTGTGTGATCTCCTCATCCTTGTTTTTGTTTCTATCTTTCTTCAGCACTTGGTCACAAGTTTTGACTCCTACAGTCCCAATCATCACATCACATGATTGATGAAGATGCTTTCACATGGGAATATGAACTTGTGCAAGTTTTATTACAATGGGAATGTTATTGCAAAATCTAGCAGCCTAGTGCAAAGCCTCACTAGGCTCTCTTGGTCTAGGGCAACAATGGATCCCTTTTTCTACTATTGTCTTTTGGTGGGATATTATCCCCACAAGGGAGGCATCCCCGACAAGAGTTAGAGGTTAGATGAATAAGGAACCCTAAGCCAAATGGCTCTCTAAAGCGCTTGCAAATTATAACACCCTAAAAGGATCTTCAATAAATATAGTCTTGGGGTGAAAAAAAGATAATGGATTGGAGGACACTACCAACAAAACCTAGGAGGTCGAGATAAGTTCTATAGATTTAAGTTCTATAGTGTTACAAGTTTGGGTTTCAAAAGTAAGTAGTTTTACGATATGCAAACTTTACAAGAATAATAGAAATAAATTTTTGAAGGCATGGTCAACAAGGGAGTTCAGGTTATTAAGGGGGCAAACAAGGGATAGGTCAATAACATGTTTTTAATGGCTAAAAATGCACAAAACAACAAATATGACCTAGACATCGACCCTAAAAATGGGGGTAAAAAATGTATGAAATGATAAATTTTTCTTAACATGAATAGATGGGCTCAATAGGACGAGGTCAAAAGGTTGAGGACCTTGGATAGAGAGGGAGGAGAGAGGGTTTGTTCAATCCAACCCCTAGGGACTTTCTCTTTTAGGAGATTTAAGGTCAAGGGACACAATCTAGTTCCTTTGATGGATACTTGATGACAAATTTTGCATAATAAGAAACATGTGTTTATAAATGTTATTGCAATTTTTAATATGGCACTAAGATAAACCCTAAATTTAATAATCAATGCAAAATGGAAAAAAATAGCATTAAACTTACACCACACTATTCATCCAAGTTTCACTTCATCAATCCAAACAAAGTTTCTCCATGCAAAACATATCCTCCCCAAGACAATTCACTACCCTACTTTTTCATTGCATCCAAGTGAAAGAGAGAAAACTACTGCACTCTTTGCAAGAGTAAGAATTGAGTGTGTATGACAATGAATCCTCTAATTCGACTCCCTTCTACCTATATGAGGGTAACCAAGTTGAATTAGGCATAATTTACAAGTAAAAACCCTAAAACATAACTTCAAGCATTTAACAAGGCTAATGTAATGCCCCTTCCTAAATTATTTTGTCACAGGATTTATTTTCATGTAGTGAGGGCCAATTTTGGTGATGTTGGGGCCCATTTGATTTTTCATTAGAAGACTTAGGAGTTAGAAGTTAGTAACTTTATGTTATGTTATTTTATTAGTGGTGAATGTGTACCACCCACACATGAAATACTCATACCCTTAATAGCTGGTTCGAAAAGCATGTGTGAATAGGGTATGGAGGGAAAACACGAGAAAAAGGGCCAACGAAGATTATAAAAGGAAGGAATCTCACTTCATTTGGATCATTGGATTATTGATTTTGATCTCAATTGCTTGAGCAACTTAGCTAGGTCACTTGTTGTTTACCACGAATTTTCCGAGCAGAGAACTCACCCATTATTCGGGGGACTTCGAGTGCCACCCTAGATTGGTTTTCCATTATCATTTGAGAGAGCTTCATTGTGATATCTTTAGCATTTGCATTTAGTTACCCCATTAGTGCGTATTTCTGGAGGATGCAGTGGTATTCCGGTAGGACGCAGTTGTATTCTTGTGTGATAGTTGCTGGTTGATTTCGGGGGTTGATTGACGGGAGAATATTTGGCGGAGAAAGGTTCATTAGCTTGTTAAGCTATAGGCGAACCTCAGAGGCTGAGATTGATAGCGTATCTCAGGAGCAGCGTGGTAGTCACTGGGCTAGCACAGAGGAGGAAAAGCTTGGAACATTTGTGGGAGATTGCCTCAGCCATTTGGGCCATTGTTGCTGGGAGAGACAAGGGAAATGCCAGAGGAGTTATTTGTTGCATTCTTGGAGGGCTGTTGAGTATTTCGTTGGTAGTTCTATAAACAACGTATTTTGCAGCTCCCGAGGGAGCGTAGGGCCTGGTTGAGGTCATTTTTGGAGGGTCATGATCAGGCCAAACCATTTTTGGGTTTTGGTTAGATTGGCTTGAGGAGTCCGAGAGTAATTTTGGAGAATTTTTTGAGTAACAGAAGAGGGATTTCGAGCTATTCCATTGCTGAAGTTAGTGCAGATTCACTGAGACAGCACAGAGCATCACTGGGCAGTTTTTCTCAGTTGTATTGTCTCATCTAGGCTTTGCTCAGCTTGCCAAAAGGAAAGCCCAAGTGCATTTCTCTATATATTTGTACTCTTTCCCATTTCATAATACAATGGCTTAGTTGTTTCCGTATTTCATGTCGTTCTGAGTATTTACTGCAATGTTCGAAATTTCAATGGTATAAATTTACGGTTTTCTGTATTAGCATTGTTTTTCCTATTTTGGAACATTGCAGTGGTATTAGAGGCTAAATATTGGCTCAGCCATGGAAATATTTCTTTTATGAGAGAAGGAGATAGACAATATATCACTTACAGGAAGCAAAGGTACCGAAGCAAAGAGAGGGAGTCGGAGATTACTCCAGACACTGAGGATCGAGGGAAGGTGGTGTTAGTAAAAAACATGGGAGAACCCAAGGGAAAGGAGGAAATGGTCTTTGACAGTCTTCTGAAGGCCATCAATGATTTGGCCCAAGGGCAAAAAAACATGCTTAATGAGATCAAGATGCAGAACCGGGAACGAAGCACTCATAATTTTCTATTTTGAGAGACTTTCGGAGCATCTCAACAGTACGATCAGCTTGTACCTACTGCGCAGCCACCATCCTCTAGTGGGCGAACTAGAGACACACTACCCTCTTTCATACCTATAGTACTGGTGGACTAAGTGGGACTTGATGAAGGAACAACAGGTTCAAAGGAAAAAGGAAGGCTCCCTCTGATCGTAGTGGAAATGGGCAACCTTTCAAGAGGTTAAGAAATTCTAGGTATAATGAGTCTAATGTCGTTGATAATAAGAGAAATGAATTTATTCTTGTATCTGCCCTCTCTGCTACATCTCCTTCCGACACCCTGGATGTCTGGTTGATTGATAGTGGTGCTTCAAGGCACTTCACTAGCTATAAAGAAGCCCTCTCTGATTTGATTGAGAACGATACCAATCTGGAAATTATCCTTGGAGATAATGCCACCTATCCCGTGAAAGGGATACCCTGGATGTCTGGTTGATTGATAGTGGTGCTTCAAGGCACCTCACTGGCTATAAAGAAGTCCTCTCTGATTTGATTGAGAATGATACCAATCTGGAAATTATCCTTGGAGATAATGCCGCCTATCCCATGAAAGGGATAGGGACTGTGACCCTCCATCTATCTCAAGGTCAAGTCCTCCGATTACAAGATGTGTTGTAACTTGTACGTACCTAATTTGAAGAAGAACCTTGTGTCCATCTTGGCAATGGAAGATAAAGGATTCAAGGTGGCATTCGTTGATGGAAAGGTACGTATCTGGAAGAAGAAATTCAAGGAAGCTCTTACTATTGGTTTTAGAGTTTATACACTCTACCAGGTTTGAGGAAGTCCATTGGGGGCTATGTCATGTGATACAACTCTTCAAAATGAGTTATGGCATCGGAGGTTTGCACACCTTCATTACAAAGCCCTTCCGAAGCAAGGAAGGTGGTGACAAGAAGGATTTGAAGAAGTTGTAAAGCATCAAGTTTGGAAGGATGCTATGCACGAAGAATATGAGTCCATTATGAAAAATGATGTCTGGGAAGTAGTCCCGAGACCGGAGGAAAAATCTATTGTCACCTCGAAATGGTTTTATACGATCAAGCATGGATCTGATGGAAGTGCTGAAAAGTATAAGGCAAGATCTGTTGCGCAAGGCTTCTCTAAAAAAAGAAGGCATAGATTATGATGATATATTTGCACCTGTGGCTTGCTATACCACCATTCGATCTATTATTGCCCTTGCTGCAACGCAAGGATGGAGTCTCCATTAGATGGATGTGAAGATCGCTTTTCTGCATGGTTCTATAAAGGAAGAGGTGTATGTGGAGCAACCTTTGGGGTTCGAAGTCCGAGATAGAGACACCCATGTATGCAAGTTGAAGAAAGCCCTCTATGGGTTGAAGCAAGCCCCCAGGGCTTGGTACGAGAGGATAGATAACTACTTGATGAAGCTCGGCTTCACTCGAAGTAATGCTGATCCAAACCTTTATTTTAAGGTTGATAGATAAAGGCCTCTCATTCTGGTTCTCTATGTTGACGATCTCTTCTTGACAGGTGCTGACCCTCTCATTCATTAGTGTAAGAGGGAGCTAGCTTCCGAGTTTGAGATGAAAGACCTAGCACTGATGCACTATTTCCTAGGCTTGGAGGTCTGGCAGAGGCCAGGCGAGATTTTCCTTTATCAAGAAAAATATGTTGTGAAGCTGCTGGAGAGATTTGGTATGGTGGACTGTAAGTCTGTGTCGATATCGATGGAACTCAACTTTAAGAAGTTGTGTGGAAACTCTGCTGGGATCGTGCTAGCAAATCCTATCGAGTATCGACAACTCGTGGGGGCCTTGATGTTCTCTTGTCCGGACGTATGTTTTTCCGTGAACACTTTGAGTCAACATATGGTTGATCCTCATCACATTCACTGGATCGGTGCCAAGAATCTATGGCATAATCAACCGTGGGCTAAGATACATTGCCGGGAGTTTGAGACTCCATGGATATACTGATGTCGATTGGGCTGGCAGTGTGGTGGATCGCAAGAGCACATCTGGATGCTGCTTCACCTTGGGTTCTGCTTCGATATCTTGGATGAGCAGGAAGCAGAAGCCGGTGGCTTTGAGCACCGCTGAGGCCGAATACATTGCAGCGAGTATGGCTTGTTGTGAAGCTATTTGGTTGCGAAAATTCTTTAGTGAGCTGTTTGGGCATGTGCTAGATACCACCGTTATCCTTTGTGATAACTAGAGTGGGATTCGTCTTTCTGAGAATCCCGTGTTCCACGATCGATCCAAGCATATTGATATCAGGTACCACTTTATCTGGGATATGGTATAGCGAGGCACCGTAAGGCTCGATCATATAGGAACTGATGAGCAGGTCACAGATATGCTCATGAAGCCCCTGGGGAAGGTCAAGTTCCTAACCTTCCGTGAGAAGCTTGGAATCGTGGAAATAACCTATTATGAGGATCCTGCTTGAGTTGGACTATGAGCTCTGGGAGCTCCACGGGGCTTGGGGATAACTTCTTGGAGCTATAAGCACACACGGGGCTAGGCTTGCCGAACCTTGTTGTGCTTCTGCCCCACCGTTGTGATATTGCGTTGGTTCACCTCTCTTTGATTTGTGCCCTGCATGCATCCTACCCATGGATTTTCAGACTCATGGTAAGTACTCATTTGGCCAATGAGGTGGGAAATGTGGATAGAGACCAATAGTAAGACCGATGGACGCATCGAAGATTGCCGTACTTTCTATGTATAGGATGGCACGTGTCCAACACCTTGATCTGGGATCAAGTATGATGAGGTTCTTACCTCTAAATCGAGTTCGGGTCAGTAAACTAGCTTTAGGTTAGTATGAGACTCTTTTGAGTCCAAGAGAGGTTTTAACCTCTAAGCTGACTTCAGGCCAGTTGAGAGTGATGTCTTTGTGACTCACCTTTTTGTTCTATCTAAGAACGAGAGCCAACAAAGCAAGTTATGACAGGATGACACACGATGTTTGGTAAAAGTACTTGATGGTGCTGATGGATGGCACTTGTGGACATATGGGGTTCTCCCTAGTTGAGAGGGAGTGTTAATTTTGGGCAACTAGGTCCAAACTCCATGTTGCATTGCTCATATGATGATGGTCATATTTTTGTTGGATTCCTCTTTCGGAGAGGTGCAAGATTGATCTAAAGATCATCTTGTTTGTATGAGTAGAACATATAATTTGAATTTATTTTACACACATGTGCAAAATCGACTTGATTTGTGATGTAGGCTCACATGCCTAATAGATGTGTCACACACCCTCATTGATGGATATAAATTGGAGAGGCTTGGAGGTCATTTTGCTCATCAACTCATCACACATCTCTCATTGTGATCTGATTGGTTCGATGGCCTTTGGAGGCCTCTTCTCTTAACACGTGCAGAGCTGGAGGGGCTGTTTTCTGTAGATTTGTTTAGGGCTAAATTGCAACAACGTTGACTAGCGTTGACCGTGGTCAACCCTTGGTCGTTTGACCTCAAAACTTTGCCAAAAATCCGATTTTGAGAGGCCAAACTGCTGGACACTAAAATCGAGGAAAACAAAGCTATTTGACCGAAGCCTTAATCTGCAGTGTTGACTTTCTGTTGTTGTCCTGCATTGACTTTTGGTTGACCAACGTTGACTTGTGATGAGCTGTCTTTGAGGGTTGTGGGTGTGACACTTGGAAGTTGGCTGATCTAGAAAGGCTCTGCTGGCTGAAGCATCCCGTTGATTGTCGTAATGCACAATATCTCATGTCTTTGTTGGACAAGAAGAATTGTAAATCTGATCTATATTATTGGCTTGTCTTTTGTTGATCTTATAATTGTGTTCTATCAACATTTTACTTTCTTGTTTATGTGATTGCTAATTTGTATCGAGCCTAAGAAAGATTGAAGTAAACTTGCATTAAGCATAAAACTCACCATGGTATTTAACACAAGTGATGTTATTTAAGCCTAGATCGTGGACAAGTCTTGTGTATAGGCACAATACTTAGAGAACAAAGGCTAGAAGAAAGGGAAATCAAGTGGATTGAAGCAGTAGGAGCACCAAGATGCTTTAAGGAGGGGAAGAAGTGAAAGGGGGAAAAGATAAAAAGATGGTAACCACAACACACTAGTGCAAATACTGTTGATTTTTGTCGCATCGGAAAGTGATCTAAGTCTCAAATTTGGTGAGGAGGCTTAGACACTAGTATTCCAAAGAACCCAGAAACCGTTTGTGGAAATTTCACTCGATTCATGTTTTATTAAAATAATTAATTATTTTAATGGAGACCCTAAGTCTAAACTTAGGGAAATTAAATAATTAATGGGTATTATTAAAATAGAGTGTGAATCTTTTAGAGAACAAAGATCAAGTCAAGCTTTAATCCTAGCTATTGATTGAACTTCTAATCTGGGCCATTGATTCTTCAATGAGAAGATTATAAAAGAAGTCTTGAGGGTCATTTGGAAAGTGAGCTGGGCATACATTCAGTAACCCGAAGGAAGTCGATTATGAAGGAATATAATTCGATTTTTGAGGGAGAGTTGCAGGGCAGAGGAAGCAGAGGGCATCAACAGTGTCAGGGATCGAGGGAAGAAGGACGCAGAAGGCCGGAGAGGGCAACACAGAGTGGCAGTGCAGAGAGCTCACGCAGGGTGACACAGTCTCACGCAGGCTCTATGCAGAGAGACACACAAAGGTAACGCATACTGGGGCAGTGAACCCTCAGAGTGTCGAAAATTCTCCAGAGCGTTGATGAGAATTTATCTCAGGTGTTTTCTCATGAAGTTTCTCAGTTAGATTGTTAATCTTTCCTTGAAAATAATTTACTGCTGAAGATTAATATATAAACCCTTCCCACATTGGGTTTTTCCGGGGACGATTGTCCAAAAATAACTGTGTCATTGTGATTGGTTCTTATGCTTGCATATTACTGTTCGTTTCTCTATATGTACAATTGATAACTGTAGCAGTGTTTATTTCGAAATTTGTTGTAAGGGTTTTGTAAATAACTTATTGCGGAAATAAGTAAGAGAAATAAATCTATAACTGCAATAGCAATTCAGATTTGAATTTTTCACATGGTATCAGAGCTGAGCTAAGTAATAGGATTGCAGACTTTGCGTTGGAACAAAGTCCATAAGCTGTTGCAACAACAACTCGAAAGGGTTCACGCAGCTCTCCAGAGAAAAGGGGAAAGCATGGAAGAACAGAGGGATCATGATATTTCTGTATTGGCATCCAGACTGGAAGAAGAATTTGCTTGCGTATCAAGCTCTGCTTCTCCTGAAGTCTGGTATATTGATAGTGGAGCTTTTGCACATATGACGGGAGTACGAGAACGCTTCTCAAGCTACCAGGAAGAGCAGATGAATTTCCTGATCACAATTGGAAGTAAGGCAAGGTGTACCCCTGTTGGGAGAAGTACCATAGTATTTCAAACTGAAGCTGAAAATAAGCTCTGGGCCACCAATTTTCTGTGTGTGCCTGGTTTGGGGATGAACTTACTCTCAGTGTCTCAACTACAAAACAAGGGCTATGACGTCTACTTCATTGGAAAAAGATTATATGTCAAACACTCGAGTTAGAAGAATAAGGCACAAATCAGAGTCGGGAGCAATAAACTGTATAAGTTATGGCTCAAATTTCCAATGGCACTAATAAGCAGCTGTGGAGAGAAGGATTTGAATGAGCTATTGCACAGGAGAATGGGGCAATTACATCATGGGGCTTTGAGAATTCTCAAGAAGACCGTCACAGGAGATCCAAATTTGAGCACCAAACGAGATGGTGTTTGCAGAGGGTGCGTACTAGGAAAGTACGCTAAGGCAACCTACCCCAGAAGCAGTAATAGGGCTAAGAGTGTGTTAGGATTGATACACTCAGACATTTGCGGACCAATGTCCACTAGAGCTCTTAGTGGTGTCGAGGATTTCGTTACCTTCATTGATGACCATTTCACGAAAACCTTGATCTACTTTCTGAAGACCAAAGACGAAGTCTTTGACCGATTCAAGGAGTTTAAAGCTCTGGTTGAGAATCTGACAGGAAAGCAGATAAATGTTCTGCGATCAGAGAATGGTGGAGAATACATTGATAAAGACTTCATAGAATCTTGCGCGAGGGAAGACATCAAAAGGGAGTGGACTGCTCCATATAATCCAGAGCAAAATGGAGTTGCAGAAAGGAAGAATAGAACTATTGTGAAGGCTGCAAGAGCAATGTTGTATGATCAAGACATGCCCAAATTTCTGTGGGCTGAAGCTTGTAACACAATTGTATATGTTCAGAACAGGGTTCCTCACAATGCATTGGGTAAGAACACTCCAAAAAGTGTCTTTACTGGTAGGAAGCCAAAGGTAAGCCACTTCAGGATCTTTGGTAGTGTGGCATACTGCCATGTACCCGAAGAAAAGAGGAAGACATTGGATAGGACTGCTGAAAAGGGGTATCTGGTGGGGTACAATGAAAATGCTAAGCCTTACAGAATCTACATTCCCGACAACAGGAAGATTGTAGTGCGGCGGGATGTAAAGTTCATGGAGGAAAGAGCTTTCAAAAAATCCCGAGAGATGCCTTCAGCAGTGCAGTCTGAAGATGACCCACTAGTCCAACTACTATGACTAGCTGAGGTTAGCTCGAGTGCTTCCCAAGGCAAAGATCCAAGCGATTCATCTTCGGAAGATGAGATTTGCAGAGGGGGAGCAACCTCAGACCCGATCCCCACTACTGGGGCAGTAGGTCAAGGAGAGGGATTACGACAAATTCTCAAGGATGCAGAGAAATTTGTTGGGGTCCCCGTAAATGAGAAGAGGCAACCATAAGCAAACCCATTGCACCAAGCTCGGTAGCCTAGTTGTGAAACCCTCTAGTTTTCGTATAGCGGCTCAAACATCGGCATGGGTCGATGCAATGGTGAAAGAGTACACCCCCATCATGACAATGACAACCCAGAGGTGGCCTCAGGCCTCATAATGACCGCCAGGGTTTAGATGGATCTACAAGATCAAATACGTCCGCATGGCAACGTAGAAAAATTCAAAGCCAAGTTTAGCAAAAGGGGGTATGCTCAAAAGGAAGGATAGATTATGAAGAGACCTTCGCCCCGCCTACAGATATACTTCTATTAGATTTGTGATATCCCTTGCCGCGTAGATATGTGAGATTCATCAGATAGACGTGAAGACCGCATTCTTGAATGGGGTGATCTAAGAAGAAGTATATATCGAACAACCGTAGGGCTTTGAGATGCATGAGCGTAAGACTCACGTGTGTATGCTTATGAAAGCCTTGTATGGATTTAAGCAAGCCCCTAGAGCTTGGTATGGTCGAATTGATAGCTACTTGCGTAAGATGGGATTCGTCAAGAGGATGCGAAGATCCACCCTACTATTCCAGAGTAGGGGATGAACCTCTCGATATTGCGGATGACTATTCCTAAATGGGTGGATCATCGGTGCTCATCAAGATTGCAAGCAAAATTTAGCTTTAGAATTCGACATGAAGGATTTGGGGTTGTCGCATTATTTTCCGGTTGGAAGTTTGGCAAGAAGGGTGAGATCTTCCTTGGTCAAGGGAGATATGCTACAAAAATCTTGAAGAGGTTCAAGATGGAGGATTGTAGACCCATGGCTACACCAATGATCACCAACCGAAAGAAGATTGATACTTCGAAGATGATGAGGTTGGATCCTACCTTGTATAGGTAGCTCATAGGGGTCCCCCGATGTATCCGGTCAACTCTAGGCCGACATCCGTTATGGCCGTCAACACCCTCGCCGGGCCCATGGTGGAACCCAGAGGGCACATTGGCAATAGGCAAGCATGTTCGTATATCTCAGGAACAACCGAGCTTAGATTGAGATACACTCGATGAAATGACATCGTATCGAGTGGGCACATTGACGGGATGGCCGGGACCCAAGAGATTGGAAAAGTACATACTCGTTTCAATGTTGGATCGTAATGACCTCCGGTGCAAGAGGGAAACAAAAGTCTCAGGCTCGAGCTCACCTTGAGGCGAAATATGGTCATGGCGACCGCCGTGCAAGGGCCATATGGCTTAGGAAGTCATGAATCTACTCAAGGGAAAAGACAGCGACTAGCATTCCGTGGTGATAATGAGAGTTGCATAAAGGTCTCTCGAAAATTCCGAGTTTCATGATCCGTCGAAGCACGTTGACATCGTGTGTCATTTCATTGGAGATCGTGTCTAGTGAGGAGCCGTACAATTGCAAGACACTCCGACAGTGAATAGGTGGCGTACATCCCTCACTAAAGCTTCCGGGGAAAGACAAAGTTTGTCTACTTTAGAGAGAAGACGGGGATGATAAAGAATCCATTTCAATAGTAGAAATGGACTGAAGGTAATTGAGAGGGAGATACACGTACGTATGAGGCAAAGGATAAGTAGAAGAAGTCATGGGCAAATAAGACAAAAGGTAAAGTGCAATAGATGAGGCAACAATAGCCAAGCATCAACAATGCAGGATGCTTCATGGTCATGGCAAGATGCGCAGGGCAACAGCTAGAACAATTTCCCTCGCTAAGAGGGAGTGTTGATTTTTGTAGCATCGAAGGTGATCTAAGTCTCAAATTTGGTGAGGAGGCTTAGAAACCAAAGTATTCCAAAGAACCTAGAAATTGTTTGTAGAAATTTTACCTTGCTTCATGTTTTATTAGAATAATTAATTATTCTAATGGAGTCCCTAAGTCTAAACTTAGGGAAATTAAATATTTAATTGGATATTAATAAAACATAGTGTGAATCTTCTAGAGAACGAAGACTGGTCAAGTTTTATCTTAGCCATCGATTAAACTTAACTGGGGCCGTTGATTCTTCGTTGAGAAGATTGTAAAAGAAGGCTTGAGGGTCATTTGGAAAGTGAGCCGTGCATACACTCAATAACCGTAAGGAAGTCGATTTTGAAGGAATAACTCCGCGATTTCGCAGGGAGAGTTGCAGTGATTGTGAGGAAGCTGGGCAGGGCATCAGCTTGTGGATCAAGGGAAGAAGGACGCATACAATAGAGAGGGTAGCACAGAAAGTAAAGAAGGATAGAGAGAGCTCACGCAGGTGACGCAAATTCGACGCTGGATCCGCGCAAAGAGACACATAGAGGTGATGTGCATTGGGGCATTGAGTCCTCGCAATTGTCGGAAATTTCTAGAGCATTGATGAGAATTTAACTTAGGTGTTTTCTCATGAAGTTTCTCAAATTAGACTCGCCAATCTTTCCTTGTAAAGAATTTACCGTTGAAGATTAATACAAACCCTCATATGTTGCACTGTTTTCCCACATTGGGTTTTTCCGAGGACAAATGCTTGTCCAAAAATAATTGTGTCATTGTGATTAAGTTCTATGCTTGCAATTTATTGTTCTTTTCTCTATATGTACAAGTGATAATTGCAGTAATGTTTTTTTTGAAATTTGTTTTAAGGGTTTTGTAAATAACTTAGCTGAGATTTTGGGGTAGCACGGATGTGCTCTAGCTCCTAAATTTTGTGGGAGGAGCCGGAGTACATGAGATCTCCAAGACCCATAAAGCGTTTGGAACAATTCCATCAGGTTTAAGAGATATTCAAATAATTAATTTTTTTTAATTAAGGACCCTAAGTCTAACTTAGGAAAATTAAAAGATTAAAGTGAATTAAATTAAACATGTGATGAGAATGACTTAAGTGACGCGAATCAAGCAAACTTCTAATCTTACCCGTCGATTAGAGATTAGATCATGACCGTTGGTTTGCCAATGAGAAAAGTATAAGAGAAGGGCTTGGGGTCGCTGGGAGAATACACATTGGCTTTGTTAATTAGTTGCGCCGAAATTCTAGGGTGTGGTTTGCTAAGAATTTCGTGGAGGAGTTTGGGCAGCAGGCCGAGTCGCGCATTGGCAAGGGGATGATCCGATCCCAAGCCAAGAATACAACAACGGTAGAGAGGCAACATACCAGGCCGCGCAGGCAAGCGCAGCCACGCAGCCCCGGCCAGGCTGCGCAGGCAAACGCCGCGCAAAGGCAACAAGAGCCACATAGGGTTGACGGCAGGCCGCAAGGGCGGGGCCGAGGCGCCGGTGAAGTCTTTCCTTGTGGGTGACGCCAGGCTCTTCCGTAGTAGTGTAGAGGTCGACGCAAAGCCAGAAGGTCGATGCAAGAGGGTCGAGGAGCAACGGGCCGGGTTTTCGTGGCCGTAAGGCTCGAGTTCTCGTAAATCCTATTTGACGGTTTGAATCGCCCATATTTTCTCGTCTCTAAGAGAAAGAGGTATAGCTACCGTGATTTTTCTCTAGGGCAAACCATGTTTGGTGCCTAGAAAATTGTTGTATTCAAAATCTTCTTAATAATAAAACCCCCCGTAGCTAGTCGCATCGGTTTTCCCGCATTGGGTTTTTCCGAGGACATTTGTCCGAAAAAGTCGTCACTTTGTCATATGAGCGTGCTATTCAAGAATGATCTCAGAGTGTGTAGGTCGCTATTTGTGTTTACTTCGCTATTTTTCTCAATATTTAGATTAATAACTTGTATAATTAATCAAGTAGGAGAAGTAAATCAATGGTTAGTGAGGGTTTCTTAGATTAAGAAATTTTCACATGGTATCGCAGCATTGTAGATCAAGCCGAATTCCATCAAAATTGGCCGAAGAAATTTTTACCGCAGAGTGTACCGAAGTAGGAGAGATCTCGGGAGAGGCGCCGCATCATCGGGGAGGATACAAGCCCCGCAGAGGCTACGCAGGCGTACGCATCTCCAATTGGGTGACGAGACAACGCAAAGGCCTTCCCGTAGGGACGCAGAGCAAATCCGCATTGCGCAGGCCGAGCCGAGCCGCGCCCACTGCGCAGGGCCACCAGAGGACGCATCCCGCCTTCGAGTTGTCGTTCGCAGTTGTCGTGGTCCGGAAGCGCAGCTTCGGCATCTTCGCCAGCTTGCCGGTGTGGCAGTAGACTCGTCGGTTCAAACGTGCCTAGCTGTTGACAAAGAGCGGAGGAGAATGGGGCCAAGAGGATCTACGCCACCGTATCCGAGATTCGACTTCAGAGGGTGGGATCGCAGAGAACTCGTTCGCTGTTTTTGGCTAAGGATTTCCCGGAGGGAAATTAGTTGTTGGAGAGAGCAACTACTATAGAGGGTTTCTAATTGCTAGAAACTCGCATCCAATTTTTTTGTTGAGTGTTGCAACGTAAAGAGGGAGAGGAGTATCCGTCTCGACATATTCGAGCAAAGATGGTGTCTCATGGACTGAAAGAGGATCGGTGGACAAGTTGGGCGCATGTCCAACTTTGTTATTTGGAGGGCCGTGATCCCGACAAGGCCGGATGAGTACGACATTAAGGACCACTTCGAGAGAGAGTCCTAGCTCTAAAGAAGTATAGGAAGAATCAAGCGCGAGAAAAGCGTTTGATCATGGATGGAGTCAAAGACCACATTGTGCCACATATTGCCGGGAAGAGCACGACAAATGAAATGTGGGTAGCCTTAGACACGGTTACCGTGGAGGCTCGGGCCCAAAGAAGAATGCTTTTGGAGAATCTGGATGCGGTTGTTCTAGATGCGTAAGGGCAAGGAGATAGATCCCTTCCTCTTCACTTCGTACTATCCAGGATCAACCGATTGCTATGAGTACGAATTCGTATGAGGGGATTCGGTGAGGACCGGCCGACGTGGGCCACCGAGGAATGGGAAACGTTTTTCCAAAGCATCTTTGGCAAAATGGCAACGTTACCATCCGGGCGTATATGTGGGCAATCCTTCAACAAAGAGGAAATCAAGGATGACCAAGAGACAAAGCAACAATAATGGGACGGTCAAAGTAAATAAAGAAGAGGAGGAGACAACCCTTCATCGAAGGAAAGGGAGGCATCAAGGGAAAAAGAAGCATGGATTCATTTCAATGATCAAATGTTTCTCGATGTGGTGAACTTGGACACTTCGCCACCAATTGTCATCTAAGGAAGAAGGACAAGGAAGCTTAGTTCCAAGGCAAGCTGCGTGTACTTAAGGGAGATGATGGGAGTGATGATGATGTAGCCATGAGTGCTCATGAGCCACAAGTGGTGACATTGATACGTAGAGTAGCTACAAATGGAGGAGGCAAGATCTCTGATTAGCCCAACTTCGAATCACATACGTGCTACGGGAGCCTTAAAACAAGAGTGAATGATTGGAGTAGTGGGTGCAAAGGATCATGGATGAAGCAAAGAGGCTAAGACGTAGTGGGTGCAAGGGGCCATGCAGGCAACAACGACGTAGAGGCAACACGTGCAGGTGCCGATGGGACTTCAGCAGCCACGCAGGAGGCATTCTTACCAGTTGCGTAGCCACAACAATATAGTGGCTTCGTGAGGATAGCGCAGCGCAACCTAAGGAGCTTCAATGGTGAGATGCAATTCGACCGACTTGTCCGTCATTGGGCAAGGGTCCTTCGCCTGCTTACTTTCGAAGAATCGAGTTGGCAAAAGGCGTGCCAGCCTACAAAGACGATGCAACAATTTGAGAGGGAGTCGCAAAGACGTGTTGTAGCGTTGACTGTGGGCAGCAGTCATGGGCACAAGACAGAGCAAGAACAACGCAGCGGATGAAGGGCAGCAGTGCCAAGCATCAACGCGGAGACCGATGCCGAGATCATAGGAGTACTTCGGGTCGATGACATAGAGCACACTCCTCGCTAAGAGGAAGTGTTGAGATTTTGGGGTAGCATCTTATGTGCTCTAGCTCCCAAATTTTGTGGAGGAGTCGAGTACATGAGATCTCCAAGACCCAAAAAGTGTTTGGAAGAATTCCATCAAAGTTTAAGAGAGCACTAAATAATTAATCTTTTTTTAATTAAGGACCCTAAGTCTAACTTAGGAAAATTAAAAGATTAAAGTGAATTAAATTAAAACATGATGAGAATGACTTAAGTGACGTTGATCAAGCAACTTCTAATCTTAGCCATCAATTAGAGATTAGATCACGACCGTTGGTTTGCCAATGAGAAAAGTATAAGAGAAGGCCTTGGGGTCAATCGTAGAATACACACATGAGCACCGAAGCTAAGTCAAAATTATAGGGTGTGGTTTGCTAAGAATTCCAGGAAGAGTTTAGAAAAAGTGCCGAGGGGGTAGTATTGGCAAGGGGATAATCTAATCCCGTGCCAAGAATACAACAACGATAGAGAGGCAAGACATCGGGCAACGCAGAGGCAAGCTAGAGCCACGTAGTTTACAGAGGCCGGTGGAGAGGCAACACAGCAAAGGCGAGATCACGTAGGGTCGACGTAGGCCTAGTCGTGCGCCGCGAGGGCAACGTAAGCCCTTCAGGGGTGATGCAAGTCCTTCCAAGAGCAGCCGCATAGGCCGACGTAGTGGGCCGAGGAGCAAATGGGCCGGGTTTTCGTGGCCGTGAAGGGCTCGAGTTCAGAACTCGTTTAAGGGTGTGAATCAGCCATATTTTCCTTTGGCTCCCGCAGAGAAAGAGGTGTAGTCGCTCGTGATTTTCTATGTGGCAAACCATGTCCGGTGCCCGCAAATTGTTGTATTCGGGGACCGTCAATAATAAAACCTCTAGAGCGAGTCGCACTTGCCTTCCCGCATTGGGTTTTTCCGGACATTTGTCCGAAAAATCCGTCACTTTCGCTATATGAGTGTGCTTTATAAAATGATCCGTATGTGTAGGCTGCTATTTGTGTTTACTTCGCCGTTTCGAATATTTAGATTAATAACTTGTATAATTAATCAAGTAGGAGAAGTAAATCAATGCTTAGTAGTAGGGTTTCTTAGATTAAGAAATTTTCACACTCCTATTGTGGAAATAAGTAGGAGAAATAAATCTATAAATCGTAGTAGCAATTCGATTTGAATTTTTCACAAGGACCCCAACAACCATTGCAATATCGAGGATCATACAAAGGAGAAGTGCCGGAAGTTGCATTCAAAGCTTAACCTCGAAGAACAAAAAGAAAGATAATAAGAAGAAGAATCTCATGGCCATCGATTCGAGCATCTAGGTTGAAAGTAGCTTAGATGTGGATGAGAAGATTATTTGTGCATTAGTGCAGTAACGAGGTGAATTTGAGTAGCCTTCAACAATAGGAAGAGAAGAAATGACCAAACTCTTCCACATAAAGATATAAGTTAAGAAGACAAAGATTGATGCTTTGTTTGACTTAGAATCACGGCGAATCTCATTGCAGAAAGTTGGTGAACAAACTGAGATTGGAAGTTCATGATCATCCAAAGCCCATATCCATTGGGATGGGTAAATAAAGATGCGTACTTGAAGGTAACAAAACAATGCCAAATTAGATTTTCCATCAAAATAAGGATTTTGACATGGATGAAGTAGAACTATATGTAGTTCCTCTTGATGTATGTGGAGTCGTGTTTAGAAGTCCCTACATGTACATGTGGGATGCAACTTTCATGCAGAGAGCCAACTAGTACCGACATGTCAAGGATGGAAAATTGTTCACTATCAACGGCACAAAGGCAAGTCAAAAATTTCGTTGGTAAGTGCTACAACCAAGCCAAGAAATTGATCAATTCAAGAAAGAAATAGGTTTGACTGCTTGAAGAGAAAATCAATTTGTAGAAGAGTTAGTAAAAGGAAAGGCATCCTTGAAGTGGTGTACTAAGAAAGAAAAACAACAACCGGAAGAGTTTCTACAGAATACATGGATGTTTTCTAGGATCCTAAAGGGTTATCGTCCAAGAGGGAAGTGGAGCACGAGATCCAACTATTGCTAGACTTCGCCATTGCCAAAAATTGGGTTGTATAGGCAATTTGTTATAAAAGGGAGATGAAGAAAATAATTGCAATGGAAGCATTACTAGAATAGGTGTCATTTGACCGAGTACATCACCATGTGGGTCACTCATCGTCATAGTGCTAAAAAAAGGATGGGACATGGTACATGTGTATATATTACAAGGTGTTGAACAAAAATCACGCTTAAGAATAGGTACCCCTCGCCCATGATAGATGATCTATTGGATCATTGTAGCAAGTGAAATATTTAACCAAGTTGGACTTAAAGTTTGGATATCACCAACTTCGAGTCAAAGAAGAAAATACTTGGAAAACTCGCCTTCAAAAACTGGTGCAAGGTTTGTATGATTCGTTAGTCATGCCATTTGGCCTATGTAATGCACCAACTACATTTATGATTTTAATGAATGATATACTATGCCCTTTTTATAGATTCATTTTTTATTTGTTTATTTGGATGATATACTAGTATACAAGTACACCGGGAGGAGCACATCTCATATTTCCGATGCAATTGTCGGATGTTGAGAAATCTAGGGCATTAGGCTTAGGAGATTTCTCCCCGTAATGAAAATCGGCATGTGAATGCCTTATAACTTCTTTAGATTGTGATCTCGCTTCTTTGTTAGATTATTATAGTGTTCTTCTTCATCAAACAATTACAAAAGCATAAAATACCAGAGAGACAAGAGACACAAAATATAGGTGTGATCAACCAGGGCCTAAACCTCGCCAACTTGAGCGGAAAAACCCAAATGAATTCTTCTTCTTATAGAAACTTCAATTCTGACAAATACCAAGACCATGACCTAGACCCTAACATAATGGCCTTCTCCAAGACCAAGTCACAAGTTTTCTAAGTTTGACTCCCTTCCTTGAGTCAATGATGGTCAAACTCCTCCTTCTCGACTATCCTTCGCATTTCGACTTCCCCCAATGTTCGGTCAAAACCCTAATTACAAATCGTATGAAAGATATGGAAGATGTAATCCCTTGATCTCCTTCACTTTGATAGTGTGACTTTGTTTCTTAACTCGACTTTGATGGAATACATATTCTTCTCGATTTGGTCCTTTATACAACCGTGATAACTCGGATTCTTAAAGCAACATAGAGTACTTCTCTTCTTCGTACATGTGAGAGGAATAAAACGAAAACATGCCCAAAACAAATCAACTTCAGCCCTTGACTTCCTTTCTTCGCTTGATATGAGGCTCCTTCTCACAAGTTTCTTGCACCTTTTCTTCTATTTCGCATCCTGATCTAATGTATCTAAATGGAGGCCGAGCCGCATATATATAGTGTTTTGTCCATCAAAATAGGTCGATATCAACTTGTGCCTAGGCCGACATGAGAAATAGCTTGTGACAAGGTATTGGAGAGTTATTGACATAATCAAAATTACTTTTTACAATATGTAACATGTCTTCAATCACATGACATTGAATCCCTAGACTTTATGACTTGATGACCACTCCTAATAGCTCACAATAGGAGCCTTAACTATAAAAATAAAATTCCTGTTGGAACACCTAATCCTACATGGGTAGGTGTGGAATACGAAAAGTCACAATGGAGTCCAAGTGACCTTGGAATGTGAAACCAAGAGTCACACCATTGTACTATAAATGTATATCATGTATAATGGAAAAATAAGAAAGCCTCACGCTTATCCTTCATTGTGTTGAGTCTCTTGTGTGTGTGTGCTCATCTTTCCCATACACCATGTGTGTGCTTCAACATGTTGTTTAACATGGTATCGTTACAAGCATGTCGTCCCGCTCCAAATTGAGTGAGCCATTTGTGTTTATGGTTTCTTCATATCTCAGAAAATTCTTGGCATTTTTGCAAAGACTCGTAAATTGGAAGCAAGACCGCACATCCGAAGCACTCGTAGATTTCTCGCAAAGCAGTTGTTTTTCGCCGCCATTCGGTATGTTTTGGAGAAGGAGCAAGATTTTGAAGAAAGAGCAAGATCTCGCAATTTGTTTTGAAGAAGAGCAACAAGTGTTTTGAAGAAAGGCAAGACTCGCCTATCCGGGTTTTCATTCTCATTTTTTCTCGCAATTTCTATTAATTTCTCGCATTGAAGAGTTGTTGGAAAACACCGTTTAAAGAGGGTTTTTGAAGTAGAAGTTTCGGTTTTTTAAATGGAAAAGAATTTTGAGTTTTTCGCTCGCCGAGCTATTGGAAAGATTTCCGAGCTTTTTACCGTTGAAATAATTTGGAAAATTCTGCAATTCTGGGTTTCTCCGCTGCTGGAAAAATTCTACTGCTGCCTTCATTTCTACATTTTGTCCATTCTGCTATGTATTCAAAAGAAAGCTCTGCTGCTGTTTTAGAGTTACTATCTTTACTCCTCTGCTGTTTTAAAAAATAAAAAAACATAAAAATTAAAAAATAAAAATAAAAAAAAATCTCTGCAAGCCCTTCACGGCTTTTACGCCCCCCTCACTCTGCAAATTCATATGCTATACACTCACCCCCTCACACCGCTCTGCTGCCCCCTCCCTTGCGCTAACACGTCCCTCTCCTTACAGCCAATCTCACACTCTACAAACCCCGCGGGCGATTGCACACTCCACAGCTAAACGCACAGGCTCTTCCTCTCAACGCACCTACTCGCTCCCCCTCCAACTGCCTTACGGCATA